>CAEFZP010004890.1:132500-137500 GCA_903064625.1 Mallotus villosus
GTCGTCAGGGGCTGGGGTGTGGTGGTCGTTAGGGCTGGGGTGTGGTGGTCGTTAGGGCTGGGGTGTGGTGGTTGTTAGGGCTGGGGTGTGGTGGTCGTCAGGGCTGGGGTGTGGGGGTCGTTAGGGCTGGGGTGTGGTGGTCGTCAGGGCTGGGGTGTGGTGGGTCGTTAGGTGGTCGTTAGGGCTGGGGTGTGGTGGTCGTTAGGTGGTCGTTAGGGCTGGGGTGTGGTGGTCGTCAGGGCTGGGGTGTGGTGGTCGTTAGGTGGTCGTTAGGGCTGGGGTGTGGTGGTCGTTAGGTGGCCGTTAGGGGCTGGGGTGTGGTGGTCGTTAGGTGGGTCGTTAGGGCTGGGGGTGTGGTGGTCGTTAGGGCTGGGGTGTGGTGGTCGTTAGGTGGTCGTTAGGGCTGGGGTGTGGTGGTCGTTAGGTGGTCGTTAGGGCTGGGGTGTGGTGGTCGTTAGGTGGTCGTTAGGGCTGGGGTGTGGTGGTCGTCAGGGCTGGGGTGTGGTGGTCGTTAGGTGGTCGTTAGGGCTGGGGTGTGGTGGTCGTTAGGTGGTCGTTAGGGCTGTGGTGTGGTGGTCGTTAGGTGGTCGTTAGGGCTGGGGTGTGGTGGTCGTTAGGTGGTCGTTAGGGCTGGGGTGTGGTGGTCGTTAGGTGGTCGTTAGGTGGTCGTTAGGTACCTGCAGTGTTTCCCTCAGAGCTCGGCTGCAGGTCCAGGGCCTTCAGGGCAGAAACCGGAGACTTGACCCTGTTCTACACGTCACAAACACACCTGACGTCACTGACAAGGACCAAGAGGCATGACTGGAGGTGTGTGTAGACCGTGTGTGTGTGTGTGTGTGTGTGTGTGTGTGTGTGTGTGTGTGTGTGTGTGTGTGTGTAGACCGTGTGTGTGTGTGTAGACCGTGTGTGTGTGTGTGTGTGTGTGTGTATGTGTGTGTGTGTGTGTGTTACGCAGGAACTGACCAGCACTCCTTTCAGGTTGAGTCTGCGTTTAAGGCGACTCTCTGTCTGCTGGAAGAAGCTCTCAGGAGACTCATCGCTGGAGGCCTCCGAGTGACCCTGCAGCCTGGGGCCCTCGTCCAGGACGGGCGGGCGGAGGTCCCTCGGGAGGCTCTGCAGGGAGACGCCATGTGTGACACACGGGTGTGTGTGTGTGTGGTGTGTGTGTGTGGTGTGTGTGGGTGTGTGTGTGTGTGGGTGTGTGTGTGTGGGTGTGTGTGTGAGTGTGTGTGTGTGTGTGTGTATGTGTGTGTGTGTGGGTGGGTGTGTGTGGGTGTGTGTGGGTGTGTGTGTGTGTGTGTGTGAATGTGTGTGTGTGTGTGTGAATGTATGTCACCTGGTCTAGAGTCAGTGTGTCTTTAGACAGGCGGCGCAGACGAGACTCCAGCGTGACGATCTTGGCCTCCTTGCGCACCATCTCGATGTGCAGCTCGTCACTCCTCTCCTCCAGCTCCCTGATCTGCTTACGGTACTTATCCTTGTCCATCAGACACGTGGAGAACTGCTGCTGGGCCTCATCCCTGGACCGGAACGCCTGAACACACACACACACCACACACACACACACACACACACACACACACACACCACACACACACACACCCACACACACACACACACACACACACCCACACACACACACACACACACCCACCCCCACACACACACACACACACTGTCACAATCCCTCACTTTGTAATGAGGGTGAAACGTGTGTGTGTATGTGTGTGTGTGTGTATGTGTGTGTGTGTGTGTATGTGTGTGTGTGTGTATGTGTGGTGTGTGTGTGTGTGTGTGTGTGTGTCACCTGGTCCCTCTCCTTCTCCACCTCCTCCAGCTGGATCGAGATGGTGTTCATGCGGTTTACGGTACATCTCACAATCTTTCTGAAGCGTTGAATTCTTAAGTTCAAGATCCTCCTTCTCCTCCAGGTACTACATGCATGGACACACACACACACACATGTTAGCTAGATGGTGGTATGGGTGAGGCTGTGTTTCAGAGGAGGGTGAGGTGAGGCTGTGTTTCAGAGGAGGGTGAGGTGAGGCTGTGTTTCAGAGGAGGTGAGGTGAGGCTGTGTTTCAGAGGAGGGTGAGGTGTGTGAGGTGAGGCTGTGTTTCAGAGGAGGCTGAGGTGAGGCTGTGTTTCAGAGGAAGGTGAGGTGTCTGAGACCTTGTCCCTCAGCTCTTCCGCCTGCCTGACTTCTTCTTGGAGGTTGTAGAGGCGGTTCACCAGGTACTGTCTGTCCTCCAGCGCCTCCTGTCTGTCGTGCTCCAGAATGTCCAGGATCGCCTTGTCTGAAGCAGGCAGAGGCCCTGGCTACACTCACACACACATACACACACACAGGCTGACTACAGACATAACTTTACATCCTTTTTGAAACACCACATTCGTCGGCCACGCACACACATAAAGACACACACACACACACATAAAGACACACACACACACACACATAAAGACACACACACACACACAGACACACACACGCAGAGTCGGTACCTGAATGATGGACTGCAGCTCCTGAACTTTGATCTTCAGGACCTCGTTTTCCCGCTCCAGCTCGAAGATCTGTTCTTTCTTGGGCCGGTTCTCGATGTCGTTCTTCAGTTTGAGACTCTGTCGTCGCTCCATCTTACACTCCTCTTCCACCTTGTTCAGCCTGTGCTTCAACTGATCAATCTACACACACACACACACACACACACACACACCATCACGCAAACATTACACAGATACAACTGAGTGTGTGAGTGAGTGAGTGAGTGAGTGAGTGAGTGAGTGTGTGTGTGTGAGTGTGTGTGTGTGTGTGTGTGTGTGTGTGTGTGTGTGTGTGTACCTCCAGCTGCAGGTCCCTGCTCCTCATCACGGCCATGTTCTTGTCCTCGCTGAGCGTGGCGTACCTCATGGCCAGCTTGTAGTTCTCCTCCTTCACACGCAGGAGCTCGTCGTTGTAGTTGTTCCTCTCCTCCTTCATCTTGTTGTATCCTGCCAGGAGAGGGGGGCTGGTGGGTCAGACCCAGGAGAGGGGGGGCTGGTGGGTCAGACCCAGGAGAGGGGGGGCTGGTGGGTCAGACCCAGGAGAGGGGGGGGCTGGTGGGTCAGACCCAGGAGAGGGGGGGGCTGGTGGGTCAGACCCAGGAGAGGGGGGGGCTGGTGGGTCAGACTGACAGACCCAGGAGAGGGGGGGGGCTGGTGGGTCAGACCCAGGAGAGAGGGGGGGCTGGTGGGTCAGACCCAGGAGAGGGGGGGGCTGGTGGGTCAGACCCAGGAGAGGGGGGGCTGGTGGGTCAGACCCAGGAGAGGGGGGGGCTGGTGGGTCAGACTGACAGACCCAGGAGAGGGGGGGGCTGGTGGGTCAGACCCAGGAGAGGGGGGGCTGGTGGGTCAGACTGACAGACCCAGGAGAGGGGGGGGCTGGTGGGTCAGACCCAGGAGAGGGGGGGCTGGTGGGTCAGACCCAGGAGAGGGGGGGGGCTGGTGGGTCAGACTGACAGACCCAGGAGAGGGGGGGCTGGTGGGTCAGACCCAGGAGAGGGGGGGCTGGTGGGTCAGACCCAGGAGAGGGGGGGGCTGGTGGGTCAGATCCAGGAGAGGGGGGGCTGGTGGGTCAGATCCAGGAGAGGGGGGGGCTGGTGGGTCAGATCCAGGAGAGGGGGGCTGGTGGGTCAGACCCAGGAGAGGGGGGGGCTGGTGGGTCAGATCCAGGAGAGGGGGGGGCTGGTGGGGTCAGACTGACAGACCCAGGAGAGGGGGGGGCTGGTGGGTCAGACCCAGGAGAGGGGGGGCTGGTGGGTCAGACCCAGGAGAGGGGGGGCTGGTGGGTCAGACTGACAGACCCAGGAGAGGGGGGGCTGGTGGGTCAGACCCAGGAGAGGGGGGGCTGGTGGGTCAGACCCAGGAGAGGGGGGGGCTGGTGGGTCAGACTGACAGACTCAGGAGAGGGGGGGGCTGGTGGGTCAGACTGACAGACTCAGGAGAGGGGGGGCTGGTGGGTCAGACCCAGGAGAGGGGGGGCTGGTGGGTCAGACCCAGGAGAGGGGGGGGGCTGGTGGGTCAGACCCAGGAGAGGGGGGGGCTGGTGGGTCAGACTGACAGACCCAGGAGAGGGGGGGGCTGGTGGGACAGACTGACAGACCCAGGAGAGGGGGGGGCTGGTGGGTCAGACCCAGGAGAGGGGGGAGCTGGTGGGTCAGACTGACAGACCCAGGAGAGGGGGGGGCTGGTGGGACAGACTGACAGACCCAGGAGAGGGGGGGGCTGGTGGGTCAGATCCAGGAGAGGGGGGGCTGGTGGGTCAGACCCAGGAGAGGGGGGGGCTGGTGGGTCAGACTGACAGACCCAGGAGAGGGGGGGCTGGTGGGTCAGACTGACAGACCCAGGAGAGGGGGGGCTGGTGGGTCAGACCCAGGAGAGGGGGGGGCTGGTGGGTCAGACCCAGGAGAGGGGGGGCTGGTGGGTCAGACCCAGGAGAGGGGGGGCTGGTGGGTCAGACCCAGGAGAGGGGGGGCTGGTGGGTCAGACCCAGGAGAGGGGGGGGCTGGTGGGTCAGACTGACAGACCCAGGAGAGGGGGGGCTGGTGGGTCAGATCCAGGAGAGTGCTGAACAGTGACATCACAGCACAGATCCACATACAGAGACCAGACCAGACCATACCAGCCAATCACAATCACTTGATTTACATAAATGCACAATACATAATTTTCCTCTTAAATAAAGTATATTTCCCCAGCCTTTCTCTGCTAAGTGATTCCTGTTTTCTGGTTCAAATCAGCATGAATTAACCCTCACTCTGCTGGAAGGCCTGCAGTTCCTGGTTGGCCAGGTTGAGCTTCTTGTAGTTGTCCTCCAGGGTGCGCTGTTTCCCGATCAGGTCGACACGCTGCACGTCTTTAGCCTTGGCCTGCTGCTGCAGCTTGATCACCTCGTTCATCAGGAACTGAGTCAGGCCTCGTGGCCCTCCTCCACTAGGGGTGGACGCACACACACACACACA
>CAEFZP010004890.1:145000-157500 GCA_903064625.1 Mallotus villosus
AGCCGCTAGCTTCCCCTGCAGCTAATTACATCAACATTTAATCTCCTCTCTGTTTCCAGTTCTATAAAACTACATCCCTTTGCGGTTCTTTCTCCACTGATAAACCAACCACTTCTAGCAGCTTTGTGCTTTCATCCTTCTTATCCGCAAACCCCCCATAGAAGCCTGGAGACCTTGCACCAGAGCTGGGAGCCTGGAGACCTTGCACCAGAGCTGGGAGCCTGGAGACCTTGCACCAGAGCCGGAGGCCTGGAGACCTTGCACCAGAGCTGGAGGCCTGGAGACCTTGCACCAGAGCTGGAGGCCTGGAGACCTTGCACCAGAGCTGGAGGCCTGGAGACCTTGCACCAGAGCTGGAGGCTGGAGACCTTACACCAGAGCTGGAGGCCTGCCAGGCTTGTGAGTGGGGGCTGGGGCCTTGGGCCTTGGGGCTGGGGCCTTGGGCCTTGGGGCTGGGGGCTGGTGACTTGGGGCTGGGGGCTGGGGGTATGGGGCTGGGGCCTTGGGGCTGGGGCTGGGGCTGGGGGCTGGTGACTTGGGGCTGGGGCTGGTGACTTGGGGGCTGGGGGCTGGGGGCTGGTGACTGGGGGCTGGGGGCTGGGGGCTTGGGGGCTGGGGGCTGGTGACTGGGGGCTGGGGGCTTGGGGGCTGGGGGCTGGTGACTGGGGGCTGGGGCTGGTGACTGGGGGTATGGGGCTGGGGGCTTGGGGGCTGGGGGCTGGTGACTGGGGGCTGGGGCTGGTGACTGGGGGCTGGGGGCTGGGGGCTTGGGGGCTGGGGGCTGGTGACTGGGGGCTGGGGCTGGTGACTGGGGGTATGGGGCTGGGGGCTTGGGGGCTGGGGGCTGGTGACTGGGGGCTGGGGCTGGTGACTGGGGGTATGGGGCTGGGGCCTTGGGGCTGGGGCTGGGGGCTGGGGCTGGTGACTTGGGGCTGGGGCTGGTGACTTGGGGGCTGGGGGCTGGGGGCTGGTGACTGGGGGCTGGGGGCTGGGGGCTTGGGGGCTGGGGCTGGGGGCTGGTGACTTGGGGCTGGGGCTGGTGACTTGGGGGCTGGGGGCTGGGGGCTGGTGACTGGGGGCTGGGGGCTGGGGGCTTGGGGGCTGGGGGCTGGTGACTGGGGGCTGGGGGCTGGGGGCTTGGGGGCTGGGGGCTGGTGACTGGGGGCTGGGGGCTGGTGACTGGGGGTATGGGGCTGGGGGCTTGGGGGCTGGGGGCTGGTGACTGGGGGCTGGGGCTGGTGACTGGGGGCTGGGGGCTGGGGGCTTGGGGGCTGGGGGCTGGTGACTGGGGGCTGGGGCTGGTGACTGGGGGTATGGGGCTGGGGGCTTGGGGGCTGGGGGCTGGTGACTGGGGGCTGGGGCTGGTGACTGGGGGTATGGGGCTGGGGCCTTGGGGCTGGGGCTGGGGGCTGGGGCTGGTGACTTGGGGCTGGGGCTGGTGACTTGGGGGCTGGGGGCTGGGGGCTGGTGACTGGGGGCTGGGGGCTGGGGGCTTGGGGGCTGGGGGCTGGTGACTGGGGGCTGGGGCTGGTGACTGGGGGTATGGGGCTGGGGCCTTGGGGCTGGGGCTGGGGGCTGGGGGCTGGGCCTGGGGGCTGGGGGCTGGGGGCTGAGGCTGGGGGCTGGGGCCTGGGGGCTGGTGACTTGGGGCTGGGGCTGGTGACTTGGGGCTGGGGCTGGGGCCTTGGGGCTGGGGGCTGGTGACTGGGGGCTGGGGGCTGGGGGCTGGTGACTGGGGGCTGGGGGCTGGGGGCTGGTGACTGGGGGCTGGGGGCTGGGGGCTGGGGGCTGGGGGCTGGGGGCAGGGGGCTGGGGCCTGGGGGCTGGGGCCTGGGGGCTGGGGGCTGGTGACTGGGGGCTGGGGCTGGGGCCTGGGGCTGGGGCTGGGGCTGGTGGGGACAGCCTCTGGCTGGGTGACAGGATAGCAGGGGAGCCGAATGACTGACTGGTTGAATTATTGGGTGTGCTTTGCCTTCGGCATGAAGCACAACCTTTGTTATCTCACATATATATTATTATTATTATTATTTTGCCCCCCTACTCCTCGGTCAATATTTGGACTACATAGAAACGTCGACGTCCAAAGTTTCGTCTTGGTCTCCATTGAGTTGCTTGTATCAGAATTTACGTTCCGTTGCACAGTTTTAGGACCATACAACGTTTTTGTGGCATAAAGTTGATTTGTCGGCAAAGGGTAGACTACTCAGTTATAATAGTCTACGTCACAGCGTCGGCACATGTTAGCAACGACGCATTAGATACGACCACCTGGTACCTTATCCAGCGGATGCCTCACTATAACCCAGCTGCTGGTTCATCTGCAGCATAAATGTAATTGTCAACGGTCTTTTCAGCAGGGACATATTTTGCTAATTTACTAAAGGGTTATCTGTTGTAGCCTACCTACCAAGATAAGGGGACAGCAAAAATACTAGTCCGGCGGTGTGTACTTTAGCCACATTCTTGCAGCAACTGAATGGTGAGATTCTCCGAGTCCTAGCTAGTACTGTAGGTGTTGTTGAGGATAGCGTTAGCTTGTTGTAGCCGTTAGCACTACCTCAGTTTGCAACCGGCTAACTTAGTCTACATTTACTAGTCTAGCCAGCGAAGCAAATGTCAACTATACAGAAGAACCCTACCGAAATAAACGTACGGTACTGCAAACGATTTGTTTTAAGGAGTTTTTTTTGCAACTGTCTGCTTTTGGAATGTTTAGCGTAGCTCTAGTAGCCTAGAAAGCTCTAGTCTAGCTAGCTAGCTAGCTTAGCTAACGACTGGCTGTTCGTTCGTGAAGGCGCCAAAAGTGGATGGTAATACAAATAGAAAAGGTAGCGTTAGTCTACTGTACAGTAGGCTACATTAAACAGAAATTAAAAATGTGATAACAACGTTGTGTTTTCTTCGTGTTTGTATGAATCAATTTAAATAGTTGTATGTGCTTACTTCTTTTTGCTATGCTTGCTCAGGTAATGCTAGCTAGGCATTGAGGCGTTTAATGACCAACCCAACATTCTGGGTTAAATGGTCAACCCATCTTGCTGGGTTAGTTTAACCCAACGTGTGTTCTGTCCTATATATTTAACTAGCCGCTGGGTTGGAAACGATGTTTTGGAGTGTAGACAAACTGGAATAGTATAGTCCCATAGCCTACAATTGACCCTTTCAATATAGCAAAGATGGGTGTTCATTTTTAATCCTGTATTGTGTAAAATTACATATGCTGATGTCTTTCTAACCCAGTGCAACATGTGCCCTTGAGAGGATTACGGAGTTGAAGAAGCAGATGCTGGGCAACCAACAAGTTGTTTATATCTGAGAAGAATATATTAGAATGTACTTTCTAAGTTTCGTCCTAAACGCTGCACCTTCATGAGATTCATTTGGCCGCCTTGTCTTCCTACCTTCCTCTCATCTACAGACAGGCCAACCTCTGACTCAACATTAACCCATTGTTTCTCATTAAATACATAGACTACATGAATTAGCGTGGTGGATAGCGAATGGGAGGTGATATGAGCGGTTGTGACACTGACACGGTAAATTCTAAAAAGTTACATTTTCCAAATATTGGTTACAAGAAATATTGAAGTCACTCATCGTTCGAATTACAGGTTCAAACATTCAAACATTCACATATCCTTTTGGTTAGTCAAGGCTATCTTTTTGTCGATTTAAATGAGTCATTTGTATATATATGTGGCCTATCAACTGGAAGCAATGTTGGTTGTATGGTTTATTACAAGTTTACTAGATTACATAAAATCAAAATGTATTTGTATAGCCCTTTTACACGCAAGCATGTCACAGAGGGCTTCACATACGCCCATAGACCTGCCTCTCAACCAACCTAAACCCTCAAGGAAGACAAGGAAAAACTCCCACAAAAACTCAATGCACATGTCACTAATGGTTGCTCTCCAGGAATTAATAACCAGATAACGGGACGAGTTGACCAACAACCTACACAAATGTTCTTTGCTGTCTAAAGCAATGTAAAAACACTGAGTGGTTGATATCAGTACACACAGTGAGACTATGGGCAGCTGGGGCAGCCACAAGCACACCCTCACAATTTCCCCAGAAATTGTATGCTCTCTAGTTTCAGGTGCACTACGAGGTTCATAAGGACCCATTGTTGACCCGATAGAATGATTGAAGGTAAAAGAATATGATATGTGGTTCTCTGTTTAGAGCTAGAGGAAGGCAGAGAGGGAAGAAGAGAGGTGTGGGGAGGGAGGGAGGGAGTGGGGAGGGAGGGGGGGGAGGGAGGGAGGGAGGGAGAGAGGGAGGGAGGGAGGGAGGGAGGGAGGGAGGGAGGGAGAGAAGAGAGGTGGGGTGGGGAGGGAGGGAGGGTAGAAGAGAGTGGGGTGGGGAGGGAGGCGGCGGGGAGGGAGGGAGGGAGGGTGAGGGAGGGAGGGAGGGAGGGAGGGAAGAAAAAGAGGGTGGGGTGGGGGACGGGAGGGAGGGTAGAAGAGAGTGTGGGGTGGGCGAGGGAGGGGGAGTCGGAGGGAGGGAGGGAGTAGGGAGGGAGGGGAGGGAGGGAGGGAGGGAGGGAGGGAGGGAGGGAGGGAGGGAGGGAGGAGGGAGGGGCAACAAGCTCTCTATATATCTCCACCCTAAGGCTACCACACTAATCAGGTAGCAATAACACATTTCTACATCTGGCAAAAAAAATACAGTCGCATTAAGCATCTTGGTATTCAGAAGGTAGCCTACATTCTGGCGTTTATCCAGGTTTTACACTGAAGCCGTCACAGTTAAGGGCCCCTTGCAAACTACACTGAAAGGTAGACTGTGCATCGACCTCATGAATGCGAAGTGCGCATCCAACCATAACTTGTTTCAATTCAATACGGCTACCGTAAATAAAATACATTGTGGGGACCTGAAGTAACTTTCCACCACGATGTACAGTTTACAAAGAAAAAAATGCACATAAGATGTCAATATTTACCTTTAGGTTAGCGTAGACGAGTCGGGGAGCAGGTCGTCATCCACAGACGGAGAAACGGGTTGTTTATTCAAATTTTAGACAAACTCCGCTTGTTTAGGCTACATATCGACAAAAAGATTCTCAACTTAACTCCATCGCCTATGTAGATTTCGGTATTAAAAACTAGATCAGGTGCCGGACACACTAGTGATGACCCACACGTCGGTCAACTTTTTGAGAGAGAGAGATAAAGAGAGAGAGAGAGAGAGAGCGAGAGAGAGAGAGAGAGAGAGAGAGAGAGACATCGGGGGCGGGCTGTGAAAATGAAGGATGGAAACAACAAGCGCACCACGCGCTGAAAGAGAGCCATAGTTGTGAGCACTGGAGCGTTTCATTGAAGAGCGATCGTACTATAGCCTACCTTTTATCAGTTGTCTAAGCTTAATTACACTACCTCTACCAACCTATAACTCCCCCAACACATTGGTTTACAAACTATTATAAGCTACTCCGTCTGAATCACTCCTAAGAATCACTTTATCATTAAACTCCGTAAATGATCAAACTCGAGAGCTCGATCAGAGATAAACATGATCTGGTTTTCCTCTGTTCTGCTGTGTTTTAAAAATAATGAACATATGATCTGCCTGACGGTGTTCATCTAGATATAAAAACCTACAGCGTGTGTCATTTGCATGTCAGTTATGACGTGACGTCATGGCAAAACAGAGCTAAGACTGTTAACCTACTATCTTCGTTTCGATCTCCAGAGGTAGTGGCAGTCAGTCGAGTTCTTATTTTAGCAGAAGTTCAGGGGGAGAGTTGAGATATTACCTCATGGAGGACGTTTGGGGGAAATCTAACGATGTAGTAGCTCTAAATTATAAATCATTCACAAGTAGCGTCTCCTCCATCATAGCCTGACAACCAAGAAATGATGGTGAAATGTAAGATCCAAACAAAAATGGGCTTTACAAACAAACCAAAAATAGCCTAGTAAAGATATTGTATCCTGTGATAGTGTGTAGTGTATTCACAGTACTGTATGTGTATAGGGCTTTCAACAGAACACCGCCATCTATCAGACGCTCGTGGAACAGAACTGTTGCAAAGCGGAACTAGAGTTCGGTCATGTGATCTTCTCTGGGGGCATTTTACACCATCGGACTGTTTACAGTCTACTTACTGTCTGGGGTTTGGCTCTTTACAGGGGCTCTAGAGGTCTTTCAGAATGTATGCAACTGGCTCCGAGAGTTTGATCAAACAGGCTCGGTAAGTCTACGTATTCAGCCGGGGGGATGTTGCCTCAGTGCTAACTGTCATTTAATCAAAAGCGATCCTTCCTGATTTCTGGCTGCAGCACCACACTCGAGATTGTCTGTACAGGATGCTGTTGGGGAACTTGGCTAATTTAAATATAATAATAATGTACTAGCTAGAGTATCACTTCGCTGTCTGTGGTCTGCTGTTGCAGGAAGGTGTTGCTAACCTGTTTAGCCAGGTAGAAGCTATTGATAGCCTCTTTTCAAGCTTGAACTAGCAGAGATGGGAAGTAACGAAGTACAAATACTTTGTTATTGTACTTAAGTAGGTTTTTCTGGTATTAGTACTTTACTTCACTACTGGTTGAAATGCGTGAGTCTCATGGCGAATGCGTGAGACTTGAGAACCCTGTGCATGTGTGGGATTCTGAGTAATTTAATTAAATTGTGGAGAGGTTGATAATGTCTGCCGCTCCAGGTTACAGCAGAGATCCTCATGTTGTCAAGGTAACAGCAGAGATCCTCATGTTGTCCAGGTAACAGCAGAGATCCTCATGTTGTCCTGGTAACAGCAGAGATCCTCATGTTGTCCAGGTAACAGCAGAGATCCTCATGTTGTCCTGGTAACAGCAGAGATCCTCATGTTGTCCTGGTAACAGCAGATATCCTCATGTTGTCCTGGTAACAGCAGAGATCCTCATGTTGTCCAGGTAACAGCAGAGATCCTCATGTTGTCCTGGTAACAGCAGAGATCCTCATGTTGTCCTGGTAACAGCAGAGATCCTCATGTTGTCCAGGTAACAGCAGAGATCCTCACGTTGTCCTGGTAACAGCAGAGATCCTCATGTTGTCCTGGTAACAGCAGAGATCCTCATGTTGTCCTGGTAACAGCAGAGATCCTCATGTTGTCCTGGTAACAGCAGAGATACTCATGTTGTCCAGGTAACAGCAGAGATCCTGATGTTGTCTTCTCTCTGGATGTGTGCAGGGAGATCCAGGAGGCGGAGCTAGACAAGTTCTACTGCCGGATCAGTAAGCTGCTGCAGGGAAAGGACCACGGACACGAGACCATCGACTCCCTACAGAGGCTCCACCTCATCCTGTCCGCCACCAAGTTCAGCAGAACGTAATTATTTCTTTATTTCTTAAATTCTTCTTTCTCTAACTTCTTTATTCTCATCTCACTCGCTTCCATAGCTGGCATTGCCTTTTTCTGCAGCCTGTCTGTCTCCTCGCTCCAGCCTGTCTGTCTGCTCACTCCAGCCTGTCTGTCTGCTCACTCCAGCCTGTCTGTCTCCTCGCTCCAGCCTGTCTGTCTGCTCACTCCAGCCTGTCTGTCTGCTCACTCCTGCCTGTCTGTCTCCTCACTCCAGCCTGTCTGTCTGCTCACTCCTGCCTGTCTGTCTGCTCACTCCAGCCTGTCTGTCTGCTCACTCCTGCCTGTCTGTCTGCTCACTCCAGCCTGTCTGTCTGCTCACTCCAGCCTGTCTGTCTGCTCACTCCAGCCTGTCTGTCTGCTCACTCCAGCCTGTCTGTCTGCTCACTCCAGCCTGTCTGTCTGCTCACTCCAGCCTGTCTGTCTGCTCACTCCAGCCTGTCTGTCTGCTCACTCCAGCCTGTCTGTCTGCTCACTCCAGCCTGTCTGTCTCCTCACTCCAGCCTGTCTGTCTGCTCACTCCAGCCTGTCTGTCTCCTCGCTCCAGCCTGTCTGTCTGCTCACTCCAGCCTGTCTGTCTGCTCACTCCAGCCTGTCTGTCTGCTCACTCCAGCCTGTCTGTCTGCTCACTCCAGCCTGTCTGTCTGCTCCCTCCAGACTGCCAGATGAGTTGCAGAGGCGCCTGGCCTCCCTGCTGGTGTCTTCTTCAGTGGAGCAGCTGCAGGTACTGAGCTCAGCGGTGCTCAGAGAGACACTGCCCCCCACTGGACAGGGAGAGAAGTACAACGTGCTTGACCACAGCCCCCTCACCAGCCATGCTGCTGGCCTGCTGCTCTCACAGGTACACACACACACACACACACACACACATACACTACTGTCTCCTGCACACTACTTCTCTCTGCCTTATCTCCACTCCCTCTCTCCTTATCTGCTCTCTCTCTCTCGATCTCCTGATCTCCCTCCCTCGCCTGAGCTAGCTCTCTCTATCTCTGCTCTCTCTCTCGTCTATCTACTTATCTCCCTCCCTCTCCCTCTCTCTCTCTCTCTCTCTCTCTCTCTCTCTCTCTCTCTCTCTCTCTCTCTCTCCTTATCTCCCTCCCTCTCTCCTTATCTCCCTCCCTCCCTCCAGGCAGGCTCCCAGGCAGACTTGTCTGCGCTCTCCTCCGTCGTCCTGCGTGGCCTAGAGGGACGTCCTTCTGATGGATCTTCACACACACTCATGCACTCTCAGACACACACTCTCACGCACTCTCAGACACACACACTCATGCACTCTCAGACACACACTCTACCCCTGCTCAATGCCATCATCACTCACAGCCCTGAGAGCCTGACTGAAGGTGAGACACACACAAACACACATTTCTGCATGTTCAGCATCGAGTATCTTAAAGACATGCGGTTGTTTAATTGAACCTTTATGTATTCAGCACAGTCACACTTAGACTATGTTTCTCTTCTGTGTGAACCCTGTGCTTACTGTCTGTCTGTCTGCCTGTGTGTGTATGTGAGTGTAGACCATGTGACCTTGCTTAGTAAGAAGATGGCTGATTGGCTGCGCTACGCCACTGCTCAGCAGGGGGCTGTGGTGTCTTCTGGAGGGTTCTTCACGGGGCCCAGGTCTCGCCAGGTACGTCCTGCCTCTGACTGGTTCATACTCTCTCACTCACACACGTATGGAAGCAAATCAGTGCCATAATGTTTTGAATTTTAAAAGGCATTGAATACTTAATATTGAAATTTAAACAACACTGAATTCTCATCTGAATATATTTCAATGTAAAAAGAATTTTTTGCCCAAAAAATGAGCCCCAAAAAATTTAGCCCCAAAAATTTGAGGCCAAAATAATTGAGGCCAAAATATTTGAGCCCAATATATATATAGTATATAGTTAAGTATATTAATTAAGTATTATTTTAGCAAAAAAAAATTGGAGACAAAAAAATGTGGCCTACATTTTTTGGGGCTCAAATTTTCGGCTCAAATTTTTGGTGCTAAGTTTTTCGGCTCGCATTTGATAGGGTCAAATTCTTAGCTAAAATAATACTTAGCTCAAATAAAATTCAGGTTGCTCAAATTCGAGCCAAAAAAATTTGATCTATACAATTTCAACCATAAAAAAAATCTGAGTCCCAAAAAATAGAGCCCAAAAAATTTGAGCCCAAACAAAATTCGCCCTGAATTTTATTTTACATTGAAATATATTCAGATGAGAATTCAGTGTTGTTTAAATTTCAATATTAAGTATTCGATGCCTTTTAAAATTCAAAACATTATGGCACTGATTTGCTTCCATACACAGACCTTCTGACTGGTTCATAGTCTCTCACTCACACAGACCCTCTGCAAACACACCAGCTGTCTCACAACACTCTGTCTGTGTGTCTGTCTGTGTGTCTGTCTGTGTGTCTGTCTGTCTGTCTGTCTGTCTGTCTGTGTGTCTGTCTGTCTGTCTGTCTGTCTGTCTGTCTGTCTGTCTGTGTGTCTGTGTGTCTGTGTGTCTGTGTGTCTGTGTGTCTGTCTGTCTGTCTGTGTGTCTGTCTGTCTGTGTGTCTGTGTGTCTGTGTGTCTGTCTGTGTGTCTGTGTGTCTGTGTGTCTGTGTGTCTGTGTGTCTGTGTGTCTGTCTGTCTGTCTGTCTGTCTGTCTGTCTGTCTGTCTGTCTGTCTGTCTGTCTGTCTCTCTGTCTGTCTGTCTGTCTGTCTGTCTGTCTGTCTGTGTGTCTGTGTGTCTGTGTGTCTGTGTGTCTGTGTGTCTGTCTGTCTGTCTGTCTGTCTGTGTGTCTGTGTGTCTGTGTGTCTGTGTGTCTGTCTGTCTGTCTGTCTCTGTCTGTCTGTCTGTCTGTCTGTCTGTCTGTCTGTCTGTCTGTCTGTCTGTCTGTCTCTGTCTGTCTGTCTGTCTGTCTGTCTGTCTGTCTGTCTGTCTGTCTGTCTGTCTGTCTCTGTCTGTGTGTCTGTGTGTGTTTCAGCCAGGGCCCATAGCAGAGCTGGATGGTTCAGTATCAGGAGATTTCTTCACAGTTCTGTGCGTGAGCCAGGCCTTCTCGGAGGACCAATGGATGAACGTCCACTCCTTCTCCATGCTCCGCCATTGGCTGCTGACATATCACTCTGTTACCGACGGCAACATGAGCCAAGACGCAGGTATGACCTCATCCCTGACTTCATCCCTGACTCCGGGTCTTAAGGCTAGGGAGGGTTATGATTGGTTTATACATATTTGGGACCTTAATGTTCCTCTGTGCTTTTATCAGCTCCAGCAAACAAACTGCTCAGTCTCTCCCTGTCACACTCTCATGGTAAGGTGTGTGTGTGTGTGTGTGTGTGTGTGTGTGTGTGTGTGTGTGTGTGTGGAAGGCTAAAGCATGGCTACATTGATCTTCCTCCTCTTGTTCACAGCACAGGCCAGTCTGACCTGACACCGTGAACTGTGATTAACTCTTTTCCCCTTGATCTCTCCTAAGACCTTCTCTTAATCAGGATCTTCTCAAAATTATTCTCACCCTTTTTAACTTCAATCATGATGCATCTGGTCTATGAGCTTGACCAACCGATCAGCCCCTTTTGCTGTGATTGGTTGTGGTTGCCTAAGCCCTCTCCTGATAGGTTAATAATTACCTCTTACCCCTGAAATCTGACCCTGAGTTCTGCTGACCCTTGACCTCTCATGCAGAGGACCGCTCTGAGATCGAGGGCTCGGTGGTTTCCATGGTTTCTGTGACGTCGTCGTCCAGTCGTCTGCTTCCTCCCAGAGAGCGTCTGAGGGAGAAGGCCTTCCTGTACTGTCAGCGCCTCATCGAGCAGAGCGACCGCAGTGAGTGTGTGTGTGTGTGTGTGACACACTGTGTGTGTGTGTGTGTGTGTGTGACACACTGTGTGTGTGTGTGTGTGTGTGTGTGTGTGTGACACACTGTGTGTCTGTGTGTGTTTGACACACTGTGTGTGTGTGTGTGTGACACACTGTGTGTGTGTGTGTGTGACACACTGTGTGTGTGTGTGTGTGTGACACACTGTGTGTGTGTGTGTGTGACACACTGTGTGTGTGTGTGTGTGTGACACACTGTGTGTGTGTGTGTGTGTGTGTGTGACACACTGTGTGTGTGTGTGTGACACACTGTGTGTGTGTGTGTGTGTGTGTGTGACACACTGTGTGTGTGTGTGTGTGTGACACACTGTGTGTGTGTGTGTGTGTGTGACACACTGTGTGTGTGTGTGTGTGACACACTGTGTGTGTGTGTGAGTGTGTGTGACACACTGTGTGTGTGTGTGTGTGTGTGACACACTGTGTGTGTGTGTGTGTGACACACTGTGTGTGTGTGTGTGTGACACGCTGTGTGTGTGTGTGTGTGACACGCTGTGTGTGTGTGTGTGTGACACACTGTGTGTGTGTGTGACACGCTGTGTGTGTGTGTGACACACTGTGTGTGTGTGTGACACACTGTGTGTGTGTGTGTGTGTGTGACACACTGTGTGTGTGTGTGTGTGTGTGACACACTGTGTGTGTGTGTGTGTGACACACTGTGTGTGTGTGTGTGTGTGTGACACACTGTGTGTGAGTGTGTGTGTGTGACACACTGTGTGTGTGTGTGTGTGTGTGACACACTGTGTGTGTGTGTGTGTGACACACTGTGTGTGTGTGTGTGTGTGTGACACACTGTGTGTGTGTGTGTGAGTGTGTGTGACACACTGTGTGTGTGTGTGTGTGACACACTGTGTGTCTGTGTGTGTTTGACACACTGTGTGTGTGTGTGACACGCTGTGTGTGTGACACACTGTGTGTGTGTGTGTGTGTGACACACTGTGTGTGTGTGTGTGACACACTGTGTGTGTGTGTGTGTGTGACACACTGTGTGTGTGTGTGTGTGTGTGTGTGTGTGACACACTGTGTGTCTGTGTGTGTGTGTGTGTGTGACACACTGTGTGTCTGTGTGTGTTTGACACACTGTGTGTGTGTGTGTGTGTGACACACTGTGTGTGTGTGTGTGTGACACACTGTGTGTGTGTGTGTGTGTGTGTGACACACTGTGTGTGTGTGTGTGTGTGTGACACACTGTGTGTGTGTGTGTGTGACACACTGTGTGTGTGTGTGAGTGTGTGTGACACACTGTGTGTGTGTGTGTGTGGGTGACACACTGTGTGTGTGTGTGT
>CAEFZP010004892.1:0-12064 GCA_903064625.1 Mallotus villosus
ATCTCTGCCCACCATCACGTCTCTCCCTACCTCGCTCTATCGGCCCCCATCACTTCTCTCTCCCCTCTCTCTCATGCTCCCATCACGTCTCTCTCCTCTATCTATCATCTGCCCCAATCACTCTCTCTCTCTCTCTCTATGCCCCACCACTTCTCTCTCCCTCTCCCCTCTGTGATGTAGATGGAAGACCCTGTTACCATGTTATCCTCCTCCAGCTAGGACTAGCACACTCCTCCAACCCTCCACCTCCTCCATCTCTCACTGTGTCACATCTTCCTTCACCACATGCTCAGCCCGCACTTCTCTCCACACGGCTCTCACCCATTTGGTGGCTGTCATCAACATGCTTGCTAAACTGATCAGCCGACAGCGGTTAGCCTTGCAAAGATCATCCGACGGCTCCAGGGCTGCAGAGCCACCGGGCTTGGAGCGCACACACACACACACACACATGCACTCTACACACGCATACACGCACACGGATACTCATTAAACATGCACACAACACATGCATAGCACAAACTTGTAACAGCTACACACACAAGCACGGCACGTGGAGTACCACAACATGCACGCACACACACCACACACACACACGCACACACACACCACACACGTCACAGAGACAGGTCACACACGCAGGTATCAAACCACAACATGAGCGGGCCCTATCCTCTCTCCTCTCATCTCCTTCTCTACCTCTCTCTCTCCCTGTTCAGATGTGTCTCTGAAAAACCCCAGTCAGGAGCGGGCTACATCCACCTCTCTCTTCTCTCTCTCTATCTCTCTATCTCTATCTCTGCTCTCTCTCTCAAGTCATAGCTCATCTCTCTATCTCTCTCTCTCTCTCTCAGTCTCTCTCTCTCTCCATCAGGCATGAGCGGGCATCGATACTCTCATACTCTCTCTCTCTCTATCCTCTCTCTCTCTCTCTTCTCTCTGCCAGTCATGAGCGGGGCTCGATTCTCTCTCTCTCTATCTCCCTCTATCTATCTCTCCTCCTTCTCTCTCTCTCTCTCTCTCCTTCTCTCCAGTCATGAGCGGGCTCGATCTCTCTCTCTCTCTCTCTCTCTCTACTCTCTCTCTCTCTATCTCTCCAGTCATGACTTCAGCTGCCTCTACTTCTACTGGAAAGCTGGGATGTTCATGTCTCTGTAATACTTATCACTCCTTTCTGTTCTCCTCTCTCCCTCAATCTCCCTTCCTATCTCTCTCTCTCTATCTCTCCTTTATTCTCTTCCTATCTCTCTCTCTCCTCTCTCTCTCTCTCTCTCTCTCTGGCACCATGACACACACTGACTGGATTCGTAAATCTATTCTGACAACAGCAATGAGGGGGCGGAGGGCGATGGGGTGAAAGGACAGTCACCACACACACACACACACACCATTTTTGCTCTCCAGGCTCATCTGAACTTTGGGCTGGAGAGCATTATTGATTGTGTGTGTGTGTATGCGTGTGTATATTTCTGTTCTTCCACACGCATAGTACCTTGATCTAGTCACTATTTTGGACTAATCATTTCTTTTTGTAGAAGTCAGAGTGTTGTACATGTTTCTCCAGCTCTTGCCTGAAAGGCAGTTATTTTGTGTCGTGTGTGTGTGTGTGTGTGTGGTGTGTGTGTGTGTGTGTGTGTGACATCACTGACCCTAATCGTGTAATTTAGTCATGAATATGACTCACCCAGTAGTGGCTGGTGGTGGTAAGACCATCCCAACATGAGCGCTTCAGAGGAGCGAGGAACAGCCCGACTCACAAGCCAAGGAAACAGCCCCCTCACAAGCCCTGACCGAGAAGAAACAGCCCCCTCACAAGCCTGACCGAGAAGAAAACAGCCCCCTCACAAGCCTGACGAGAAACAGCCCCCTCACAACGCCTGACCGAGAAACAGCCCCTCACAAGCCTGACGAGAAAACAGCCCCCTCACAAGCCTGACCGAGAGAAACAGCCCCCTCACAAGCCTGACCGAGAAACAGCCCTCTCACAAGCCTGACGAGAAGAAACAGCCCCCTCACAAGCCTGACCGTGCTGATCAGGGACCTGGCTAGCCTGCTCCTCTCTCCATCAAAACACCAGGAAGAACGTCAACGTGCTGTGCTTAGAAACTTGCTCTCAGCAGAGTTGAATTCTTTCCTCGGTTGCAGTAAACGTGTTGTAATTAGAAGGGACAGAGGTGTACAGTCTGTGGTAATTACAGAGTAGGAGACGGCATAGACTGACCTCAATCGGAGCCAGTCTAATCACCACATGATTGATTCTCTCATTTGGGTCTAAGCGCTTCGCACTACTGCCAAGTTCTGCCAACTCTCTGTTAGTTAGGAGATTTACACACTGCTTCAGCTGCTTTCTGATCTTTAGAAGTCCATTACCTAATCCTGACAGTTTAAATATGCCCAATCATCATCGACGCGCTGAGGAGTTCGGCGGCAGTGAAGTTCAGCCCTTTTTAGTCAGCAAATCGTTTAAAAACATCTATCAAGTGTAAAATATCCTTTCAGCGCCGTCTTAAAACTAAAAGGACTTTCAGGAAGAACTCACAAAACGGCTCTCTCGCTCTCTCCATGTTGTCGTTCTCACAACTCATTCATCCTATTGTGTGTGTGTGTGTGTGTGTGTGTGTGTGTGTGGTGTGTGTGTGTGTGTGTGTGTGTGTGTGTGTGTGTGTGTGTGTATGAGAGAGATGAGGGGCAGTGTTGACTACAAATAACTGGCAGTCCACAATTCAGCCCTTATTTCATGTTGTCCTGGTATTGGGCCGGGGTGTATGAAGAGCACACAGGAATGAAAGAGAACCTTTTGTTGATGAAAGAAAATAACAACCAAAACACCCTTTTTTAATAAAATACAATTAATGGTTGTTCCTCAAAACTGTACCACATAAAACAAGTTCCTAAAGAACTTGTTATTTACTCATAAACAAAAGATTACTATGTAATTGGGTTATTTTTCATATAGTGTGCAGTGCAGTTTCCTCATCACAAACACACTTGCATACACACACACACACACACACATTGTAGGAGCTGTACTACCTTGCAGATGTCAGTGAGAGGCAGTGCTGTTTTGTCCTCTCCGAAGAAAAAAACACGAAGGGGGAGGTCACACACACACACACAACACGTACACAACACAGTCCAAAAACAGATCAACGTGAGGGGTAGCTGTTTGCTCAAAGCTCTTTCATTTTGTGAGGCCCTTGACAAAAAGACTATGAACTTACACACACACACACACTAAATATAAATATTTCTTTTCAGCTAAGTGCTCATGAGTGCCCATGGATTGTTCTTTTCAAGAGAGAAAGGGGTTCCTTGTCTGCTCAGAGCCATCGCTTCATGCTCTGGTTATATTTCTCTTGTTTTAGGGACATATTTTGGCCAGAATGTATTGACCGTCCTCTGAATGTCCTTTTGACTGAGGCAGAGAGAAGGTGAGAGGAGAGTCTGGTGCAGCACAGGGTCGTAGAGCCTGTCACATGGGACTGCTTATTGATTGAACTCTGACATTGATTAAGCATCCCTTGATTCACAATGCCATATGTGTTTTCTGTGCATGTGTGTGTTAATCTGTTTGTGTGTGTGTGTGTGTGTCTCCTTTCTTTCTCTGAGGACAGAGGACTGTGCCTACAAGGGCCAGGCACAGGGGAATTGTGGAAGGTCTTCCTCATTCCTCCCTCCTCGTTACTCCTCCTTCCTTCTCCTTCCTCCTCCATCTCTTCTTCTTTGTTTACACCACTCCCTTTGTTTCTGTTCATCATTAATCCCTCCGCCTTTCAGGGGTGTCACAACTCTTCTCTTCTCCCTCTCTCTTCCCCCCTCTCTCTTTCTTTCTGTCTCTCCCTCCCTCTCGCTTTACCTACTCTCTTTCCACCTCCCTTCCCTCCCCCCGCTCTCTTTCTCTCCCTCTATCTCTCCCTTTTCATTCTCTCCTCCTCCCTGCCCCCTTTCTCCATCTCTCCTTGTTCTCTTCCTCTGCATGGGGAACAAGGGCTTGTCATCGTCTGTGCTGTCAGTCCCGTCCGACACCCTTACACTTGGATAATTACTCCCTCTACCCCCCCACCCCCTCCCTCCCTCCCTCCCTCCCTCCAGTTGTCAGTCCGTCCTAACCCTTTCTTTCTGTGTGTGTCGACCCTCTTATTATTTATAATACCTCTTTCTCTCTCTGTCTCTCTTACCCTCTTTATGAGTGTTCCTTTCTGTGTGTGTGTGTGTGAGTGTGTGAGTGTGTGAGAGAGAGAGCATGGGGTGGGCTAAGGGCTACAGACCCGAGGGAGAGGGGGTGGAGGGGCCAAGTTCAAGGGCGTGGGCTGGAAGCCAGACACATAAACAGGGCTGGATGGTATGTGAGCTGTAAAGACAGAAGGTTAGCAGGGGGTCAGAGACGACTCTAAGCAGCACCCATTACCTGCTTTGTTTACACGGACCCAGAGCTCACTGTAAAGTTTCCACACAGCGGATACGATGCTCCCACAGGACTGTGTGTGTGTGTGTGTGTGTGTGGTGTGTGTGTGTGTGTGTGTGTGTGTGTGTGTGTGTGTTGTATCCTTCCAGGCAGTTACTGATGGGATACTAAAGACACCTAAGCTACAAAAACAAAGAAATCAAAGATGTTTGTTTTGTTTCTGTATACTTTAGCACACACCAGCACCCACACACACACACCACCACACACCCTGTTGAGGGAGTACCTGTGCTTCTAGAGAGAAGACGTTCTGGTTATCTCTAACCTCACGGTTCTCTGGGCTTGAATTTGCCACATCTAAACCTCCACAAGACGGCGACATGGCTTGAGCCTCATGGAAGTATTAGGAGAGATGATTTGATTTAGGAGCAGGATCACGTACTCTGCATTTTCTTTCTGCAGGCTGAACGTTGCCAAGCCCTACAGCGACAGGACATGACTTTCTTGTTTACGTTCAGACAGTAAATTGTGAAGTGTCGTCCATGAAGGAATTAAGAGTTACTGTATTGGCAGAGGCAACACTCTACCCACACACACACTTACCCACACACACACACTACACCACACACACACACTTACCCCACACACACACACACTCACACATGCTCACAGTAATGTTTATCCTTCCAGCTTGTGGGAGGAGCTCATGAAACAGGAGTGTCTAGGGACACAGGGGTGTGATCCATTACTACATTACACAGTCCTGACCAGCCTGTTTCTTCTTCATCACAGTCCTGACCAGCCTGTTTCTCTTCTCACTCACACGTCCCTAACCAGCCTGTTTCTTCTTCATCACAGTCCTGACCAGCCTGTTCCTTCTACATCACAGTCCTGACCAGCCTGTTCCTTCTACATCACAGTCCTGACCAGCCTGTTCCTTCTTCATCACAGTCATGACCAGCCTGTTCCTTCTGCATCAAAGTCCCTGTATAGCCTGTTCCTTCTACATCACAGTCCTGACCCAGCCTGTTCCTTCTGCATCAAAGTCCTGTATAGCCTGTTCCTTCTACATCACAGTCTGACCAGCCTGTTTCTTCTTCATCACAGTCCTGACCAGCCTGTTCCTTCTACATCACAGTCCTGACCAGCCTGTTCCTTCTACATCACAGTCCTGACCAGCCTGTTCCTTCTACATCAGTCCTGACCAGCCTGCTCCTTCTGCATCACAGTCTGACCAGCCTGTTCCTTCTACATCACAGTCCTGACCAGCCTGTTCCTTCTGCATCACAGTCCTGACCAGCCTGTTTCTTCTACATCACAGTCCTGACCAGCCTGTTCCTTCTACATCACAGTCCTGACAGCCTGTTCCTTCTACATCACAGTCCTGACCAGCCTGTTCCTTCTACATCAGTCCTGACCAGCCTGTTCCTTCTACATCAGTCCTGACCAGCCTGTTTCTTCTACATCACAGTCCTGACCAGCTTGTTCCTTCTACATCACAGTCCTGACCAGCCTGTTCCTTCTACATCAGTCCTGACCAGCCTGTTCCTTCTACATCAGTCCTGACCAGCCTGTTCCTTCTACATCACAGTCCTGACCAGCCTGTTTCTTCTACATCAGTCCTGACCAGCCTGTTCCTTCTACGTCACAGTCTGACCAGCCTGTTCCTTCTACATCACAGTCTGACCAGCCTGTTCCTTCTACATCACAGTCCTGACCAGCCTGTTCCTTCTACATCACAGTTCTAACAGCCTGTTCCTTCTACATCAGTCCTAACCAGCCTGTTTCTTCTACATCAGTCCTGACCAGCCTGTTCCTTCTACATCACAGTCCTGACCAGCCTGTTCCTTCTGCATCACAGTCCTGACCAGCCTGTTTCTTCTACATCACAGTCCTGACCAGCCTGTTCTTCTACACAGAGCAGAGCTGTTAGAAACATGGGTAGCAATCACACCCAACGACATCATCACATTTCCCTCGTCCAACTGTCTTATCGTGACCTCACAGGACACACAGACACATAACACCACACACACACACACATACACGACACACACACACACACACACACACACACACATACACGACACACACACACATAACACACACACACACACATACAACACACACAACACCACACACAACGTACACACATACATCACACACCACGCACACATAACACCACACACACCCACACACATACACGACAACACACACAAACAAAATACACGTGCACACACACACACACACACGTACACCACATACCTCACACACCACACACACATACACCATACATACGTACACACATACACACACACGCCCCACACACACAGCAGCATCTAAGCCTCCTGCCCCATATATTGTCAAGGTGGGAGGTGGGGGGGGAACCCCCTCCATGCAGTTGCCATGCCAGCAGCCATGTGTTCGTTTCCACCACGTGTGTGTGTTAACACTTCTATCCAATTTGCATGTGCGTGTTATCTATTTGAATAAACTGTGGGGGTATATAAGGGGGAGGGGGGGAGGGGTGCACAGCGGTCATTGGCCTGGCTAATTTACAACCGTTCGTGTGTCTCCCTCACCTCGTCATGGCGACCAGGCATGTTGTATAGACGACATTGAACCCTCCGTCCGTACGGGGTAATTGTTTTATGCAAATGTAGATGTCAGAGGGTGACGCGATTGGACCAGACTCTGTCATCTGATTGGACTAGATTCTCTGTCATATGATTGGACCAGACTATGTCACTTGGCTGAGGTGTGCAGTGACTTCCTGTTAGCAGGATGAGAGAGAGAGCAGGGCTGCATACTGGACTCTGCTGTTGTTACCTGGGAGGAAAATTTGGAGAAAAGTGCACAAATGCCCAAAGCCCCAGTCAGCTGATCTAATATTCTTCACGTGAGTTTGAATTTGACAGACGGTAATTCATCAATCCATGAATGCACAAATGATGTGGGTTCTATGTGTTTAATATAAAAGAGTTTCATGAGTGAAGAGATGAAGAGATGAATAGTCTCTGTCTTAGTGTCCAGACAAGAAAGACTGACATGGTCACACATCATATGAAATAACCCCAACCATCCACTCTGAGTGTCTCTCTCTCTCCATCTCTCTCTCTCTCACAAACACACACACACACACACTCTCACACACAGAGTCCTACTTTCTTATCAGGTCCCCATCAGAGTACAAGCGGTGTGGGTTGCGGTCTAAGTCGTAAATTTAATTTCATGCTGGATTTGCGGAGCTCATCTGAATTGCATGTTAGCATCGCCTGATGGGTCTACATCTCAACCCTGGAGATTCAGACGCAGATGCTGCCCTCACACACACACACACACACACACAGAAAACACAACCCTGAACACACAATAAACACACAGCCACCAGCAACGTTCAAGGTCATGACAACTCTTGCACAGGATCTGGACAAGCGTTGCACGTGGGATAGTCTTTATTCTTAGATTAGATTATTCTTAGTCGTTCGGTTCATCATCATTCATTGTTTCTGATCATATTTATGTTCATTAGATCCATAAATATAGTGCTGATAATATTAGCAGCTGGACGAGGATGAGATGGATGTTTAGAAAGGCCTGATCTGTCAAGAGGAGCATGATCAAGGAATACAGATCCACCTCTGTCTGTACCTCCACTAAACCTGAGACGTCACTGCTTGTCAAACATCAGACACCTGGTGACCGCACCGTCCTGGTGACAACATCGTCCTGGTGACCCACATCGTCCTGGTGACCATGTCGTCCTGGTGACCACGTCGTCCTGGTGACCACGTCGTCCTGGTGACCATGTCGTCCTGGTGAACATGTCGTCCTGGTGACCACATCGTCCTGGTGACCACGTCGTCCTGGTGACCACACACCGTCCTGGTGACCACTTTGTCCGGGTGTCACTGTCGACAACGGCGTCACATCCACAAACTCAAACAAACTGTCACCGACAAAACTGTGATGCATTGCACACGTATCTCTCTCGCTCTCGCTCTCTCTCTCTCTCTCTCTCTCTCTCTCTCTCTCCAGCAGCTCGCTCTCTCTCTCTCTTCAGCAGTTCTCTCTCTCTCGCTCGCTCTCTCATTTCCTCTACTTCACGGTATTCTCTTTCTGTCTTCCATTCTGTTCTTTTTTTGGACTGGAGTAGAGTGCAAGGGAGATGTCCAATTACCTGGTTACAAGGTTCGGGGCAATTAAGGAAATGTACAGTTCAGCTGGGTTCATGGTTTCTGGAAGGACCGTGGGGGAAGAGGCAGAGAGGAGGTGGTGGGGAAGAGGCAGAGAGGAGGTGGTGGGGAAGAGGCAGAGAGGAGGTGGTGGGGAAGGCGCAGAGGAGGTGGTGGGGAAGAGCAAGTAGAGAGAGAGTGGTGGGGAAGAGGCAGAGAGGAGGTGGTGGGGAAGAGGCAGAGAGGATGTGGTGGGAGAGGCAGAGAGGAGGTGTGGGGAAGAGGCAGAGAGGAGGTGTGGGGAAGAGGCAGAGCAGGAAGGTGGTGGGGAAGAGGCAGAGAGGAGGTGGTGGGGAAGAGCAGAGAGGAGGTAGTGGGGGAAGAGGCAGAGTGGAGGTGGTGGGGAAGAGGCAGAGAGGAGGTGGTGGGGAAGAGGCAGAGAGGAGGTGGTGGGGAAGAGGCAGAGAGGAGGTGGTGGGGAAGATGGCAGAGAGGAGGTGGTGGGGAAGAGGCAGAGTGGAGGTAGTGGAGAGAGAGAGAAAGTAAGGGGCCGAAAGAGCCTTGTAAAACTATGACTCATATTTTGTGTCCCAGTAAAGTCAGAGTGAGTGGTAGTTGTGGGCGAGGGAGGGAGGGCGGAATGGCGGCCAGGCCTGGTGAAATGGCTGGCTGGATACGACGGTAAACCGTGTAAGTGGCATTAAGGTGATTATTTAACCCGTTCGCCCTCAGAGGAGTGGCAAGGGTTGTCCTGAACAGGTGGTGCTTTACTGTACTTTACAGGGGAGCATAAATCAGCAGGTGCTTCTACCTCTGGGATGGAGTGCCAGGTCGAACTGACGTCCTCCTGGTGGTCTTGAAGGAAAACCAAGGTGCGAGACGCCCGACGAATCTAAACGTTCCTAAACTTTGGGACCTTGCTCTGTAGCGACGCTGCGTTCTGCTGCAGAGGACCACAGGATCCGGGTGGGATCTTCATTTCATCCTTTTGCACTAAACAGTTTCCCAGCTTGTCCAGGCTTTGACTCAGCAATACCTCGGCATGTCCCTGGACAGTGGAGGAGAAGGGACGAGAGAGGGGGAAAGGATGAGAGGGGAGGAGACAAGGAGAGGAGGAGAGTTATAGCAGCTGAGCTTTCAGCCCCACTTTAGGAGGATGTCTGTTAGAGCTATTGACCTTTACTGGACAAGGACTCTCTGTCTACACTACAACTAGAGAGGGAGGGAGGGGGGAGAGAGAGAGAGAGCGAGAGCAATGGGAGGGAAAAGAGAAAGAAGAAGAGGACGAGAAGGGACAAAGGAGAGGGGAAGTAGGGTTTAGAGAGGATTTCTCAGTGCGATGCAGCTGTGGGTGATATCTCTCCTCTCTTGATCTAAGATCTCTGTATCTCTCCTCTCTGATCTGAGATCTCTCCTCTCTGATCTGAGATCTCTCCTCTCTTGATCTGAGATCTCTTCTGCTTCTTGATCTGAGATCTCTCCTTTCTTGATCTGAGATCTCTCCTTTCTTGATCTGAGATCTCTTCTCTCTTGATCTGAGATCTCTCCTCTCTTGATCTGAGATCTCTTCTCCAGCTTCGTACTGGACACTGTCAGAGCAAATCAACTGGCCAAACAACAACATTACAACAAAGTGCTGAGATCGTCCCAATTTTTTTTCTTTCTTCGGTTCACAATGTCTGCTCACATGCTGAACAGTCTCTCACACACACACAGAGACGCATCAAACACACACACACACTCACACACACTTCCGTCCCTTCGGCCCACACACACCGGTCTTTCCATCCCTCCGCTCCGAGGCGACGTCCCAGAATTCCACAGGGCCACTCATTAGGGCCGCGCGGAGTCTCTCAGGGGGGCTTGTGGGTAAACTTTGGAGAGGTCACCTCTTCTCCTCCCTCTCTTCATCCCTCTGTTCCCGCTCTCCTCCTGGTCCTGTCAGAGTGGAGTGTAAACAAGCAGAAAGGTTAGCTCAGTTTCACCTGACGCTGTCTCCTCTCATTAGGGACAGGAAGCAGGGAAACACGGCAGGGACAGGAAGCAGGGAAACACGGCTCCTTCAGAGAGGACTACACCGCCGCAGAGAGGACCACACCCGCCACAGAGAGGACCACACCTCCACAGAGAGGACCACACCTCCACAGAGAGGACCACACCACCACACAGAGGACCACAGAGAGGACCACACCACCACAGAGAGGACCACACCTCCACAGAGAGGACCACAGAGAGGACCACACCGCCACAGAGAGGACCACAGAGAGGACCACACCGCCACAGAGAGAGGACCCACACCTCCACAGAGAGGACTACAACCTCCAAGAGAGGACTACACCTCCACAGAGAGGACCACACCGCCACAGAGAGACCACACCTCCACAGAGAGGACCACACCTCCACAGAGAGGACCACACCGCCACAGAGAGGAGCACACCGCCGCAGAGAGGACCACACCGCCACAGAGAGGACCACACCTCCACAGAGAGGACCACACCTCCACAGAGAGGACCACAGAGAGGACCACACCTCCACAGAGAGGACCACACCTCCACAGAGAGGACCACACCGCCACAGAGAGGACCACACCGCCACAGAGAGGACCACACCACCACAGAGAGGACCACACCTCCACAGAGAGGACCACACCTCCACAGAGAGGACCACAGAGAGGACCACACACCGCCACAGAGAGGAGGACCACAGAGAGGACCACCACCTCCACAGAGAGGACCACACCTCCACAGAGAGGACCACACCTCCACAGAGAGGACCACACCTCCACAGAGAGGACCACAGAGAGGACCACACCTCCACAGAGAGGACCACACCTCCACAAGAGGACCACACCTCCACAGAGAGGACCACAGAGAGGACCACACCGCCACAGAAAGGACCACACCGCCACAGAAAGGGGTCGCCTAGCGCTCCCGTGGCTCCCTGCTGATCTCACGCAACACTGCCGTTCACTCGCGTCAGGACGGACGTCTTGGTTGCCGGTGGAGATGTAATTAGTGTTCTGAGTGACTCGTCCCCTCTGTGTAAATCCAACCAGCAGCTTGACCTTTCTTCATTACTGACCGTTTTTGACGGTCAGGTTGTTGACGGTCAGGTTTTTGAACAATACACCCTGTCTAACAAAGGGGCATTATACGTTGAGGCGGGGTGAGGTCATTTTGAGGATGTTAATGTTTAGAGGCAGTGCTAATCCTTCAGATTTGAGCAACACTAATACAGAATTACAGTGTTTGTAAAATCCATTAAGCCATCATTCTCTTCCTGTGTTAAACTGGTACTTTTAATAGCTGAGTTATTAAATAATTGATTGCAGGCATTGACACAAATGTCTGGTAAATATGATTCCACCCCTCTCTTCACCTCTCCTCTCTATCTACACATCTGTCTCTCTCTCCTCTCTATCTACACATCTGTCCTCTCTCTCCTCTCTATCTACACATATGTCCCTCCTCTCTATCTACCATAC
>CAEFZP010004893.1:0-29767 GCA_903064625.1 Mallotus villosus
TTAATGTCTGAAACTTAGAGCAAGTGCTGTGATTGACTGTTGTTTTATTTAGATGACATATTTTGATGCATATTGGTAAAACACTGTCTGTGCGTTGATCCTCAGCAGCATTTCACTGTGAGGTGAATATGGGGGACACTGAAGATGACATCGCTGTCATTGGCATGGGATGCAATTTTCCCGGAGGTACACATTTATTTTGCTTTACACAATATTATGCATCAGAGACTTGTACATAATTATATTAGTCATATAAAATATATTCTGATAAGATAGTTATTTACTAAATATTGAGTTGATGCTTTTGACAGGAGAGGGGCTTCAGCATTTCTGGAATGTGTTGTTGGAGGGGAAGAACTGTGCTGTGCCAATTCCAAACGAAAGATTTGACATTTCCGAATGGTATGACCCAGACGACAACAAAACAGGAACGTCCCGCACGCAAAAAGCTGCTCTCATTGACGGGTAAGTCCTATCTTATCTTTTCCCTTGAAGGATATATCATATTTGAATGGTCATTTACATGCTGAGTAAATTATTTTGCTATCAGAGTAGCACATCAAATGTCTTAATTTCCACCTTTTGGGGGGGATCTAGAAATGCTGTAGTATACTCCACCTGTTGTGTTAATTATTAACAGTAAAAGCACGCATTTCACACGCATTTTGCTAATCAAATTCTGACATGAAAGAAACAAAGTGTATGTCTGTTAACTATGATTATTCATTTTTTTACTTTTTCCAGGTTTAATGAATTTGATCACAAATTCTTCGGTATGACAGAAACTGAAGTGGAACAAATGGACCCTCAGCACAAACTCCTTCTTGAGTGTACATATAGAACTTTAGAGAATGCTGGACTGCCAATGGAAAAGGCAAGTGGGACCAGAACAGGAGTATTTATGGGTAAGTGATAATAAGTTATCAGCTTTAAGAAGGATTCATTGGAAATGTAAGGCACTTTATTTGAAGTTGCGTTAATGACAGTGCCATGACACTGTCAAAGCACTGTCATAACCATAACATGACACATGAAAAGATGTTTATGAATGTTCATAAATGTTGTCATTAGGTGTCATTCGGTGAATTATGTCATTTCTCCTCCCTTGGTCTCCTATCTCCTCTCCTGTATTTTCCTTCTGCCCTGTTCTACCTACTTTTACCTAACCCTAACCCTTGAGTCTCGTTCTCTTCTTTACTGACCCCCTCTCCTTACCCTTACCTCAACCCCTCCTGTTTTTTACCTAATCTTAACTCCCACCTCTGCCCTGACCCCAACCCTTCTCTGACCTTGCCTCCATCCTCTTCCTACCTCCTCTCCGACCGCTCCCTCTAACCCCAACCTCTCCTCTTTCTTACCTGACCATAAGTCCGGGAAAGACATCACAAACAATGTCAACCTTGCATAAGAAATGACATAATTCACCGAATGACACCTAATGACAACATTCATAAACATCTTTTCATGTGTCATGTCATGGTTATGACGGTGCTATGACAGTGTCATGACACTGTCATTAACGCAACTTCAAATAAAGTGTTACCGGCTTGGGTAAGGCCACATCTCATGTGCTGCTTGTGTTTGCATTACTTTAAAGGGCTTATGAACCGAGATTATGAGGGTTGTGCTGCACAGAAAAGCCCAAATGATATCAACCACTACACAGGCACTGGCATGGCTATGAGCATAGCAGCCAATCGAGTCTCCTACATGTTCAATCTCACTGGACCCTCACTGTCCATTGACTGTGCCTGTTCATCGTCTCTGGTTGCTATTCATTTAGGATGTCAAGCATTAAAACAAGGTAGGCCTTAAAGTACATATTCTATCCAGTGTACTTAGCATAGGGAAATTCATCAATAACCTTGAATTGATAATACAAGACAGTCAAAGTTGTAACATGCCTTCTCTTTGCTTCCTCTTATCAGGTGACTGTGAGATGGCTCTGTGTGGGGGTGTCAGCTGTATTATAGACCCAAGGCTTTTTGTTGCTCTCAGCAAAGCAAAGATGATCTCACCTGAAGGCACCAGCAAACCTTTCTCCAGCAGAGCAGATGGCTACGGCAGGGGTGAAGGCTGTGGGATTGTGTTGTTAAAGCCATTGAAACAAGTAATTGTGATCATCCTTATCTAAACTTGAGCCACATTAAATGAACAAATTGTTAAAAGTGATATTGCACATTAACTGTATTATACAGGCTCTCAAGGACGGCGACGAAATATGGGGCATCATCAGCAAAACTGCCGTCAACCAAGATGGCCGCTCGGTCACTCCAATCACCAAGCCGTCCATGGTCCAACAGGAGGCGCTGCTGCGCACCATCTACTCTGCGTCTGACCTGTCCAAGGTCCAGTACATCGAGGCACATGGGACTGGAACCCCAGTTGGGGACCCTATAGAGGCAGGGAGCATCTCCAAAGTCATCGCCACAGCCAGACCTCCTGGCTCAGACACACTCCGCATCGGCTCTGTGAAAGGCAACATCGGCCACACAGAATCTGCAGCCGGAGTCGCAGGGCTGATCAAGGTACTTTTGATGATGAAGAATGAAACCATAGTACCTTCTGTCTTCTACTCTGAGGACAGTGCCAGTATAGATGTCAAAACCCTGAATTTAATAGTTCCAACCAGACCAGAAAAGTGGTCAGATGCTGTTATGATTGCAGGAATAAATAACTTTGGTTTTGGTGGAACAAACGCACATGCTATTGTCAAACAATACAAGCACACTCATACTCCTAAAGAGAGCGGTAGGAAATCTCACAAGTGCTTTGTCCTATCCGCAAGTTCTGTCAAGTCGATTGATATGATGATGGAGGACACTATTCAGCAGATAGATGCAAACAGCGACTTTGACCTGGAAAGTCTTGTCTACACATCTGCGTGTAGGAGAAGCCACTTGAAACACAGGTACAGGAGGGCTTTCATGACCTCCACTCTGGCTGATCTGAAAAATCAACTGAAATCGAAGCTGAGTAAAAACATTGCCCTCTCAAATTCAGATCCAAGATTAGTTTTTGTCTTTTGTGGAAATGGTGTGACCTACCAGGGCATGTGCAAACAGCTTTTGAGAGAGGAACCTGTGTTCAGAGAGAAGGTCAGGGAAGTTGAGAGCCTTTTCCAGAGGTTCAATAACATGTCGATCTTAGACAGATTGGAGGCTGAATCTGAGGCTGATGACTTTTCAAAACCAGAGGTTGTCCAGCCTCTGCTCTTCGCCATTCAGGTTGGGCATCGCCAGTCTCCTGAAGCACTGGGGCGTCCAACCTGACGCTGTTCTTGGACACTCTGTTGGAGAGGTTGCTGCCGCCCACTGTTCTGGCCTCTTGTCTCTTGAGGATGCTGTGAAGGTGATTTATCACCGCAGCGTCTTACAGGGTATGGTCACAGGTGGAAAAATGCTTGTGATTAGCAACATGGCAGTGTCGGAAATCTTGAAGATGCTTCTAGATTACTCTGGAAAGATTTGCATGGCTGCGTACAACAGCCCACAGTCTTGCACTCTTTCCGGTGATGCAGATGCTATTAAGAGTCTCCACCAGAAGTTAAGCATGTCAGACAAGAGTAAAACTCTGTTCCTCCATATCCTGGACGTTCCCGTCGCTTACCACAGCCATATGATGGACCCCATCTTAACCCAAATAGAGGACAGGGTTGGCTCTTTGAAAGTGAATGAGACAGAGACAAAGTTGTTCTCAACAGTGACAGGCAAGGAGGTGAAACAGGCAGACTTCACGACAGGGAAGTACTGGGCCAGGAACATCCGAGAGCCTGTTGCTTTTGAGCAGGCGGTGAGGTCAGCAGCCGACCAAAAGAAGAATGTGGTCTTTGTAGAGATAGGCCCCAGAAGGGCTTTACAGAGGAACATTATGGAGACTCTCGGAAAGGACATCACAGTCATCTCTTCTGTGCAACCAGATAAAGATCATGAGACAATGCTTTCTGTCGTCTCCAAACTGTTTGAGCTGGGAGTCCGTGTCGATTGGGACCAGTTCTACAAGGGGTGTGAGACTTCACCAACACCATTCCCAAGGTATAGGTTTGATAGCAAAAAGGGAGAGGTTATCAATAGAAAAATGCAGAAAGGGACGTCCAGTAATCACAAAGCGCTTAGCCAGACCAGTGACGGCAATGGCTTCAGCTGTGATCTGTCTTCGCCATCTTTATCTTACCTCCTGGAACATAAGCACAATGGTGTCCCTCTCTTGCCAGGCGCCTTCTATGCTGATCTGGGTTTAACTGTTGCCATGGAAAGTGTCAAACCAAAGGTTCCACTTAATACCCTGCAACTCAGCATTGACTTTCTGAGCCCATTCATTCTCACACAGAATGCACCTGAGATTCAAGTGCACGTTGAGCCTGATGAAGGTACAACACATTTCAAAATGCAGTCTTCTACTGCAACCTATGCATCGGGTACAGTTGTGTGCAAGCGAGAGAGACTGATTGAGGAGCAGAACATTTCCTTGAGCTCCATCTACAAGAGATGCAAGCTACTGATTACTTCTGAGAAGCTTTACTCTGACCTGAACACCACTGGATTTCAGTATGGTAATGTTTTCCAAAACAAGGGGGATATACACTATGGGGAAGAATTTGGGGAGGCTATTTCAGTTGTCACCGTTTCTGAGGAGTTGCTGCCTCAATTACATGACTATTGCATTCATCCCGTAGTGTTAGACTACCTGATGCAGCTTTTTCCTATTGTTTCCAAAGTATTTGATGGAAGGCCAGGGTTCCCAGCCAGAATTGGAAGCTTGACTGTAAATGAACCCCTGCAAGATGAGATGATCATCTATCTGAGAGCCACTAAAGCAGAGGATCATCAGTTTGAGGTGTGTGGCTGCTTCGCTGACAAAGAGGGCAGGGTGTTGGTTGAGCTTCAGGATGTGTTGATCAAGTACCTTGGGAAGCCGCGCTACTGTACTTGAGGAGTACTTCTACCACAATGAATTCCGTGTCGTCTCTGAAGACATTGCATCCTCTCATGGTCGCAAAGCCTTGGTTTTCTCTGACCAGTTAGGAATATCTCGGTCTTTGCAACAGCACTTGAGTTCAAAATCTAGATACATCCCCTTTACACATGCTAAGGATCTCCTGAGCCATGGATTTGCCACACTGTTGGCCAACCTCAAAATTACAGACATAAAGAAGAACTTTGAGGAGGTTTTGTTTGTGTGGGGTGACGAGGACCTCACAGCTCATACATCTGACAGTGTTCTGGAGAACATGGTGAACTGCTGTGAGATGTTCCGACAGGTCATCCTGGAACTTAGAGACACACATTTCACAAATTCCATCAGAGCAATAACCTATCGCTCAGCAGAAACCACAGTTGACCACATCAGCTCAGGCTTTGCCCTGTCTGGCATGATTAGGTCATGTGCTGCAGAGATGGATGAGCTGTCGTTTCAGTGGATTGACATCAACTCCATTTCCACTGATGACATCCAAGCTCTGTCACACATTTTAAGATCATATCCATGCCGCAAGTATCCTGAGTTGGTGGTGAAAAACGGGTTGATTTTCAAACCGAACATTGTTCACACTTCCCTTGAAAAAATGGAGAGCTCAATCTCTGAAGGGAAAGTCTGCTCAACAACTGAGCCCTGCACATTACAGACTACTGACCCATACAGAATGACTACCTTGTCTGCCATTCCCTCTGCCTTGGAGAATCAGTACATTCCTGATAAGACTGTTGAGATTCAGCTCAACAAAATGTGCGTTCATTCCTCTGATTACTTCCCCGTCAGCGTCTCTGACCTGAACTTTGGCCAGACACTCTACTGGAGCAAACATGATGCTCAGAGCCACAATGTTCTGGCTCTAGACTTCAATGGTACTGTCACTGCTGTGGGGAATGGGTGTACGCAAACTGAAAGTGGGAGATCAAGTTGTCTCTTGTTATCCAGTTGTGGCATCCACAAAGATGACAGTTCCTGAAGAGGCTTGCTACAAGACAAAGAGATTTCCATTTCTAAAAGAGACACCATGTGTTTCTTACTTTGTGTTGGCATGGGAGATCATGAACAGAGCATTGCCCAAAGTAAAAGAACAAAAGAAAACTTTGGGAATCGTGACTTCTATTCGTGACTCAGCTCTACTGAAGGTCCTGTCTCTGACAGCAAGCAAATCTAGATGGGGCCATTCATGTAGGAGGACAGTCCAATGGTGTTTTTGTAGATGTTGATGCAATAGATGCATGTGTCCTCCTACCCCCATTTGATGAGTCTTTGGTTGCAAAAGTTGTCAATTTTCCTGGAGTGAAGCATGTTGTCTTCGTCGGTGATTCCCACACCCACAGCTTGCTCACCCACACAGTTGTCAGAAGTGAAAAGGATAGCGTACGCACACAGAACATCCTGATGACCAGCATCTTACAGAAGGGGTCACTCAGAGCACAGATGCAACATGTCTATCGTTGGCTCAAGTCTTTGCACTTAGACAGGAGAGCATTTGTTTTCAACAGCTTTACTTTTCAGAGACAGACGTCCGGAAGCATTGAGTTCCTTCCTTTGGACGATCAAGATTCCTTCTTCAACTCCAGGATGGTTCCTGTGGTGGCACTTGGCAAGGAGGGCTCCAGAGGCGCACTTTCCAATATTCCCTTGCAACAGAAACCCACCCAGCTTTTCCAAAAAAGAGCAGTATACATCGTTGCGGGTGGTCTCACTGGGCTGGGCTTTGAAACAGTCAGGTTCATTTCCCAGAAAGGGGGAGGGCATGTTGTCATTTTCTCCAGACGTAATACCTCACCAGAAATGCAGGTGGACATAAACAATGTGGAGAAAGAGACCGGTTCCTGCATCGTTTGCATCAAGTGTGATGTCTCTGTCTCTGAGGATGTGCACAATGCAATTGGTCAGATTGGCCAGAAATTCCCCTCCTGTCAAATCAGAGGGGTATTCCACAGTGCCGTTGTCCTGCATGATGGTTTGATTGAAGCCCTTGACAAATCTCTCTTTGAAAAAGTAATGAAGCCAAAAGTGAATGGGGCTCTAAATCTTCACCATGCAACAGAACACTGCAAGTTAGATTACTTTGTGTGCTACTCCTCCATTGCTGCCTTTCTTGGAAACGCCGCCCAAGTTAACTACAGTGCAGCAAACACATTCCTGGACACATTCTGTCAGTATAGACGGAACATTGGACTTGCTGGGCAGTCCATCAACTGGGGGGCTTTGAACCTTGGTCTTCTGCTGAACAAAGACCATTTGCATAGGTTCCTTGAAGCTAAGGGGCTGATGTTGATGGATGTGGCAGAGATACGTGAAGGTTTGGAGCAAGCCTTACTGCTAAACAAACCCCAACAGGCAGTGTGTAGGTTTCACTTCAAAAACATTAGCAACAATGTTCTCTCTCAAAACGCTGCACTGACAGGTCCGTCTGATTGATGTAGTGGAGGAAACACTCCGCAAAACTCAACTTTCAGACTCAAGAGCAGATACAACTGTCTCCTTATCTTCTCCTGCTGAATATATCAAATCTCTCCTCAGTGAAACACTGGGTGTTGACAAGAACGAGCTACAGGAAGAGTCCACCCTCTTTGCCTTGGGCCTTGACTCAATGCTTGCTATGACTCTGCAAAATCGCATATTTCAAGAGAGGGGTGTGAAACTTGCCCCTGGTTAAAATCTTAGACCCAGATGCTTCACTGTCTACATTGATAGCAGTTCTGGGAGAAAGCACAGAGGCTGATGAGGACGAGGATAAGGGTGATGATGAGGAAGCAGTCCTCGATGCAACAAGGATGTAGGCCTCTCTGACGCATATTTTCAACATAAAGCCTACTCCAGTACATGGGACATAGCATTAGTTAATTGCTGGAAGCGATCGTTTTTTAATCAAGAAGAACAGATTGTACTTTGCATGGTTGTAGGGTTTAAGGGAAAATGAATTTGTCACCTGATATTTTGATAAAAAGGAAAATAATGAAAAGCTGAACAAAACTGGCAAATGCAAAGATGCAAAAACCATCTAATTGGCCAAAAATGTCAATTAGATTTGTATTTATTTATTGTTTTACTTTTATTATAACTGAAACAACATCATCCAGGAAACTAAAACTAAACTGAAACGTAATAATCTGCTAAAGATCATATCAAGAGCATGTCCCAGAATGTGCAAATGCATCCCAAGCAGGATTATGATCATTCAGGGCATCATAGAATTTAAAGCCAAAGGTATCTGTAATATGTAAATAGGATGTTCTAAATCCATTATTGTATTTGCTTAATAATTTATGTACCTTATTATTATTCTGTAATTTTGTACAAAACTCCAAAATGTATTAATATTCTCTCACTAGTTTATAAATAACATACAATGCCAATGCAAATAGCTTTATTGTTTGACATGTTGTCAATAGGCAGATGAACATTGATGTAACCTACAGTTAGATTATGTCACATCCCATAAACCTAGTCCCTCTGAATAAACTAAATAACATACATTCAAAGGTTGTATGTTGGTTTGCCAGGACTTCATTATTAGGCCTAATTAATAAAGGCTGATCTTTGTTTGCATACCATTTTCAATAAAACTTAATGTGTACAACTGTTTTGAAAAGGATCTCCCCCTGGAATGTGTACAATAGTTTGAAGGATAGAAATGCATTTGAAAATTGCCCCAAAAAATAATTATTGGGCCTCCGATCGTTCTTTTAACCTTTCATAATTGGATCACATACTGCTATGAATAGGGGTGACGTACTCTTAATGCTGCATTATGGTTGCGCGCTGAGTGGTCAGACTCGCAACACCCCTGTCCCCGGCTCCCGACGTCCGCCGCTCGCGTCCGCATCATCATCATTGACGTGAGAGAGAATCGGACGACGCCCACCATTAGCGTATAAGGCCTAAATACATTATAACTGGGGAAACACATAAGATTTCAGCCGAATAGTTGAAGAATTGAAAAGTGGACATTGTCAAAACCATCGAAATGCTAATTATGCATGGTGTGGTGTGACGAGATAAATGCGTAGGCTAATGCGTCTATGTTATTGATTATGAAGGATGATTATAGTATTATATGACCGTCCAGCAGCAACATTAAATCCATTATGCACATAGCCTACAATGTTTATTAGCCCACTACACGCCCAGAAGTTCACGTCTACTAGGCCACTTTTATTAGCTCCCAAAAGTGGTCGCTCAGTGCGTCAGAAAATGTTAATACCCCGTATGCATTCAAGCCAAGTAAAATGAAGTGTTTGTCGGGGGGAACGTTTTGATTAGACCTGCCTAATATCACATTAATATCCTAACACAAACACTGGCCATAGCCAAGTTGCCTCACTGGGAGAGCATGTTACGTAGGCTACACCATAGACATAATAAAAAGTAGACGCCGCATTGACAGCTGGGCGCGAGAAATGCGGCCGCCATATTGGACAGGGCAAATTCGTAGTTGCGTAGCATCAGAATAAACAAGATGCATTTTTTATTATGTTTTTTTTTATTAAACTTGATCAAATAAACTGTTAAATGTTTTCAGAAGTAATTATTTAATGAATACATTTACATTTACATGTATTTATCAGACGCTTTTATCCAAAGCGACTTCCAAGAGAGAGCTTTACAAAAGTGCATAGGTCAATGATCATAAACAACGAGATAGCCCCAAAAACATTTTGGGTGGACAAAACATAAAGCATCCATTGTTAAAAGCAAAAAAGTGCCAATGGGAAGAATCATAAGAGCAAGTAGTTAAACAAATTACAATTAAACAACATGAACCTCGAAAGTGCAAGAATGTACCTGTAGGAGAGCAAGCAACAATAATATAATTCACAGCGAGTACTAAATCATCATATTTCTTAAAAAACACAATTTAACAAGTTTCAAAATGACATAATTTTCTTATGGAAACCAGAGGCACAAATATAATAAATGCATTGTTACATAGTAAGCGGGAAGGTCTATAAAGGCGAACTATTACACTAGGAGTATAATCTTTCCTGTAATGGTAAGACAGAGAAGAGATCCACATACTGTTAACATGTATATGATACTTTAACTATGTTATGTTCTCAAACAGAATGGGGATCCAAGTGTTGCACAGATGATCTACATTAGTAACAGTCAGGATCAAATGCCTAATTCACCCTTTCACTAGTTCAGTCAAGACACTCACATATTAGATTTGACCATTTATTGATAACTATGTCATGGAAATAGGTTTCACTTTGGCGGAGTGAATGAACAAAAGGGAAGCGCTCCCTGCCTCCTTGATGGGAGGGAGCAATAGAGATATTGCAGGTGTAGTAATGAGCTGATGACGCACGCTGCCCGATTGCCTGAACTAGCTTCACTCATTAGTGTGAGTTGAAACATTTAAACTAGAACTGGATCTACTGAAACTTGAATCGGGCGACCGGGGAGTCAAGTGGCTGAGCGGTTAGGGAATCGGGCTAGTAATCAGAAGGTTGCAGGTTCGATTCCGGCTGTGCAGAATGACGTTGTGTCTATGGGCAAGGCACTTCACCCTACTTGCCTCGGGGGAATGTCCCTGTACTTACTGTAAGTCGCTCTGGACAAGGCTGTCTGCTAAATGACTAAATGTAAATGTAATGTAATCGGATTTGCATACATTTTCCAAAGAAGGTTAAAAACACTGGTATAAAAGTCACACCATGTAAAGCCCCTAACAAAATGTTCCCTGTCAATTTTTGTCTTTCTGTTGACATTGACATCTAAAATTGGGTTATTTATATTTCTAGAACATTACTTTCTATAATTTATTATCTATCAATATAGCATATTTCTAAATCGAATATAATTTGTGTTAAGATTTAAAAATAAGTGTTCATGATGAATAATTCAGATTTGTAGCCAATTGTAGTTGGTTTTGCATCTTTACATTGCATTTGTTTTTTTCATCATTTTCCGTTTTAGTCAAATCTGAGGTAGCAAATTCATTTTTCGTTTCCTTTTTTATATCAGTTTCAGTTTATGATTATGACCGTGCCAAGTAGAATATATTTTTCTTGATAAAACAATTGTTTCCTGCAATTAACTAATGCTATTTCCCATGTGATGTGATTATACTTTCATGTTGAAAATATGCGTCAGAGAGGCCTACATCCTTGTTGCATCGAGGACTGCTTCCTCATCATCACCCTTATCCTCGTCCTCATCAGCCTCTGTGCTTTCTCCCAGAACTGCTATCAATGTAGACAGTGAAGCATCTGGGTCTAAGATTTTAACCAGGGGCAAGTTTACACCCCTCTCTTGAAATATGCGATTTTGCAGAGTCATAGCAAGCATTGAGTCAAGGCCCAAGGCAAAGAGGGTGGACTCTTCCTGTAGCTCGTTCTTGTCAACACCCAGTGTTTCACTGAGGAGAGATTTGATATATTCAGCAGGAGAAGATAAGGAGACAGTTGTATCTGCTCTTGAGTCTGAAAGTTGAGTTTTGCGGAGTGTTTCCTCCACTACATCAATCAGACGGACCTTCAGTGCAGCGTTTTGAGAGAGAACATTGTTGCTAATGTTTTTGAAGTGAAACCTACACACTGCCTGTTGGGGTTTGTTTAGCAGTAAGGCTTGCTCCAAACCTTCACGTATCTCTGCCACATCCATCAACATCAGCCCCTTAGCTTCAAGGAACCTATGCAAATGGTCTTTGTTCAGCAGAAGACCAAGGTTCAAAGCCCCCCAGTTGATGGACTGCCCAGCAAGTCCAATGTTCCGTCTATACTGACAGAATGTGTCCAGGAATGTGTTTGCTGCACTGTAGTTAACTTGGGCGGCGTTTCCAAGAAAGGCAGCAATGGAGGAGTAGCACACAAAGTAATCTAACTTGCAGTGTTCTGTTGCATGGTGAAGATTTAGAGCCCCATTCACTTTTGGCTTCATTACTTTTTCAAAGAGAGATTTGTCAAGGGCTTCAATCAAACCATCATGCAGGACAACGGCACTGTGGAATACCCCTCTGATTTGACAGGAGGGGAATTTCTGGCCAATCTGACCAATTGCATTGTGCACATCCTCAGAGACAGAGACATCACACTTGATGCAAACGATGCAGGAACCGGTCTCTTTCTCCACATTGTTTATGTCCACCTGCATTTCTGGTGAGGTATTACGTCTGGAGAAAATGACAACATGCCCTCCCCCTTTCTGGGAAATGAACCTGACTGTTTCAAAGCCCAGCCCAGTGAGACCACCCGCAACGATGTATACTGCTCTTTTTTGGAAAAGCTGGGTGGGTTTCTGTTGCAAGGGAATATTGGAAAGTGCGCCTCTGGAGCCCTCCTTGCCAAGTGCCACCACAGGAACCATCCTGGAGTTGAAGAAGGAATCTTGATCGTCCAAAGGAAGGAACTCAATGCTTCCGGACGTCTGTCTCTGAAAAGTAAAGCTGTTGAAAACAAATGCTCTCCTGTCTAAGTGCAAAGACTTGAGCCAACGATAGACATGTTGCATCTGTGCTCTGAGTGACCCCTTCTGTAAGATGCTGGTCATCAGGATGTTCTGTGTGCGTACGATATCCTTTTCACTTCTGACAACTGTGTGGGTGAGCAAGCTGTGGGTGTGGGAATCACCGACGAAGACAACATGCTTCACTCCAGGAAAATTGACAACTTTTGCAACCAAAGACTCATCAAATGGGGGTAGGAGGACACATGCATCTATTGCATCAACATCTACAAAAACACCATTGGACTGTCCTCCTACATGAATGGCCCATCTAGATTTGCTTGCTGTCAGAGACAGGACCTTCAGTAGAGCTGAGTCACGAATAGAAGTCACGATTCCCAAAGTTTTCTTTTGTTCTTTTACTTTGGGCAATGCTCTGTTCATGATCTCCCATGCCAACACAAAGTAAGAAACACATGGTGTCTCTTTTAGAAATGGAAATCTCTTTGTCTTGTAGCAAGCCTCTTCAGGAACTGTCATCTTTGTGGATGCCACAACTGGATAACAAGAGACAACTTGATCTCCCACTTTCAGTTTACGTACACCATTCCCCACAGCAGTGACAGTACCATTGAAGTCTAGAGCCAGAACATTGTGGCTCTGAGCATCATGTTTGCTCCAGTAGAGTGTCTGGCCAAAGTTCAGGTCAGAGACGCTGACGGGGAAGTAATCAGAGGAATGAACGCACATTTTGTTGAGCTGAATCTCAACAGTCTTATCAGGAATGTACTGATTCTCCAAGGCAGAGGGAATGGCAGACAAGGTAGTCATTCTGTATGGGTCAGTAGTCTGTAATGTGCAGGGCTCAGTTGTTGAGCAGACTTTCCCTTCAGAGATTGAGCTCTCCATTTTTTCAAGGGAAGTGTGAACAATGTTCGGTTTGAAAATCAACCCGTTTTTCACCACCAACTCAGGATACTTGCGGCATGGATATGATCTTAAAATTTGTGACAGAGCTTGGATGTCATCAGTGGAAATGGAGTTGATGTCAATCCACTGAAACGACAGCTCATCCATCTCTGCAGCACATGACCTAATCATGCCAGACAGGGCAAAGCCTGAGCTGATGTGGTCAACTGTGGTTTCTGCTGAGCGATAGGTTATTGCTCTGATGGAATTTGTGAAATGTGTGTCTCTAAGTTCCAGGATGACCTGTCGGAACATCTCACAGCAGTTCACCATGTTCTCCAGAACACTGTCAGATGTATGAGCTGTGAGGTCCTCGTCACCCCACACAAACAAAACCTCCTCAAAGTTCTTCTTTATGTCTGTAATTTTGAGGTTGGCCAACAGTGTGGCAAATCCATGGCTCAGGAGATCCTTAGCATGTGTAAAGGGGATGTATCTAGATTTTGAACTCAAGTGCTGTTGCAAAGACCTAGATATTCCTAACTGGTCAGAGAAAACCAAGGCTTTGCGACCATGAGAGGATGCAATGTCTTCAGAGACGACACGGAATTCATTGTGGTAGAAGTACTCCTCAAGTACAGTAGTGCGGCTTCCAAGGTACTTGATCAACACATCCTGAAGCTCAACCAACACCTTGCCCTCTTTGTCAGCGAAGCAGCCACACACCTCAAACTGATGATCCTCTGCTTTAGTGGCTCTCAGATAGATGATCATCTCATCTTGCAGGGGTTCATTTACAGTCAAGCTTCCAATTCTGGCTGGGAACCCTGGCCTTCCATCAAATACTTTGGAAACAATAGGAAAAAGCTGCATCAGGTAGTCTAACACTACGGGATGAATGCAATAGTCATGTAATTGAGGCAGTAACTCCTCAGAAACGGTGACAACTGAAATAGCCTCCCCAAATTCTTCCCCATAGTGTATATCCCCCTTGTTTTGGAAAACATTACCATACTGAAATCCAGTGGTGTTCAGGTCAAAGTAAAGCTTCTCAGAAGTAATCAGTAGCTTGCATCTCTTGTAGATGGAGCTCAAGGAAATGTTCTGCTCCTCAATCAGTCTCTCTCGCTTGCACACAACTGTACCCGATGCATAGGTTGCAGTAGAAGACTGCATTTTGAAATGTGTTGTACCTTCATCAGGCTCAACGTGCACTTGAATCTCAGGTGCATTCTGTGTGAGAATGAATGGGCTCAGAAAGTCAATGCTGAGTTGCAGGGTATTAAGTGGAACCTTTGGTTTGACACTTTCCATGGCAACAGTTAAACCCAGATCAGCATAGAAGGCGCCTGGCAAGAGAGGGACACCATTGTGCTTATGTTCCAGGAGGTAAGATAAAGATGGCGAAGACAGATCACAGCTGAAGCCATTGCCGTCACTGGTCTGGCTAAGCGCTTTGTGATTACTGGACGTCCCTTTCTGCATTTTTCTATTAATAACCTCTCCCTTTTTGCTATCAAACCTATACCTTGGGAATGGTGTTGGTGAAGTCTCACACCCCTTGTAGAACTGGTCCCAATCGACACGGACTCCCAGCTCAAACAGTTTGGAGACGACAGAAAGCATTGTCTCATGATCTTTATCTGGTTGCACAGAAGAGATGACTGTGATGTCCTTTCCGAGAGTCTCCATAATGTTCCTCTGTAAAGCCCTTCTGGGGCCTATCTCTACAAAGACCACATTCTTCTTTTGGTCGGCTGCTGACCTCACCGCCTGCTCAAAAGCAACAGGCTCTCGGATGTTCCTGGCCCAGTACTTCCCTGTCGTGAAGTCTGCCTGTTTCACCTCCTTGCCTGTCACTGTTGAGAACAACTTTGTCTCTGTCTCATTCACTTTCAAAGAGCCAACCCTGTCCTCTATTTGGGTTAAGATGGGGTCCATCATATGGCTGTGGTAAGCGACGGGAACGTCCAGGATATGGAGGAACAGAGTTTTACTCTTGTCTGACATGCTTAACTTCTGGTGGAGACTCTTAATAGCATCTGCATCACCGGAAAGAGTGCAAGACTGTGGGCTGTTGTACGCAGCCATGCAAATCTTTCCAGAGTAATCTAGAAGCATCTTCAAGATTTCCGACACTGCCATGTTGCTAATCACAAGCATTTTTCCACCTGTGACCATACCCTGTAAGACGCTGCGGTGATAAATCACCTTCACAGCATCCTCAAGAGACAAGAGGCCAGAACAGTGGGCGGCAGCAACCTCTCCAACAGAGTGTCCAAGAACAGCGTCAGGTTGGACGCCCCAGTGCTTCAGGAGACTGGCGATCCCAACCTGAATGGCGAAGAGCAGAGGCTGGACAACCTCTGGTTTTGAAAAGTCATCAGCCTCAGATTCAGCCTCCAATCTGTCTAAGATCGACATGTTATTGAACCTCTGGAAAAGGCTCTCAACTTCCCTGACCTTCTCTCTGAACACAGGTTCCTCTCTCAAAAGCTGTTTGCACATGCCCTGGTAGGTCACACCATTTCCACAAAAGACAAAAACTAATCTTGGATCTGAATTTGAGAGGGCAATGTTTTTACTCAGCTTCGATTTCAGTTGATTTTTCAGATCAGCCACAGTGGAGGTCATGAAAGCCCTCCTGTACCTGTGTTTCAAGTGGCTCCTCCTACACGCAGATGTGTAGACAAGACTTTCCAGGTCAAAGTCGCTGTTTGCATCTATCTGCTGAATAGTGTCCTCCATCATCATATCAATCGACTTGACAGAACTTGCGGATAGGACAAAGCACTTGTGAGATTTCCTACCGCTCTCTTTAGGAGTATGAGTGTGCTTGTATTGTTTGACAATAGCATGTGCGTTTGTTCCACCAAAACCAAAGTTATTTATTCCTGCAATCATAACAGCATCTGACCACTTTTCTGGTCTGGTTGGAACTATTAAATTCAGGGTTTTGACATCTATACTGGCACTGTCCTCAGAGTAGAAGACAGAAGGTACTATGGTTTCATTCTTCATCATCAAAAGTACCTTGATCAGCCCTGCGACTCCGGCTGCAGATTCTGTGTGGCCGATGTTGCCTTTCACAGAGCCGATGCGGAGTGTGTCTGAGCCAGGAGGTCTGGCTGTGGCGATGACTTTGGAGATGCTCCCTGCCTCTATAGGGTCCCCGACTGGGGTTCCAGTCCCATGTGCCTCGATGTACTGGACCTTGGACAGGTCAGACGCAGAGTAGATGGTGCGCAGCAGCGCCTCCTGTTGGACCATGGACGGCTTGGTGATTGGAGTGACCGAGCGGCCATCTTGGTTGACGGCAGTTTTGCTGATGATGCCCCATATTTCGTCTCCGTCCTTGAGAGCCTGTATAATACAGTTAATGTGCAATATCACTTTTAACAATTTGTTCATTTAATGTGGCTCAAGTTTAGATAAGGATATCACAATTACTTGTTTCAATGGCTTTAACAACACAATCCCACAGCCTTCACCCCTGCCGTAGCCATCTGCTCTGCTGGAGAAAGGTTTGCTGGTGCCTTCAGGTGAGATCATCTTTGCTTTGCTGAGAGCAACAAAAAGCCTTGGGTCTATAATACAGCTGACACCCCCACACAGAGCCATCTCACAGTCACCTGATAAGAGGAAGCAAAGAGAAGGCATGTTACAACTTTGTCTTGTATTATCAATTCAAGGTTATTGATGAATTTCCCTATGCTAAGTACACTGGATAGAATATGTACTTTAAGGCCTACCTTGTTTTAATGCTTGACATCCTAAATGAATAGCAACCAGAGACGATGAACAGGCACAGTCAATGGACAGTGAGGGTCCAGTGAGATTGAACATGTAGGAGACTCGATTGGCTGCTATGCTCATAGCCATGCCAGTGCCTGTGTAGTGGTTGATATCATTTGGGCTTTTCTGTGCAGCACAACCCTCATAATCTCGGTTCATAAGCCCTTTAAAGTAATGCAAACACAAGCAGCACATGAGATGTGGCCTTACCCAAGCCGGTAACACTTTATTTGAAGTTGCGTTAATGACAGTGTCATGACACTGTCATAGCACCGTCATAACCATGACATGACACATGAAAAGATGTTTATGAATGTTGTCATTAGGTGTCATTCGGTGAATTATGTCATTTCTTATGCAAGGTTGACATTGTTTGTGATGTCTTTCCCGGACTTATGGTCAGGTAAGAAAGAGGAGAGGTTGGGGTTAGAGGGAGCGGTCGGAGAGGAGGTAGGAAGAGGATGGAGGCAAGGTCAGAGAAGGGTTGGGGTCAGGGCAGAGGTGGGAGTTAAGATTAGGTAAAAAACAGGAGGGGTTGAGGTAAGGGTAAGGAGAGGGGGTCAGTAAAGAAGAGAACGAGACTCAAGGGTTAGGGTTAGGTAAAAGTAGGTAGAACAGGGCAGAAGGAAAATACAGGAGAGGAGATAGGAGACCAAGGGAGGAGAAATGACATAATTCACCGAATGACACCTAATGACAACATTTATGAACATTCATAAACATCTTTTCATGTGTCATGTTATGGTTATGACAGTGCTTTGACAGTGTCATGGCACTGTCATTAACGCAACTTCAAATAAAGTGCCTTACATTTCCAATGAATCCTTCTTAAAGCTGATAACTTATTATCACTTACCCATAAATACTCCTGTTCTGGTCCCACTTGCCTTTTCCATTGGCAGTCCAGCATTCTCTAAAGTTCTATATGTACACTCAAGAAGGAGTTTGTGCTGAGGGTCCATTTGTTCCACTTCAGTTTCTGTCATACCGAAGAATTTGTGATCAAATTCATTAAACCTGGAAAAAGTAAAAAAATGAATAATCATAGTTAACAGACATACACTTTGTTTCTTTCATGTCAGAATTTGATTAGCAAAATGCGTGTGAAATGCGTGCTTTTACTGTTAATAATTAACACAACAGGTGGAGTATACTACAGCATTTCTAGATCCCCCCCAAAAGGTGGAAATTAAGACATTTGATGTGCTACTCTGATAGCAAAATAATTTACTCAGCATGTAAATGACCATTCAAATATGATATATCCTTCAAGGGAAAAGATAAGATAGGACTTACCCGTCAATGAGAGCAGCTTTTTGCGTGCGGGACGTTCCTGTTTTGTTGTCGTCTGGGTCATACCATTCGGAAATGTCAAATCTTTCGTTTGGAATTGGCACAGCACAGTTCTTCCCCTCCAACAACACATTCCAGAAATGCTGAAGCCCCTCTCCTGTCAAAAGCATCAACTCAATATTTAGTAAATAACTATCTTATCAGAATATATTTTATATGACTAATATAATTATGTACAAGTCTCTGATGCATAATATTGTGTAAAGCAAAAATAAATGTGTACCTCCGGGAAAATTGCATCCCATGCCAATGACAGCGATGTCATCTTCAGTGTCCCCCATATTTACCTCACAGTGAAATGCTGCTGAGGATCAACGCACAGACAGTGTTTTACCAATATGCATCAAAATATGTCATCTAAATAAAACAACAGTCAATCACAGCACTTGCTCTAAGTTTCAGACATTAAAGTTTGACCAAGAATTAATACAGTAAATAACCAATTCAACTGTATACTTTAGTCCCACCTTGTCTGCAGTGAATTCTGGGTTGGTACTGACAGTATTTTCTGTCTTTATATCTTCGTCTACCGGCTAGACTCTAGCCTTTGATTGGAAACCTATCAGATGCTTTAAGGTCCCTTGTAAATGATTAAGAAATGATTCATGTATCACACAAAGTACAGTGTTTCACCTGTTTACCCAAGATAGGAACAAGGAAGTAAGAATTTTTTGGGGGGTTAATGAGAACAATAAACAAAGGCATGACTTCACACTTTAGGTGCAGTCATAAACTCTTATCGATTGATGTTTGGAGTAGAGGACCAGTCTCAGCATTTCTAGACTCTATCCATGCTCATATCCAACTAACTAACTAACCACAGGGGAATAAAATGTCCCCAGTACAAGATTTATTTTGGGCACCCTTGAATACCCAGTGAAAAGGTATTTAGAAAGGTGTACAACCTACGTATCTGCACTGATAACTTATTTGGCACTTTAGTTACATATGCAGCCGTCATGGAAACCTGGCTTGTGATTGCTGATGTGTCTGTTTCCCTAAGTGAGTCATAACTGACCAAGGTACATTTATTATACTTTTGTTTCCTTGTACTCTTTGGATTGCATTGCTCTAAGTTTCATGCTTTGATTATATGATTTTAAGAATGAACTCGTTTGTATTTTTTATCATGATTTGTTTCCCATATTATTGGATTTCACCACTTTATATATTCTCCAATTGTAGCAACTTCAACAGACTTTATTTTGTTGTTTCAGGTGTCTGATACTATATGTTATTAGTTTTCAACACCAACACACACACACACACTCTCACACACACACACACACAAACACACACACACAAACACACACACACACAAATACACACTCTCTGGCGTGAAATGATTGTTATTCTGGACTGTGATTCTGATTAAGGCAAAATTGTTCTGGGATTTTTCCCTCCTGTTATTGAGTATCTTTACTCTCTTTCTTTATTCTTTGTTTCTGTGATGGGCCAAAGCAGTCAGACTTATTGCATATCATGCTTAGTTTGCTGACCAGTTATGCTGCAATGAAGTATCTACTGTATACAGTACAGTACATATTTGATGTTGCAAATGTGAAATGATGATGTAGGACAGATATTTTGGTTGTTTCTTAATTGTATATTAAATTATTGTTGATGGTACCACCTGGAGGTTTGTAGCTTGTGTGATTCATTTCGGGCGTCAAGTTTTAAGCCATCATCCATTGTTCATCCTTCAGCGAGGAGGATGGAGTTCTTGGCTGTACATAAGAGGTGGGCAGGGATACCTAGGAAGGGGATGGGTCATGATTATGTAAACTGCCACTTGCTATTTTGTGTTTTGAATCTCACAGAAATCCATTGGGCACACTTTCAAAAAACAATATTTAAAAATATAAAAAGATTTACACAACAACCTTACAAGTGTGTCAGTATCCTAGGACAACATTCTGGATTTTTTACAAGATCTTCAAGTATAAGACGAAATATTGCACAACTGGGTGGTTTTCATTTCAGGGAAGTAAAGTCATGTCTGTTTTGTATAACATTATTGTCTGTCTTGATGATAAAACAGTTATGTGCGGTATTTAATCATTTAATCACACAGAGTACGTATAACATGTTTAGTTTTTGGTCTTCAGCTTAAGTGTACATCTTAATGACAAAGTGTACCTGTTGATGTATTATATTATTTATGTTTTTACCATCCAGTGACAATAGGTAGAACCATACATTCAGTTTAGATTCAGATTTCAAGAATACCTTTTTATTCCTTCATCAGGTGTCAACAGGAGCCAGAATCATCATGGCTTGCAGAGATATGGAGAAATCAGAGTCAGCACTGAAAGCAGTTGTAGAAGGCTCCGGCAATAAAAACGTTGTTATCCTAAAGCTTGATGTGTCCGACACCAAGTCAATCAAGGAGTTTGCAGAGGTCATCAACATGGGCGTAGGAGCATAATCACATGACATTTCTGTACATGAGATCTTTTGACCCCTCCATAGACCCATAAATAAAATGGAGATCAACAATGCTGAATTAATGGTAAAGTAATGGTAGAGCAGATGGCCGATGCAGATCGGTGTCAACCACATGGGTGAGTACAAGCATGTATTAACAGGGCAAGGCAGGCACTTACACATGGTCATTGCCAGGCAGATGCAAACATTTCACTTGTGCTTAGGCCACTGTTGATGATTTACCCTGATCATATAATCTGAAATGTTGAGCGACCCCAAAATGATCATTACCAACATAAGGAAGTACAAATTCAAGCAATGTATAATGCTTAAGAGTTCAAAGTTAATAAAATAATGGACTTTAGTCAATGAATATAGCAATAGATAACAAAGGAGACGTTACAGAATTGAAAGGCCCTTTCAAGAATGAGGAAAGCCCTTAATCATTAAACATGTTAACAGTCTTTACCGTCAGTGATAATGTACAAACTCACCATAAACTGTTTTCAGGAAGTTAATTTACTTCTGGTCTGTTTCTTTACTAGATACAATACACGAATAACTCAAGTTTAGTAGATTGTTTTTTGTGTGTGTGGACCCCGATAGCAAACGCTTTGTGGAAGGTAATGGGGATAAAAAAAAAGAATAAATAAATGCATAAAACTAAAAAGGGAGATATACAAGGTCAGTTAACTCACCTCACACGGTCTTTTGAGGTCTTGTCTTGACATACTTATTGATTGACCTGATCAAGAGATCATCCCCATCCAGGATCATCAACATGTCTTCTATGGCCCACAGCTTGGGCACCATCAACCTGGACAACATCTACAGTGAGAAGGGCTACAACAAGAACAAGGCCTACAACCAGAGCAAACTGGCCAACATCCTCTTCCCTCACCTACGGGCCAAGAGGCTAGGAGGTCATCTTTATCTCTCTGTCATTAGGTTAATGTCCTGGACTCTGTGCTGCAGCAGTCTATTTACCCTTGAGCTCCTCAAACATGAATGCTTTGTATGGTGTAGCTGCAAAATGATACAGTGTACTTGAGATATGATGTTGTTGTTGCACAGTGTCTGGTCAAATAGAGATTTTTATTTGGGTTTGTAAAGGTATTATTGTATAATGCATAGCTTTAAAAATCCATATATTATTCAATAATCATTTAGTACATCAAATCAAATATACATTTTATATTGAGTTGTACTAAACCACCACTCCATATTGAAATTATTATAAATATTTGCAGAATATTTTTTTGGCAAAAATGAAATACAATTGAAAAGCATTAGCACCATAATCACAGGCTTAGAACTTTGTTCTGTAAATGGTTGAGGATGAGTACAGAACATTTTCCATAGAGGTTTTACATTGAGCTTACTCTCACAAACCAAAGATTATCGTTTACTAGTACATAATATACTGTATGTAATAACTATGTAAATCTGCTTGTGAGACCTGGCGAGTTATTGCCATAATCTTCATCAATATGTATTCGTATTTATTTATAAATATAATGTCTGTGATTTGTCTGTTCGATGACATCAGCGTTCCTTGTTGCATCTGATAGAGATTTTATTACTCCACAGAATATGAATAGTTCAACTATTACTGTAGAGCACTTCTCAGGAGGCTTATCTTGTTGCCACAGACAGTGATAGCACACTGTCTTACAGGGGCTGCTATCAGACCTGACGGGAAGCCAGAGCAGGCAAGTTGTTCGTCTAAATCCACACCTTAATTTCTTATAGAGAAGTTAAATTAACAAGAAAATGCCTGAATGCAAGACAAACTGCATTGAAAAGCATGTATCAGAGGGTTTTGGAAAACTGGGCAACTTTGTTGGGAGGCATCACTGGTGGTTTTTTATTATTCCTCTATTTGTCTCAGCCGGTCTCGGAGGAGGATTCTACTTCATCAAAGACAGAGAGTTACATGGCATTGAAGAGCAGTTTACACCCGTGAATGGACCTGCTAAACACGAGAGAGTCATTGTTGAAACTAACTTCCCAACTAATGACAGGGAATTCTCTCGCTTAAGATTGTATACTGAAGGGACTTTTGCGTCTCTGATTTTGAGTGACACGGAAAATGTGCTCTCAAACAACGTATTTGCAAAGATTGTTGAAATGGACCGACTTGTTAAGGATATTAAAGTAGCAACAATTGGCTTTAATGGCATTTGTGCAATGACTGCTGGAAAATGTATGTCAAATTCCATTTTTGACATTGTTAAAACTCCTGCTGATGCTGAGAGCACACCCATTACGTACCCATTTAATGGTAGTATTTTCACTGCCTCTGAGATTGGTGGTGTGAAACTTAAACCAGGGTCAGAGCTAATTGAGAGTGCAAAAGCTATCAGGCTATTTTATTTCTTAAATGATGTGAACCAGACTGAAAATACAATGTGGCTGACAGAGTTCATCAACAACATTTCAAAGATTGAAGATAACGAGGTAAGAACTTTTAACATAGTAAAAATGTAGTACCAAAACATTCAAATAAAACAGTGCTGCTATAATGCAGTTTTTATATGAACTTTGAACTAGATTGTTTTAAATTTGAAATAATGCCAGTCTCATAACTCACAAATTATAACTTTTGAAGTTGTTGAGTGACATCTTTTCCCAATTTGTTCTGAGAAGTAGTTTTTGAGATGTACAACTAATGTGTTACCTTTCTTTGACAATTGTAGATGTCAGTTTCTTATTTCACTTCACTATCAAGAGAAGAAGAATTTGAAAAGAGCACAGACTCCATCATCCCTTTGTTCTCAGTGACGTATACCATCGCCATTACTTTCTCTATCATGTCATGTACAAGGTATGTCTTGTTTTCATTGTACCTCACTTAAACTTTATAATCACTCTTATGTATCTCTATAATGAAAATATTATCGAAAAAACTATGGTAAGCAAATGATGACGTTAAAATCTTGAAGCAGTTTTAAAGAGCTGTTATTTGCTGTACTTGATATTTACAGTATGTTTGATGGATGAACTCTTAGCTAAAGAGAGGTGTGTTGTTTCTAGGTTGGACTGTGTGAGGAACAAGGTGTGGGTGGCCACCTTCGGTGTCCTCTCTGCAGGCTTGGCAGTGGTGTCCAGTTTTGGGTTGTTGCTCTACTGTGGGATGCCCTTCGCAACGACTGTGGCAAGTGCTCCGTTTTTGATTCTGGGTAAGTTTACTGACTGAAGTTGTGACACACCAAACGAGTTAAGAGACATTCTGTGCTCGTTTACAATGCAACAATCTTAAAAGACAGTGTGTATGTAGATTACATGCTGTAATAATTTGCATACTGTATTTTCTTTTATTTAGGAATCGGTGTTGACAATATGTTCATCATGATTTCTTGCTGGCAGAGGTCTCAAGTTGAACACAAAGTAGAGGACCGTATGGCAGAGACCTACAAAGAAGCAGCAGTTTCCATCACCATCACAACACTGACCGACGCCTTGGCTTTCTATATTGGTCTTTTAACTCCCTTTGCTTCTGTGCAGTCTTTCTGTATGTATACTGGCACTGCAGTTGTCTTCTGTTACTTGTACAACATCACTTTCTTTGGTGCGTTCTTAGCACTGAACGGATGCAGAGAGGAAAGCAACAGGCACTGGCTGACTTGCATGAAGGTACCAAAAACCCAGCTCTGCCAAGTACAACACATGTAGTGAAGGGGGCTGCTATGATAAAGACACAGGGATGGAAGAACCAATGCCAATCAACGACTTTTTCAAGGACTCTTATGGGCCATTTCTGACAAATAAGTTGACCAAGGGGTTTGTAATGCTCCTCTATGCTGGGTATTTGGCTGCAAGCATTTATGGCTGCTTCCAAATGAAGGAGGGCATCGATCTGAAACAGTTAGCAACTGATGACTCATATGTGGGTAGCTATTATGATGACGAGGACCAGTACTTCTCAGAATTTGGCCCAAATGTGATGGTTGTTGTAACAGACCCAGACTTCCAATACTGGGACGCTAATTCCCGGGACAAGCTTGATGCTTGTCTTCACAAATTTGAGCATCTAACAAATGATAATCGACCATTGGTCAACAAAAATATGACAATATCTTGGCTAAATCAATATCAGACTTATGGAAATACCACAGGTTTGAATCTTACTGATCCAAAAACCTTCATTGATAATTTACCAATATTTTTCAATCTTTCAACTGCCACACACACTTTTAGACAGGATGTTAACTTTTCAGTGACTGAAGGGCATATTTATGCCTCCAGAATGTTCATCCAGACAGTTAATATTCAGACAGCCATTGATGAAAAGGACATGCTGAATGAGTTCAGAAAGACAGCTGAAGATTGTCCTGTGGCCTTGGTTGTCTACCACCCTGCTTTCATTTTCTTTGATCAATATGCAGTCATTGTTACTAACACCATCCAAAACATTGTTGTGGCCACTGTTGCTATGCTGGTCATCTCTCTTCTGCTAATTCCCAGTCCCATATGTTCCCTATGGGTGACCTTTGCCATTGCCTCGGTCATAGTTGGAGTTGCTGGTTTCATGGCTTTATGGAATGTTAACCTAGACTCTGTCTCCATGATCAATCTTGTCATCTGCATTGGGTTCTCAGTAGACTTCTCTGCTCACATTTCTTATGCCTTTGTCACAAGCAAACAGCCCACAGCTGATGACAAATTAATAGAGGCTGTTTTTAACTTGGGGTATCCTATCATTCAGGGGGCTCTGTCTACTATTTTAGGAGTAGTGGTTCTGTCTGTATCTGAGAGCTACATCTTCAGAACCTTCTTTAAAATTATGTTCCTGGTTATTTTGTTTGGGGCCTTACATGGTGTGACTTTTATACCAGTGTTTTTAACCTTCTTTGGAAAAGGTAGCATTCAAATCAGTGATGATATTGAAAAGTCTCCACTAAAGCATATCACTAATGAAAAAGTGAACAAAGCATTTGAAACTGAAGCTGAATTCAAAAATGAGTCTGACCCATCTAAGGCACCCGCTCCTGCCCGGACAGCCCCAGCCCCAGCCCTCTCCCCAGCCCCAGCCCCAGACCAGCCCCAGCCCCAACCCCAGACCAGCCCCAGCCCCAGCTACAGCCCCAGCCACAGCCCTAGCCCCAACCCCAGACCAGCCACAGCCACAGCCCCAGCCCCATCCCCAGACCAGTCCCAGCCGCCAGCCCCAGACCAGCCCCAGCCACAGCCCCAGCCCCAACCCCAGACCAGCCCCAACCCCAGACCAGACCAGCCCCAGCCCCAGCCCTCTCTCCAGCCCCAGCCCCAGACCAGCCCCAGCCCCAACCCCAGACCAGCCCCAGCCACAGCCCCAGCCCCAGCCCCAACCCCAGACCAGCCCCAGCCACAGCCCCATCCCCAGACCAGCCCCAGTCCCAGCCGCCAGCCCCAGACCAGCCCCAACCCCAGACCAGACCAGCCCCAGACCAGCCCAGCCCCAGCCCTCTCCCCAGCCCCAGCCCCAGACCAGCCCCAACCCCAGACCAGCCCCAGCCCCAGACCAGCCCCAGCCCTCTCCCCAGCCCCAGCCCCAGACCAGCCCCAACCCCAGACCAGCCCCAGCCCCAGCCACAGCCCCAGCCCCAACCCCAACCCCAGACCAGCCCCAGCCACAGCCCCAACCCCAGACCAGACCAGCCCCAGCCCCAACCCCAGACCAGACCAGCCCCAGCCCCAGCCCTCTCTCCAGCCCCAGCCCCAGACCAGCCCCAGCCCCAACCCCAGACCAGCCCCAGCCACAGCCCCAGCCCCAACCCCAGACCAGCCCCAGCCACAGCCCCAGCCCCATCCCCAGACCAGCCCCAGTCCCAGCCGCCAGCCCCAGACCAGCCCCAGCCGCCAGCCCCAGACCAGCCCCAGCCCCAACCCCAGCCCCAACCCCAGACCAGACCAGCCCCAGCCCCAGACCAGCCCCAACCCCAGACCAGCCACAGCCACAGCCACAGCCCCAGCCCCAGCCCCATCCCCAGCCCCAGTCCCAGCCGCCAGCCACAGCCACAGCCCCAGCCACAGCCCCAGCCCCATCCTAGCCCCAGCCCCAACCCCAGCCCAGCCCCAGACCAGACCAGCCCCAGACCAGCCTCAGCCACCGCAAGACCAGACAGGCATCAGCAGCATGTCCTCAGCCAGAAGAACAACACACACACACTCACTCATACAGCAGCAGTATTAGGAGCAGGTTTCAAATGTACCTTTACCGAATCTTTGTGCTTCTGTACATGTTTGGATTGTGATCACACAACTGTCCGGACAGTCCGGTTTTCCAGCCTTTTGTCCGGACCGCTGTTGCGTGTCCGTCTTTTCGCCCTTTTGTCCTCCTTTTTGACCCTTCCTGCCCACCGTCGCAATTTAAAACTTGCGCTGGCTTCAGGCAGTGCCAATTATTCAGTAGGCTTTCAGATGCCGAAGAGAAAGACCTCCTTCAACCATACGTGTGCAGAACTCCCCTTTGTCAGTAAGAGCAGCAAAGACCAATTCCATGCCTTCTGTAAACTCTGTCACATAGACGTGAGTAGTAAGGGGAAATGGGGAAAAGGCACAAAGATAACGCTAGTTCTGCCGGGCACTCTTCGTTGACATCGTTTTTTGCTCTGAAAACAACAGCGGATGATAAAACGACGTCTGCTGAGCTGTTGAAATTATTTTATATATATTTATATCACACTGTAAAACATCACCAATTATATAGGAGTTTACACTGCAGCGCAAAAGTTGAGAAACGTATTTATGAAGACTCTGTGGTAGCTAAAGGTGTGACCCTAGGCAGAACCAAAGCACAAGCATTGTAACCAAAGCACAAATGTATTAGCCCCATACTCCCTAAACACACACGTGGATTAGCCTACATAAAAGAAAACAATCTGCATTTTTCATGCCCCCCCTCCGATCAACAACTTTTGGGGAGTGTCCTCCTTTTTGACCATTTGTCCTCCTTTTTGGACCCAAGTGTCCTCCTTTTCCGGGTCATGCTTCTGGTCACCCTACGTGTAACCCTGTCTGTGTCCCAGTTTTCAAGGTAAAAACCCTTTGTTCAAATCTGCCTGACGACTCCCCTGCATTTGGGCACACTCATATTACTGTTAACATATTACTAACTTCTCAGGAGGCTTATCTTGTTGCCACAGACAGTGATAGCACACTGTATAACAGCGGCTGCGATCAGACCTGATGGGAAGCCAGAGAAGGCAAGTTGTTCATCTAATCCACACCTTAATTTCTTATAGAGAAGTTACGTTAACGATAAAATGCCTGAATGCAGGACAAACTGCATTGAAAAGCCCTTATGAGAGGGTTGTGGAAAACTTTGTTGGGAGGCATCACTGGTGGTTTTTTATTATTCCTCTGTTCGTCTCAGCCGGTCTCGGAGGAGGATTCTATTTCCTCAAAGACAGAGAGGCAAAAGGCATTGAAGAGCAGTTTACACCCGTGAATGGACCTGCTAAACACGAGAGAGTCATTGTTAAAACTAACTTCCCAACTAATGACAGGGAATTCTCTCACTTAAGATTGTATACTGAAGGGACTTTTGCATCTCTGAATTTGAGTGACACGGTAAATGTGCTGTCAAACTACGTTTTTGCAAAGATTGTTGAAATGGACCAACTTGTTAAGGATATTAAAGTAGCAAAAATGGGCTTTAATGACAGTTGTGCTGTGATTGCTGGAGAATGTATGTCAAATTCAATTTTTGACATTGTTAAAACACTTTTTTAAGGTTCATGTTGTTCAATTGTAACTTGTTTAACTTCATGCTCTTATGATTCTTCCCTTTGGCACTTATTTTTTGTTTTTTTCACAATGTATGATTCATGTTTGACTACTTGCAATGTTGGGGATATCTCGTTGTTATGATCACTGACCTATGCACTTCTATAAAGCTCTCTCTTGGAAGTCGCTTTGGATAAAAGCATCTGCTAAATGAATACATGTAAAATGTAAATGTAAGAACTTTTAAGATTGTACACATTTAGTACCAGTAGGCCCTACATTCAAATAAAACAGAGCTGCTATAATAATGTACATTATTATATGGCAACGACAGTACGAGCCTTCTGATTGGCTAATGGGTAGTCATGCCAAACCCGTATTGACCAGCGGTCCAATAAGTATTGTTATTGCCCTCCTCTGACGTCATCTTCAAAATTAGCGATATAGAAGTCAACTGAGTTTTACTATCCAGACGATACTGTAGACATCAACAGCGACGAAGACATTGTTAACTTTCTAAAAGAATCGTTATTTGTGTTGGAATTAAAGCCATTTTAGCAGAACCGTACTGTCCGCTTTCTATCAAAAGTAATTGGTTGCTAGACAACACCTGAAACACACCGTGAGAAGACTTGAGAGCTAGCCTAGCTAGCTACAATTAGCCTACAATTTACAAAATGAAAAGAGCTAACAATGCCATATAATAAACAACTTACTAACCTCGACCGTTCGGTCATGCCGGGAAATATCAAACCTCGACTTTGCCGTATCAACCTCGCTATCGCTCGGTCGATACGTTCAAGTCTCGTTTGATATTTCCCGGCATGACCTCACTCTCGGTTAGTAAGTAGTTAATACAAAATCTGTTTTTATATGAACTTTGAACATACAATATTATTTTCGGTAACACTTTACAATTAGGGTGCATTAATGAACGTTCATTAATGCTTTAACTAATGCTATTGTCATCAGTTAATACATAACTCAGAAGGTAGGGTGAATTTGGGTAATCTGGGACACCCGGATTACCCAAATTCACCCTACTTAATTGGGTGTGCACGACTTCGTCGGCACAACCTTTGTTATCTCACATATATGTTTTTATTGTGAGAATGCTGTTAAGCATTCTCAATATTGTTTTCCTGTTTCTCTTTATTGTGAGAATGCTGTTAAGCATTCTCAATATTGTTTTCCTGTTTCTCTT
>CAEFZP010004894.1:0-17721 GCA_903064625.1 Mallotus villosus
CACACACACACACACCACACACACACACACATGCATACGCAGGTAGCAACAATGACAGAAATGCGCACGTATGCACCTGTGCGAAAACACACACACCACCACACCAACAAACATATGCGCAGGCACGCAGCAGTGAGGAATGTGTGAACATATGCACCTGAGCGCCGCGCACAAACAACACACACACAAGCTCGCACACGCCACGGATGTGCAATTACTGGGTCTGTGCAACCACCACAGGGAACCTTGACAGGAAGGGGAGGTGGAATGGGGCAGGCATGTGTGCGTGTGCTAGCGCGTGTGTTTCAGTGACCCACTTAGAGGAGAGCTATAACTGCAGCCTCCGTGACAGGCCTTCCACAGAAGACTGGTCCCACCTGTTCCCTTTGCAGCCTCTTCCACCTGCATCACCAACATCACCCGGTGTGTCTGTCTGTGTGTGGTGTGTGTGTGTGTGTGTGTGTGTGTGTGCGTGTGTGAGCGCGTGTTTGCGTGCGTACGTGTTCAACCGTGCGACAGATGTCATGGAGTAATGTAGTGTATATCAAAGAGGACATATTTAAAGTGTGAGGCACATCTCCACCATAACTCAATCAAGCACACACACGCACACACAGACACACAGACACACACACACGCACACACAGACACACACACACATACTAAATCACACCACCACCACATGTGGCCACAGATGGAGCGCAGGCAGCTCAGAGGCAGGATTCAGGATGCTGCCGGCCTTGCTCTTTAGGGAGAGACAGACATGGCCCAGAGGGTGGGGGTGGTACATGCTGGAACCCCGGAACCATCCATCAATACTCTGTGTAAACGGAAGGATTCCGGCTCACTTCTATATGTTTATGACGTATACACACGTACACACACGCACACACACACACACACACACACACACCCTTCGTCTATGCCTCAGTAGGGGTGTGTATCTGAGCAGCCCCCTCCCAAGACCCCCAACTGTCCTCTAGAATGAACTGTGTTTATGTCCTCCATCTGCTCAGAGATCACACATGCACACACACACACACACACACACACATAAAACACACCGTCTTGCACATACACACATCCATATACACAGACGTAAACACACACCCTTGTAACATACTAATCACACGCACACATGCTGGTAAATAGAAGGAAAAGCCTTTGGAATTCGCCCAGCGCACCACAGTGAACCGGGAGACACAGCGGGAACCAACGCAGATATGGAGGCTGTCGAACACTCCTCACGCTGCGAGTCATCAATCACTGTCAGGGCCTACGACAGCTGTGTTGAGATGTCAGACCCTGGTGTGAAGTTGCCAGCCAACCACGCAACATACAATGACAAAACACGAGTCACAATGCATGTCGAGCGTTCAGTGTGTATACATGCCCAGTGGTTTCATTGCAGAGGCCAGGTAATAAGTATGTTTGTTATCAATTACAAACAGGAAAACAAACCACACTGCCCATAGTGGTTTGAAGGGGAGGAGAGCGGCGAAGCTGTCAACGGCCCTGAGACAGTGACGGACAAGACACGGTCGAAGACGTTCTGGCGGCCGTCTCACCTCTGCACCTGCCGTCAGCTCCTCGGAGCTCCTCGGAGAGGTGGCGGAAGCTGGCGGGCGGAGGGCGGGCTGAGGGCGCGAGGGCGGGAGCGAGTGCGGGCGAGGCTGGAGGGGCGCCAGGCCCTGGGTGACACCACATCTCCCCACACATCAGAGACATCAGCGCCACTTCATTAGGGAGCAGAGCTGTCCGGCAGACACAACGCTGCTGTGTGACCCCAGGCCGTATGTCCTCCCCATCTGCAACGTGAGCGTGTGTCTGTGTGTCTGTCTGTGTGTCTGTCTGTGTGTCTGTGTGTGTCGGCAGCAGTGAGTCTGCCAAATCGGGCTCGTGCTGTAAGTGAACAGCATATGGAATGACAACTGTTGCCTTCGTGGGGGAAATAGGCAGATTAATTGAAATTGAGCGCAGATAGGAAAGCAGATATTGAACGTAACACGATCATCAAAATAATGTTGCAGAGGGACTGTTCCTTTGTGAGTGTGTGGGTGTGGGTTGTGTTGGCGTAAATTCCAATTACGGCTATTCTACTCTCAGCACCACCTGGAGCTATTTTGCGATATCTGTAAAATAAACATAATTAATTCTGGGTGTGCTAATGCGTGGGTGTGGTGAACAAATGAAAGTGAAAACTGAAAGTCGATATCCGTGGTGCTGAAATTCTGTTTCTGACTTCAGTTGAGCTGGGATCTGTCCATGGTGCTGAATCCTCTCTTCTCTGCCTCTCTCTCTCTCTCTCTTTCTCTCTCTCTCTCTCTCTCTCGTTCCCTCCATCCCCCCATCCTGATCATTTTCACAGAGGTCAGCTGGTCTCAGCTGGTGGGACAGGGATTTTCAGAGCAACTCCGCCACTTATGTGTGCGTGTTTCTGTGTGTGTGTGTGTGTTTGCGTGTGTGTGTGGGTGTGTGTGTGTGTGTGTGTGTCTCCTTGACAAATGGAGCGGGAAAAGAATGAGGATGAGAATGGGATTGGAGTGATGAGATCCTATGAGGTCTGTACGGGCACTTTGCTGTGAGGGTGCTGGAATGTACGTCCTCGTAGTGTGTCAACTAGAAATGCCTGGATCTAAAGACTCTTTAGTGTTCATTATCTTCAGCATACTGGTGGAACACACACCCATTTGCAAGTACACATCTTAGAGCACACCTAAAGACACACAAGAAAACAGAAACACAACCACACAGACACATATACAGACACACACACGTACACAAACACTAAGGGGGTCCTAATGGCTTTCTGATTTGTGTTCTGTTCCTATCTCTCTGCTGGGAAAAGGTGACTGGACCAGGGGGGGGGCCGAGGAGGAAGCGCCTCTCTCCATCTCTAGCCAGCCTAATTGCTTTAACCATTCCTTGCCACAGACCTTTTCCTCTGCTAAACACCCCCAGCCCCACCAACAAGAACAAGGGAGATTTTACCCCTTAATTCTTTCAAAGCATCCCTCTGCCTGCGTTCTCTCTATCCACATTCTCTATCTCTCCTTTTCTCTCCCTTGTTACCTCCTTCACCTTGAGGGGTGTAAATCAATCGGACAATATCTGCAGCTAAGTATAGTCAGCCGTGACCTCTCAGTGAGGATAGACAAGAGAAAGAGAGAAAGAGAGCGGGAAGAGACAGAGAAGAGAGAGGATGAAAACGAGAGAGAGACGATAGAGAAGACGAGAGAGAAGAGTGATAGAGAGAGAGATGAGAAGGAGCAGAGTAGCTAGATGAGAGACGAGAAGAGAGAGAGTCGAGATAGGAGAGAGAGAGACGAAGAGAGAGAGAGAGAGAGAGAGAGGAGGAGAGAGAAAGAGAAGAGACGAGAGAGAGAGAGACAGAGAGAAACGAAGAAAGAGAAAGAAAGACAGAAAAGAAGAAAGAAAGAAGAAAAGAAAGTAAAGAAAGAAAGAAAGAGAAGAACGAGAAAGAGAAAGACAGGCCCACTCATTTTCCCACAGTCTCTTGGTTGATCTTCAACTAGAGTACGCCCAAACACACACTCCGACACACTCCTAAACCCCTCGTGATTCCCATCCCCAAAGACGACACAGAATCCAAATGAGGGGGTGGAAGACTGGAAAGGAGAGAAAGAGAGAGCGAGAGATACAGACACAAAGAAGCGGAGAGTAAAGAGAAAGAAAGCGACATGGTAAGGAGCGAGAGAGATGGAGAGTCAAGAGAGAGAGGAAAGAGAGAGAGAGAGAGAGAGGAGAGAGAGAGAGAGGAGAGAGAGAGGAGGAGAGAGAGAGGAGAGAGGAGAGAGAGAGGAGAGGAGAGAGAGAGAGAGAGAGAGAGAGAAGAGATATGGAGAGAGAGAGAGAGCAAAGAGAAGGAGAGAGATAGCGAGACAGGGAGTTGAGATAGAGCAAGCCACTAATGAGGCCTGATAATAACGAAGGGCCACTACACGAGAAGATCTGATAACTACTCATGGGAAGAAAAAATCACTTCAATATCAACCAGTGTTTGTAGTACTGAAAACCCAGCAGCCACACACACAGGCCCATGTTTCTGCTCTCAAGACAATCTCATAAAGAGGAAAGGAAGAGATTTCACTGTTAAATAGGTAAGACCTGACAGCCAACAGTGTATTCTGAGGGCCAAAGATGTGTATGCCCACAGGCTGTCTCTCTCACTCTCAGACACACACACACACACACAAATACACACTGTTCTCTCTCTCACACACACACACACCCCTGCATCATGAGACTTAAAGCCTATCAAAGACTCCTCACCCCATTTCTTTGTTTCAACTCCCCCTGTTAGGTGAGGACAGGGGCTTGTCTGAGATCAGTAGTGAAACACCCCTCTGTCTCTAACACGGCTGCGAGATAACAGAGTTGGCTGCCCTCAGATCAGTCACATCAATACATCCAGGTTTGGAGCAGCCTGTGGCTACTCTGGGATTCAGTTAGATAACACTCATCTATGCTGAGCCTGGGCCCCTCTCACCCTCATCCTAGATAAAGAAGTCTGAACTGGGAGCAGTAGGGAGCTCTGCTCCATGCTCAGTCCCCTATCTAGTCTTTGTTTCTAAGAGCTGTACCTGGATCAGTGTTTGAGCTGTACTCCTTGCCTAGACCCTAACTTCAGAAAATAACTAACTGGCTGGGATCAGTGAAGAAGTTGCTGTAACTGGGATGAGTAAGGCCCAGCCTTACGACAGGTCGAGCCCAGCTTCCCCAGATGCAGAGGGCCGATCTGCGCTGCCTCCAGTGTCTCCACCTCACCACGGGGATTTATGAAGCTTCCCATAATGCACTTCCTCCCTGAAAAGAGGGACATAAATCTCCTTCTTGTTTTTGTCACTTCTTTTTTTATTGGCTGATGGGATCCTCTTTCACATCCCGCCGTTCTCTATCACTCACATGCAGGTGCACACACACACACACAAATAACCTGCACTCTCACAGACACAAACATGATTATTGTGAGAATCCGAACAAAGCTATCTTCTTTCTTGCATGTGTTTCTAGGCAGGTGAAATGTGTAGTATAATAATCTGTCACTGTAGTAATTCGTGTGCTATTCACTCGCAACCATTACTTAAAACATACGATAGGCTACAACACGATACAACTTTTGCACAAAACATTGCAGCTCGCCATATAATTCTATTTCATCGACTGTTTCGCGTTCATATAGGCTGCAATTGTGAAGTAAACACCAGGCGCTGAACAAACCTTGTTATCCGATAATAGTTTGTATCCTCTAAGGATTCAAATTGCATTTTAAGTACGTCGATGTTTGCTGATAGAAAAATAACAACGCGGTGTTCATCTAGAATACAATAAAAACCAGAAAAAGGTGCAATAAAACAGACTCTGTGTGTAGCTAAATGAAAATATACACTGTTGATAATGAGCTATCTAAATTCAGAGTTCATATTGCTTGGAATTATACAAAAGTGAATGCTCCGGGCAGCTCTGGCAAAACTCTCCGCTGCTTTCTGCTCAACCGCCAAAAATTCCTGAGACACGGTGGGTTGCGGGGAAATCGTTTGAGCCACATGCGTGCATCTGTGAATGCAATAATTCCTTTGTAAATGGCATTGCCTCCTTGCGGTTTTGCAAACTTGGCTGCTGTCGCAGGCACATACAAACATAAATCCTAAACACACATTGGTTACACTCTCTCAAACACACCCACTAACGTTACGTTATGCAGACTAGCCTACATTTTTTTCTGCAGGAATGACTAGGGTGACTTTGATTAAAGGAACTTTCTACCTCACACTTCCTGGAACAAAACGGTGGCTAAATAAAAGACCACAGCAGCTTCAAAGTTGGGAAGAAAACAACTTGCATGGATGTAGGCCTACCAGAGACTCCCGCTCTTCACTTAGAACGGATACAGGCTTAACAACACGTGTCCTTCTGGAAATTAGAAGTAAAAATCCACACAGACGGATAAATTAAAGTGCGATTCTTTTCTAACGTTATGACTCCTGGCCAAATGTTTAATCTGCCTCGCTCATATAATTCGGAATGGAAATTGAAACCGTGAGAAACAGCAGTAGATATATATATAGGCCTATCCAAAACAATGGACTCTCATTTTTTCCCGAATTTACCCGAGCTGTGTTGGGGGACCCAGGGGACTCAATTAGGACCGTGGTGCGCTCACATTTCCACCCCCATTGACTCGGTGGTAATTTGTTTACTTCGCAGCCAAGCTGGAAGAAAACCCCTCAGCCAGGTTCCTGTGCAAATGTGCTATCTCTTGGGCTACATTGCAGGAATATAGTGCGGTGGGATAGGTGGGTGACATGTTATACGACCTGGCGCCGGGAACAGGAGCAACACACGTAGGCCTATACACACAAGAACACGTCACAGAGACAAACACACACTTGTCCTTGTTGCACTCCACACTAGGTCAATCTGTGTGATCCTATTCGTATGAAAGTGCAGATGATGCAGAAGCTGGGCATGTTTACCCGGTCCATGGAAAACACTAGCATAATAACCTTAGCTCACTATTAGCATAGCCTATGCCTTGCTGTCATACAGTTAATGCTACACCCAGCAATAGAGTCAACCCATCATAAGGGTGCAGCAAACAGGGCTTGCAAACTTGCAATGCGGTAGAAACAACTGATCCTGCCTTCGGCGCCTTCGGCGACAGCAAATGTTGCCAGACAAAAGGGACAGGTGCAACATTTGTTATTCTGGTCCCCAACCACCATAGCCAACAGGGAGTTGATTAGCGTGTAGACGTCGGGTGCTAGATCCCTCAGTTTACCTGTGGCACGTGAACAACGCTCATGAGAGTATCTAGTCCCTGTGCAATAACAAGTCTGATATATTTAGCTCGCCAAGGGAGCGCAGTCACGCAATAACATTAATCAGCTACTAACGACATTATGATGGCAAAGATTCCACAATAATTTCCATTAGGCCTTTAACATAAATCAAATCAGTCTGATGATGATCATATTAGACCTGTATATCTATTTTCTATTATAAACCCCAAATGTTTACATTAAATAGGACTACGGGCTACATTAGTAGCCTATCACCATGGTTTCCAATGGGCCATTGTGGAGTTTAGTAACCTACCACAAGACCTTCTGCCAATTTTCTTGCAATATAATGCTATCCATCCTCAAAAAATGCAAAGCCCAAACCAACGCATGAGTTCTCTAACAGCAAAGGTCCCGACAGTTTTAAACAATAAACTTCAATAAAAGAGCATCATATTATGACAGACCACACTGCAGAACGAAAACTTGGACGCTACACCCAATCCGGTTGCTTACTAGCGACATCACTCCAGGGACAGTGTCATGTCCCGGGGGCGCTTCGGAAGACGCACCCCAGTGAAAGCCCCACTATAGAGCGCTTTCACAATCACAACAACCAAAACCCACCCGCCAGCCTTTGATCGTGATTCATTACTGCACATAAAAATCACTGAACAATCTTGATTTAAATCACACAGCTAAAGACCCATTCACTTTCTCGCTCTCTTTCTAGTCGTTCTCGCTTAAATAGCCTAAGCATTAGCACACTGACAGATGGGCGCCACGTAGGGCGGTCGAAGTAGCAAGTGCAAGTTGCCCTTCACCTACCTTTGCCGGTGTGAGCAAAGCACAGCCCCAAAGCCACCAAAATCAACACCTCCGATATTCTCTGCATCTTCACGGTGCCGGTGCAAATTCAGACGGGGCACGGTGACCTCTCTTTTCCTCGCTCTTTCGCTCCTTCTCCTTTCCAGCCTTATTCTAATCGGCGTTTCCCTACGTTCTCTATTCTTCAAGCCGTAGAACAGTTCTCACAGATATGTCGGACAAGATAAGAGAGCGGAGTGGAAGAATGCAAGCTAGAAAACGAAAGCGCGGCTTGAGGACTTCTTGTGCAAAGAAATCGTGTAGCTACACCATCACTTGCTACAGTTCTTTCTGTGATGTTGTTCCATGCACAACCAACTGCTTTCTGATAAGACGGGACCGAAAGCAAGGCACCCCAGGACCAGACCGTTACGTCACGGGCAGGGGAAATATGGATATAATTTTTCTTCCGCCCTTCCTCTCTCCCTCCCATCGACTATGACCATCAGTTACTTTTGCAATCTTTTTTCCAATCTTTCCGTCCCAAAAAACGTAACTCTCCCGTCAACATGGTAACCCGTCCAGCTGCGCCGCCTAATGTAAGACTATTTATCGTAAGATAATATTTCCTACTTGAATAAAAACACCTGTTCAGTGAAATAATATCGCCCATGGTGACATTCTTGTACAGTTGACATAATATGGGTTGAACAAAGTATAGTAATTGTTTTAATATGAGCTAAAGGTATCTTATATAGATGACACAATAGCTCGAGCAAAACAGGCTATGGTCAAATGTAAAGTGTTATCTCAGCTGGTTTAATAGCCAATTGCGTTCATGGGACCAATTTTGTTTACCTTACTAACTTAAAGCTAATTAAACCCACATAAGACAATACAGTCTTTACATAAGCCAATGTTGTTCACAATTTGGACAATAGTACTATCTAGGGTTAGTCTACTCGACCGTCTGGACTTATATTGAAATGGAATTAAGTGGAAGGAGGAAAGCGCACAGGTCAGAAGCGGTCCTTTCATGTGGAGCGTGCTTCCCGTCGCTGATAGAAGACTGTATTTGTGTGCTACGCACGCAGAGCCAAAGGAGTCTGTGTGTGTGTGTGTGTGTGGGCTACTGTTTATTGGCCGGTGCTGAGCAATCTGATTAATACACTTTTCAATTTTCCTGAGTATCTCAAAGGAGCTTTTCTGCTGGCCTATCTCTATGGCAAAGGCTAGTATATTCTGGAAAGCTCAGGGAATATTGACAGTTATCTATCCAAAATCATTCACAGAGATGACTATGCAACTTCTGAAAAGTCTCAGAAGGAATAGGCCTACATGGCAAAACATTTCCTTGTGTTCATTGGACAGCCAGTCACAAAGACTCAGGCAGACAATACCAATACAAAAACAATAGATGGTTTGCACACGACCATGGAATGCATATCCTAGACCTAGACTATCAGTAGTGGTTAGATATAATAAACCTCAAATAAAAACTGACAGGGTTACAGAAGGCCTGGGATGACAAATATTTCCTCCATTTCAGTCAAATGACAAAGATATGTATCTATCTGAAGAAGCAGGGCTAGATGTTGCTACTGGCTGCTATTGATCAACGGCATTAGAATTCAGAGCGTGCCCACTATGCTTTGAAGCTTTTCATTATTGACAGCAGCCGCCCCTGCTCCGCCTGTTATCCACTGGAACAATGAGGAGGTGTGGACCCATCACTGTACTGCTGTCGGCCATTGGCAGCGATAAACATCAATATCTCTTCTATTTTTCAAAGGTAAAGCATGGTAGTACAATACAATGTCCTGTAAATAGAGTGGAGGTGGGGACGTGTCAAGTTGTGGTGATATACAGCTGAACATCCACTGAGAGTGATGCCTTCGTGTGTATGTGTGTGTGTGTGTGTGTGTGTGTGTGTGTGTGTGTGTGTGTTTGCATGCGTGACTTTGAAACGAAGCTCATGCCGACCGAAGTCTGGCGTCTATCATCATGAAACAAAACATTGGTTCACTCCCACCTCTCCCACTGACACAGGCCAGCTACCTTCCACTGTCGGTCGACACACAACACAACACAGGAGGATAAATCAAACCTGAGACTCCACCTCAGTGCACGTCATGCTGTTCCCTGAGGGAGCGGGTGCGGGGGGGGGCCCAGTATGAACAGGGCCAGGAATATCCCTCAGGGGACCCCTCTCTCGTCCTTCCGAAAAGGAACGCTCCTACCCTCCCTCTTCGTTTCTTCTCCGACGGGACGTCTCCCAGCTGATCCGCGGGCGAGGGAGAGGACGGGGGGGAGGAGGGAGGAGGACGGGGAGGAGGAGGACGAGGACGGGGGGGGGAGGACGGGGGGGGAGGAGGACGGGAGGACGGGGGGGGAGGGACGGAATGACAACGCTGAATATTTCATGTCATCCTCTGGTAATTCCGTGTGTTCGGAGCACGGCCTCGTTCCGTTCCAGCGAAACATCCAGCTGCTAAGAGCTTACTGAAGGGGTCCGGAAGGTTCTGCTGCTTTTTTCTGGATTACGGCTCATCTACTCAGAAGCAGAACTTTAATGGCCATGCATAATACATGGGGGCTTCCTGGGTGGAGCAGGAGAAGAGCCCTACGTCCTCAGGGACCATCTGGAGACCTGGGTGTCCAGATTTATGCTCTGCAGTTGAAGGGCAGGGGGGCATCACGGAAGAGAACGGAGAAAGGAATGCTATGTCTCTCGTCCTTCATGTCCTCATCCAGGATGATTTCTCTAGAATATCATCCTTTGCCCGAGATTTCTTTTCATGTCCCGAAAAAAAAGAGGAAAACGGATTCTTATCTTCTCCTGATTCCACACATCTGTATGTGTACTAGTGATGGGTCATGCGCACAAGCATCGGCTCTGAGAGCCGGCTCTTTGTAGTGAATCAGAAGAGCCGGCTCGCATCGAGTGAGAGCCGGCTCCCAGTTTTTTGTCCATTCGCTGCTTAGGTTTCACTTTCACAGAGGTCTGTTATGATTGGCCAGCATGGCGACCAGCATGCGGCATTCACGTGAGAATTAAGGATGTGTAAACAGAGAGGGGGCGGGGCAGACACACCACTTGACTCCACTGCAAGTGAAGAGAGAGACAGAGCGGTGAGGACTGAGGAGCGTGTGTGCGTCTTGCATTGTCGTGTCGTTTAACTATGAGTGACACTAGAAAGCGAAGCAGCATCTGGCTGCAGTTTAAAGATATTGGGAACAAGAAAGCAGAGTGCCTTCACTGCAAAACGAAGGTCACTATAAGAGCAGGTTCCACCACAAACCTGCATAGACATACAAGAACTGTCCATCCTACAGTGCAGTTAGAGGAGAGAGGGCAAGCCAGCTCACCATCTACTGATCCTGGTGTGTCTCATACCAGAACAACAGCTGCTGTAACGTCTACTGCCATCCCCATGCGTGCAAGTATAACCTCTCCTACTGCAACTCAAAGCAAAATAAGTCCGTTTTTACCTAAACTGATGACCCCAGCCAAACAGCACAGTATTGATGATGAGTTGGCTAAAATGGTAGCTTCTGATTTTCAACCCTTTTCCATTGTGGAGGACAAAGGAATGAAAAACTTTGTCAAAGCCCTAAATCCCACATACACTCTACCCAGTAGAAAAACACTTTCCCAAACAATGATCCCAAAACTATATGACACAGAACGTGCATTATGGCAAGAAAGGGTGACAAAAGCTCCATCAGTTTGCCTGACAACTGACTGCTGGACCTCCAGAACAACCTGCTCTTTCATGTCTGTCACTTGCCACTTTATTGAAGATTACAAGATGACATCTTGCCTTCTGGACTGCTTCGAGTTCACCGACAGACACACTGCAGAAAACTTGGCAGTGGAGCTACTAAGAGTGGCAAAAGAGTGGCAAGTAGAGGACAAAGTGGTGTGCTGTGTGAGTGATAATGCTGCAAACATCACCAAAGCCATAAAAGTTTTGAAGTGGACCCATCACCCATGTCTGGCGCATACACTAAACCTGGTGGTTAGAGATGCTCTGAAGGTGATCAAAACAACCGTGGATAAGGTGAAGGCTGTTGTGGAGTTTTTCCACAAAAGCACAGTAGCAGCACAGAAGCTAAAGTCCACACAGCGCCAAATGGGGATTCCTGAACTGAGGCCCAAACAAGAGTGTGCCACCAGGTGGAACTCAACATTTGATATGTTGAAACGAATGCTTGAAATAAAAGATGCCATCATCTCCACCCTGGCCCTCATCAACGCATCTATTGAGCCATTAAGCCAAGAGGAATGGGAGCTGGTGAAAGAGGTCTGCGCCGTCCTGCAACCATTCCAGGAGGTGACTGTGGAGATAAGTGCAGACAGGTACCTAGAACCATTGAAGCATTGTTTTCTCTACTACTATTCAGTCACTATTATACATTGCAAACACAACACATACAGTATAATGCATCACGTATAATATGCCACATACTTTTAAAAAACTAAATTCTAAAAGTTGCTGTTTTCTCTCCTTCAGCTATGTCACAGCCTCGAAAATGCTCCTGCTTTGCAAAGGTCTGCAGCTGGTGACAGCCGAGAACCAATGGACAGTAACTGTGCAGAAAGTGAAGGAATTAGTTGCAGCTCTTTGTTCAGCCATGGACCGCAAATTTCTGCGGATGGAGTACAACACTGTCCTTTCAGAAACTACCTTATTGGATCCAAGGTTTAAAAAACTTGCCTTCAGTGATCGTAGAGCTGTTGATGAAGCTCTTCAGAGGATTAGTGCAGCAGCAGCAGCAAAATGCACCCCCAGCAGCCAGCCAGCTCCACCATTACAGGGCCAAGTGGAGGAGGAGCAGCAAACCTCTGCTGTTTGGAGGCTTTTTGATGACAGAGCTACAGGAGATGCTTCAAGGAGAAATCCGACAGCTGATGCTATAATGGAGGTGAGGAGCTACCTTGAGGAGCCCCTCATCCAGAGAGCAGAAGACCCACTGAGCTGGTGGCAGGCCAAGGCCTCAGTCTTTCCACTCCTGGTGAAGGTGATGGAGGGGAGACTATGTATTGTTGCCACATCAGTTCCTTCTGAGAGAATCTTCTCCAAAACAGGGCAGATACTCACGGAGAGGCGAAATCGTATCAGCCCATCCAAGCTGAGGCATCTGATCTTCCTGAATGCCAACCTGCCCTGAGGACTAATGCTGTTTGCTGGAGTTTGGTTCTGGTTTTGATTCTGTTCTGTGGATTTGTTTGAAGTTTATTGTTAATTTGTGCAATAAAAAAGTTTAATTGAAATAAACAAATGTAAGAGTGGTTTTGTCACAGAATAAATGCACAGAATTAGGCATTATAAGGTCTCTCATAAAAACACTGAAAGCAAAAGGGTTTTCAACACATAAACCATGATTTTTTTTCAAAGTTAAGGTAAAATATAGGCTACAAAAGATCCTAAATAAAGAGCCGTTCGGGAGTCGAAAGAGCCGGCTCTTCTTTGGGAGCCGAGTCAAAAGAGCCGGCTCTCAGAAAAGAGCCGAACTTCCCATCACTAATGTGTACAGGATCTCAACACACAAGCCTCATACACACACACACACACACACTAGGGTCATTCAATGACTGAGCGCCCATCCATCCGCCCCTGTTCCGTCTCCTATATAAGGCTTCCCCTCCGGGTGAGAAGGGAGAAGTGTGGATGTGACACGGGCAGGAGGCAGATGCTGATGTTGGGCCATGGACAGACTGACTGCAGCCAAGCCCTGCAAGCTCAGAACGAGGCCCTCCCGTTAACTCCACACCCACCCTCACATGTAGCAGAACGCCGGATCCCTCTCTAGTCGAGAGAGAGAGGGAGAGAGAGCAGGGAGAGAGAGAGATAGAGAGAGAGAGAGATAGAGTAGAGAGAGAGTAGAGAGAGAGAAAGATGAAGATAGAGAGAGATGAAGAGAGAGAGAGATGAAGAGAGAGCAGGGAGGGAGCGAGGGATCGTGGGAAGGGATTTTCATTGAATCGCTACATTGGAGTCTTATCGGTTCACGTGCTGGTTCGATGAGTTAGGATTAGTTTCCTATCATAATCTTACTCATGGATCTGGATGTATTTAAGCACACCTAAACAAACCCTCAATCTTCACTAGGAGAAGTTCAGGCTGACGCACACCCAGACACGGGCGGAATGAGAAAACTTTGACCAACTTCTCGTCTCGTTTCTCTCTATTATTTGTGCTCTTTGTGAAAACGTTGAATCCCCGACGCCGTAGGGGGTCCAGATAATCACTTTAGTTTAGAGGAAATGAGCTGGGCTCGGAAAGCTACATTACTTCTGCCTTCTGTCTGCTAGCTCATTTTCCAGCGAGCGCCATTAGCCCGTTAAAGCCATTTGGAGATGCACGGCAGAGTGCCACTGTGTTCATCAGTATGGGCCAGGCATGCCTTCAGTCAATTATCACCGGAACTTTCTCTGCCTCCTTCTCCCCCAGCTAGAGCATGTGTCACGGCTCGCTACCAAGTCGCTAATGGCCCAGACCTGTTTAGCCTGGGCCATTCTTGCGGTTGATTCGCGGTTTGGTTGATTAGTGGTCACTGTTTATTTTTTGGGGGGGGTTCTATCCAAAAGGGTTGAATTGTTTTCTGGTTGTGCATAGGTTCTTTTATGGTTGTGGTTTGACTGTTGTTATGGTTGTAAATGTAGGTTTCATTGAGCTGTTTTGTGGTTGTGATTTGGGTTGTTTAGCCGCCACGGTGAGGCTATCAAGTGGGCTGCGTGTGGTGTGGTGATGACCGTGTGCCTTAACTACTAACCTGCGGTCGATACTTGTATGGCTCTAAACCACAGGGCTCCACTGGAGGCCGTGGGCCGCAGAGTCTAGCTAACATTTATCGCCAGTTACGGGCTCTATGAATAATTTATTCGGGTTCTATTTAAGATCATGACGAGGACAAACTGCTGGAGTCTGTACGGGCCAATATTTCTCCCCTGTACTGCCCTAATAGGCATCCCCTTTGGTGATGCTACTGCAGTCATTATTCTCCTACTCTTCCCTCTCCCTCCCTCCCTCCCTCCCTCCCTCCCTCCCTCCCTCCCTCCCTCCCTCCCTCCCTCCCTCCCTCCCTCCCTCCCTCCCTCCCTCCCTCTCTCTCTATTTCTCCCCCTCTCTCTCTCTATAGTTTTTCCTGTCTTTACTGTACAGTGTAACCCTCCAACACCCAGGAACTATTTTAAGAACTGGAGTAATTCCAGCCAATACAAAAGAGTACAATAGAAGTGTAGACCGGCGCTGTGACGGATAGAGCTGGAATCAGACAGCCCAGTGGCTCAGGATGAATGTGCGGTTTCTCAGCAGACTAGGGCTCAGTGCCACAACCAGAAGGATCATTCTGGAAAATACGAAGAAGACCTATGGAACATCTATTAGGGAATTGAACCATGCACCCGGATCAATGCTTATCATGTCAGGCTATTGTCTAAAGAGGGAGGGTATGATCTATTAGAGGCAGGTTGGTAGGGAGATTAGATGGAGGGAGGATGCAGGCCATCCATATGTATTGCTGTTGAGCGCACTGGCTGGGTTTAGCTGGGAGGGTTAGTGCCATTGACAGATCAATCAGGCACATTGTGAGGAATCATACACACACACACACACACACAGAGGGTGTGTGCAAACCCGCGCACAAGACTTACACCAATTTCAGCACAGTGGGACACCCGCATTACCAGGACCAATTCCAGCACCATGGACAGCCCCTCACTCATTTCAACCCCAATGGGGAAACAATGATGTAGTTCAGCACCAAGGACAGCGCCCCTGCAAGCTTCTACCCGACAGCATATCCGGTCTCCCTCACTTCTCCAAAGTCGCACGGCCAAATACTGGTGGGCTGATTCAAGCCGTGGCATTTACAAAGCCTCACAGTAAATCGTTAAGAGGAGGCGATGTGAAAAGGACAGGAGAACACAGGGCCGTGGGCTGCGGGCTGTGGCAGCTACGCTATGCTTAACGGATATAACACTGACTGACAGTTTAAACTTATGCACATTGTCTGCAGCACAAACTAAGGAGGGCACACCGAAGATAGGTCAGACTCTCTCGCTGTCTTCCACGCTCTCACTCTCGTTTTTGTCTCTTTTTGTCTCTCTCTCTACGCGTGCAGATATAGCATGTACAATGTATTTAGAGAGACACCAACGGACAGACAAACAGATCGAAAGAGACGGGTAAAAAGAAGTCAGGGTAAACTGTACCGTGTATTTATATACAGTATGTCTCTCTGTTTCTCTGTCTGTCAATCTCTGTTCCCCCCTTTCTCTCATTCCCCTTCCTCATCCCCCTTTTCACTCACTCACACTCTGATGTATTCCATTATTCATGAAACCCTCAATCAAGGGTGTAACTACATCAAGATGCAAAAAGGGGGAACAGAGAAGGAGATGGAAATAGACGGAGCCCGACAGAGATATGAATGAGAGATCTCAAACTGGGCACCGAGACGCTACTATTCTCTGGATTGACAAAACGAATGGAGATCTATATGAGGCGAACCAGCAACAGTGGCTGGGGGTCTAACTAAGAGATCCTGGAGGACAAAACCTCTACCTCCTCAATCACTCCACACTGGGAAGACAGCTGAGGGGAGGAGGGAGCGGGGAGGGAGAGGGAGAGGGAGAGGGAGATCGAGAGGGGAGGGAGGAGGGAGAGGGAGAGGGTAGAGGAGAGAGGGAGAGGAGAGGCGAGAGGGAGTAGGGAGACGGGAGGGAGAGGGATGGGGAGAGGGAGAGAGGAGAGGGAGAGGGAGAGGGAGAGGGACAGGGGAGAGGAGAGATCGAGGCGATGAGGGAGAGGGAGAGGGAGAGGGAGAGGGAGAGGGAGGAGGTGAGAGGGAGGGGATGAGGGAGGCGAGGGAGAGGGGAGGGAGAGGTGCGGGAGAGGAGAGAGGGAGAGGGAGAGGGAGAGGGGAGGGAGGAGAGAGGGATGAGGGAGAGGGAGAGGGAGAGGGAGAGGAGAGGGAGAGGGAGAGGGAAGAGAGAGGAGAGGGAGAGGGAGAGGGAGAGGGAGAGGGGAGAGGGAGAGGGAGAGGGAGAGGGGAGAGGAGAGGGAGGTCGGGACAGAGAGAGATGTAGGGATGAAGGAAGGGAATGGGGATGGTTAGAGAGAAGGAGAGGGGTGAAGAGTGAGAAAAGAGAAAGTGGGAGCGAACTGAAACGAAAAGATTGCAAGCAGGGCTATGGGTATGCAAGTGTTGTAAACTGATTTAAATTATGTACTTGCTGTGAGGTAGTTTACTGTTGTTTGCTCTTCCACAGGTACACTCGTGCACTTTAAGGTTCATGTTGTTCAATTGTAACTTGTTTAACTTTATGCTCTTATGATTCTTCCCTTTGGCACTTATTTTAGTTTTTTCACAATGTATGATTCATGTTGACTACTTGCAATGTTGGGGATATCTCGTTGTTATGATCAGTGACCTATGCACTTTTGTAAAGCTCTCTCTTGGAAGTCGCTTTGGATAAAAGCGTCTGCTAAATGAATAAATGTAAATGTAATGTAAGTGTTTCCATAGTGTTAGCGAATCCCGTTGAGTTCCATTTGCGGTGGCATTCACACGGTGGGCTTGTCACCACACAAACGTCAAACGTGTGTTGTGACGCATGTCAAATCTCCATGTTTTCAGGTAGGATGTGTCCACACTGTGCTGGAGCGGTTATTGCTACGACAATAAAGGTATATAAAGGGGAAACGCTGAGAGAAAGAGAGACGGAGAGAGGAGGAGGGCGGTTGTAGAAGAGGTAGAGGAATCCTCTTGGTTTGAAAGGGCCTCGATTGTATAATTGATGGAAGCAGTGTGCGTGTTCCTTCTAGTTGCCATGGTCTCTGGGTTGGGGTCGGGCGATGTTTGGATACGTTCTCAGAATGTTCCCACAGTGTTCTGACCATCAGATTCCCCAGGAAGCAGGAAACCCAGTCCATATGGAAGGGGACTTTCATGCGTCACGTCAGAGAGGGCACTGACTCGAGGATGGAGGAAACAGATTGGGAGATGGATGGAGGGAGACACAAAAAAGAGAGGCCATACTTGTTTGGTACAGCTAAAGGGGGAGGAAGATGATTGACGCATTGAGAGGAGAGAGATGAGA
>CAEFZP010004895.1:0-15726 GCA_903064625.1 Mallotus villosus
TGGAAAAACGGTTTACTACTTCATGGCCTGTGTGATTAGCTAGAGTGTGTTTGTTAATCACTAATGGATATTAAATAATCGCTCGGTGGAGAAGGCTAGTCTACTGTATTACAGCACTAGGAATATGTTTTGACCTGATCCTAAAAATGTCCAGAATCAGGCGTCAGCCTTGTCTGTGTTCGTGAGAGAGAGGCTAGACCGTGAGAGAGAGGCTGGACCGTGAGGAGAGAGCGGCTGGACTGTTGAGAGAGAGGCTGGGCCGTGAGAGAGAGGCTGACTGTGAGAGAGAGGCTGGACGTGAGGAGAGGCTAGACAGTGAGTGAGACAGGCTAGACAGTGTTGGAGAGAGGCTATGGACCGTGTGAGAGAGGCTGGACAGTGAGAGAGGGTGGACCAGAGAGAGAGGCTGGACCTCGGAGAAGAGAGGAGAGATGCTGGAGTGAGAGAGAGGTGGACCATGAGAGAGAGGCGTGGACCTCGAGAGAGAGAGGCTGGACCTGAGAGAGAGGCTGGACCATGAGAGAGAGCTGGACCATGAGAGAGAGCTGCACTGTGGAGAGAGAGGCTGGGCCTGAGAGAGAGGCTGGGCCCAGAGAGAGAGCTGGACCATGAAGAGGAGGCTGACCCACAGCAGAGCTAAGATGATGCTATCTCAGGTCCCCCTCCGCATCCTAAATGTGTGCTATCACGCTCTAGTGGTTCTGCGTTAACCTTTGTGTGTGCGTGTGTGTGTGTGTGTGTGTGGTGTACAGGGGGTGAAGCCCGCAGCTTGACAAAGTCGCCATACAGAAGTGAAGGAGATCATCGAGGGGGTATCCGCCAGAATAAGGATGAAAGGGATAACACGGAGACCACACACACACACACACACAGAGGCACACCTCCACTCTAGTGATTTGTCACTAACTGGGTTAGATAACACCTCCCTCGACCCCGACTAATCAAACATGACCTCTGACCTCGCCGCGTGACTCAGCCCTGATGACGGTCAGATGTCTGTACAATGAGAGCACCACACGCACAACACACACACACGCACACACAACACACACACACCGCATGCACACACACACACAACAGATGCTCTTTTGTTTGTGTCCTAACAGGCTAATCACACTCATGCCTAATGGATGATTTAATAGCGATCAGCACGAAACTGCAGTGAGCGCTCCCCCCTGGGCGTCACAGACAAAAGAGAGAAAGCGAAAGCGAGAGAGAGAGGGGGAGAGAGGAAGAGAGAAACGAGCGAGGGCAGAAGGGCGAAAGAGCACAGAGACGAAAGCGAGGAAAAGACAAGGCAGAGAAAAGGAGAAAGGAGAAAGAAGAGACAAGAGAGAAAGGAGCGACAGCAGAAAGACAGAAGGAAAGAAAAGGAACGAGAAAGAAAAAGAGAGAGAAGAGAGAGAGAAGAGAGAGAGAAGAAAAGAGAGAGAACAGACAAAAGAGAAGAAATAAGAAGAGAGAAGAACAAAGAGCGCGAGAATATATAAAAGAGACAAAAATAGAAAGAGAAGAAAGAAAAAACGAGTGACGAGATAGATAAGAAGAAAGACGAGAGGGAAAAGACAGAGAGAGAGAGTATGCTCGTGAGAGAGGTCGCTCTAGCGCTGACAGCGAGATCTATATCCACCCTCTATAGACACCTCTATCTCCCAACTCTCCATCTCCTCTCCTTCTCTCGCCCCTCTCGTCCCCCTCTCTGTCTCCCCCTCCTCTCTCTCTCAGGTATGCCATTAAGATTCCTGCTGAACCATGCGTTCGTCCAGGAGGAGACGGCGTGCGAGTGGAGCTGGCCGAGGAGGATGACGGGGAGATGATCGCCATCAAGCTGTGGCTGAGGATAGAAGACGTGAAGAAGCTCAAGGGCAAGTACAAGGACAACGAAGCCATCGAGTTCTCCTTCGACCTCATCAAAGATGTCCCCGAAGATGTGGCCCAGGAAATGGTAAGAAGGGAGGCGGGGAAACAGGGAGTGCTGAGCGGTTAGGGAATCGGGCTAGTAATCAGAAGGTTGCCGGTTTGATTCCCGCTGTGAAAAATGACGTTGTGTCCTTGGGCAAGGCACTTCACCCTACTTGCCTCGGGGGGGAATGTCCCTGTACTCACTGTAAGTCGCTCTGGATAAGAGCGTCTGCTAAATGACTAAATGTAAAATGTAGAACAGGTCCGACCAGGTTTCTCCTGACCTCTCTCTTCGTCAGGACTTGATGCGCTCGGTTTTAAAACATCAGCTTAGCTGTGTTGGTCACATGCGTTGTAATTAGATATCTCGGAGGCTGTGTGTGTAAGGGTGTGTGTGTGTGTGTGTGTGTTGTGTGTGTGTGTGTGTGTATGTGTGTATGTGTGTGTAAAGACGTCTCCCAGCAGCATTCAGCCTCACCTGTCCCGTTTGCGTCCAGGTCGAGTCTGGCTACGTGTGCGAGGGAGACCACAAGACCATGGCCAAGGCCATCAAAGACCGCGTGTCTCTGATCTGCCGCAAGAGAGAGCAGAGGAAGCTGGTGAGAGAAGAGCAGGAGAAGAGGAGGCTGGAGCAGCAGCAGGCCGAGGCCCTCAAGTCTCCCCAGAATCAGGCCCTCGCCCCTGGCCAGCTCCAGACCCAGCCCAGCCTGGGAGAACCAGAGGAGGCTGAGGTGCACCAACACCAGCCTCTCTTCCATCAAGCCAACACCTGTAAGAACCCAGGAGAGGAAGGGATGAATTCACCTTGTATGCGTGTGTTGCAACATGGTTTTCTATATTTATTGAAATGCATTTCCTGTGCTTTGCCCCCATCTCTCTCTCGTCCTCCCCCTCTCTCTCTCCCCTCCTTTCCCTCTACCTCTACCTCTCTCTCTCTCGTCCTCCCCCTCTCTCTCGTCCTCCCCCTCTTCTCTCGTCTCCTTTCCTCTCTACCTCTCTCTCCCCCCTCTCTGTCTCCCACCCTAGCTGACGGCGTGTTGGACAGTGGTCAGGGTTCCTCTGTGTTGTCTGACGCCCACCTTGGTCAGCTGAGCATGTCGTACAGCCACCCCCCCACCCAGCCACCCCCCCCAGGCCCAGGCCCCCTACCCTCCCCCCTCCTCCCAGCAGCACGTAGCCTACCAGCAGCAGGCCATGGTGAGTGTCTTCAACATAACCAGCCGGGGGAATTCTACAGTACAGTGAGTGTGTGTGTGGTGTGTTGAAGTGTGTGTGTGGCACGATGTCTTTGGACCTTCATCAGAGATGCGGTGAGTTGGGAAAGGCCAGGATTTAATTAAGTCTTTAGTTGAGGAACACATAGTTCAACACTTTCACTAGTATACAGTACATAGGGTACATGCACTAGTACCCAACCCTGGGGCGTTAGCATGTTAGCATTAGCAATGCAGCTCACAAGACACTTACAGTATCAACCAGCATTGAGCATGTTAGCATTAGCAATGTAGCTCACAAGACACCTACAGTATCAACCAGCATTGAGCATGTTAGCATTAGCACACAAGACACCTACAATATCAACCAGCATTGAGCATGTTAGCATTTTCCAGAACAGTTCTCAGGGAGCAGACGACTATCCTTTAGCTTTTGGATGGTTTCGTTATTTTGCTCGTAGAAAGCTTACGATCCATCGTTATGGGGAAACGCAGCCCCTGGCTTGTTTCCAGGGTTACAGGAGGTAGAGTAGGAGTGGTCACACAGCGTAGAGTCTGGGATTACCTCTAGGGGGCGCCACACACAGGTGAGTTCTGGGACAGGTAACTGCAGGACTGCGGGGAAACTCTTCTTCTTCACCTCCCTGGTCCGCGGAGCATGGATAACCCTTATACCGAGTGTGCGTGTGCACTTGTATATGCATGTCTGTGTGTGTGTGTTACGCTCTCTCCAACGTGAACCCACGATCAGAGAGATGGGGAGGTGCCGACAGAACCATGCATGCGGGAGAACCAGACACCTGGGTGAAGAGCAAACTCTCCTCTCTGGAGTTTGTCGTCTTCCTCTCTCTCTCTCTCTCTCTCTCACCCAGCACTCCCCTCCTCCACTGCAGCTCTACAGCCACGCATCACTCTGCCCCCTCCTCAGATCCCTCCATCCCTTTCTTTTGTGAAACCCCACCACCCTCCCAACCCCAACCAAGTCCCCCATTCTTGTTTGTTTATTTTTTTTTCTCCCAGGTTTGTTGTTTTCCAAATGTTGTGTATTTTTTTTATTTTCAGGTTTTTGTTGTTTGTTTTTGTTTACATTGACCGCTGCGGTTGAGCACACTGTCAGGGCCCCCACCAGTCCTACCTGGGGGAGGGAGGGGGGAGGGAGGGGGGAGGGAGGGAGGGAGGGGGGAGGGACTCCAGCCTCTTACATCATAGTTTATTGGTCCAATCCAGAACCACCTACCCAACATCATGCTTTAGTCAGGCAGTGATGTCATTAAAATCGCCCCCAATACGGAATAATACGACTATGTTACCGTGGTCACAAGCCCTGTCCTTTGAAGGGTGGAACCATCTGGCACAGTCTCCCCTGAGGCTGGCCTGTGATTGGCTGGCTGTCTGAGTGGTGTGCTCGCTGCAGCTTACTGTGTGGATCACAGGGTTTTTATTTAATGTTTTTTTCATTATTATTTTGATCCCCTTTTTGCCTATTTATGTATTGTCTTTTTTTCCTCCCAAAACACTGTGTTGTACTTGTATGTCACGTAAATCAACTTGCTTCTCTCGGCCATGGTAGTAAAAGGATGAAGCCTTTTCAGGATGTTTTATTACATGTCCCTAAGGATCTATCTGACTTCTTGATCGATCGATTCTGAATCGATCAACGAAATGCCGTTTCCTATTCCTCATAGTCGTCTAATTTGGACTGAGCATGGTAATCTGAATCCTTCACTTCGAGTCACTCAAGGTTAGAACACGGTTCTAACATCTGCTGTAAGACTCTAATCAGTAACTATGGATACTGGATGTGTCCTAACTAGCACCTCTTCTTAAACGAAGCTGTCGACCTCTTAACACCCTCGTCAGAAAGACAGAATAGGCCTCTTGACATCTCTTGTAATCTGTTCTAAACGATACATCTCTTTCTCATCGAGGCTTTCTCATGAGTGTCTCGCAGCTGGCTCGTGAGCGGCTTGTCTGTGTTTGTCTTTCCAGGTCTCCGTCTTTCCTCCGTGTCTTTAACACCCGTCCTCTTGCCGTGTTCCTCTTGCCGTGTTCCACGTCACACATTTAGATCCGTCCTCCATCGTTTGAGTAAACATTCTTGTTTTGTTTTGTTGGTTTGAAGTCTGTGCGTTGCCTCGGTTGTTTTAGTTCGTGTCATGAGTTCTAGTTCCATCTGTGTTTGTAGTCATGTTTGGTTTGTGAGTGTTTTAACCCTACCTTCTCCAACTCCTCCACCTCCTCCTCTCCTCTCCTCCTCCTCTCCTCCTCTCCTCCTCCTCCTACAGCATCCTCCCCATCGTCGTCGCAGTCGTAGCATGTCCGTTTGCGTCCCCTCCTACTCCTCCGTCCCCCCTCTCCTGACGGCCTCTCCCAAGCCTCCCTCCACCCCTCCTCCGGGCCGCTCCTCCTCCTTCCCGTCCCCGCTGCGGGGGCCCCCTGACGGGGACACGTTCGCGGGCCGCCTCTCCAAAGCCCTGGAGAGTGTCTTGCCCCTGAACTCCACCCCCCCCAGACAGCGTCAGCGGCGGGCCAGCCTCCCTGCTCTGTTTCACAGCCCTGTATGTTCCACCGTCAATCTGGGTGAAGCAGGGCCTGGACAGGGAGGGGGGATCCAGGGAGGGGGATCGAGGGAGGGGGATCGAGAGGAGGGGGATCGAGAGGAGGGGAGGGTCAGAGAGGGTCACCACAGGTTTGCATGTTCAGCATTACAGCCCAGATGCTTTTGAAGCTAATAACAAAACAAAACAAAAAATGATAAAAAATTCAATCCAGATTCAGTGGGAAGATATTTCAACTCTCTCCTGGTGGCTGTTTGCTGAATGTGCACCTGGGTTTAGGGTACCTCACTGGTGTCTGAATCTAGAGCATGGCTACTGGTCAGATCAAAGATGGGTTGGCGTAGCGACAGATAAAAGGCTGTTCCCAGCAATACCTGAGTAAAAGCTTACACAGGCAATAGAGAATGAAATCGATGGCTAAAACATGGTCCTACGAGAGACAGTCATGTTAGAATTACAGGAAAACAAAATTACAAAAGTACAAAATCTACTTCCAGCTTAAGCGCCGTACGTCCCAGAACATCTGGCGGCAGCCTCAATTGAATTCAAAAAGAGAGAAGAAGAGAGAAAAGAAGAGAGAGAAGATATGACGACTATTTCTGTGTCGTCTCCTCTCCCTATTAGCGGCGTTGTTGGATGTCACCGTGACATCACGCCACAGAGGAGAAACCTGTTGATCTTTTGTCACATTGATCACACACTGTTCCTCCACGCTAACAGCCTAGATTGAATCATCCTAATAGGACAGCTTGCCTCTCGCATTCAGCCTCCGTCTTACGCAGTCTAACTGAGTTTTGAGAACGGGTTTATAAGCAGAAGAGGACAGAGTTAACTAAACTGTTTACGTAAACAGGTTTGCACTGCTGGTTTTAGCACAGTAGGAAACTTTGTTGCAATTTTCAGACACCAGTCAGGAGCCATTATGCCCTATGTCTGTCGGCCCTCCCTCTCTCTCTCTCTCTCTGTTCTCTCTCTTTCTCTCTTGTCTCTCTGTCTCTCTTTCTCTCTCTCTCTCTCTCTCTGTCTCTCTCTCTCTCTGCCTCTCTCTCTGCCTCTCTCTCTCCCTCTCTCTCTCTCTCTCTCTCTCTCTCTCTCTCTCTCTCTCTCTCTCTCTGTCTCTGTCTCTGTCTCTGTCTTGTCTCTGTCTCTGTCTCGTCTCTGTCTCTGTCTCTGTATCTGTCTCTGTCTCTGTCTCTGTCTCTGTCTCTGTCTCTGTCTCGTCTCTGTCTCTGTCTCTGTCTCTGTCTCTGTCTCTGTCTCTGTCTCTGTCTCTCTCTATCTCTCTCTCTCTCTCTCTCTCTCTCTCTCTCTCTTCTCTCTCTCTCTCTCTCTCTCTCTCTCTCTCTTCTCCAGGTGACCTGTGTTCACATTAAATTCAGGTCATCTGGCATCTCTCCAGCACCTGGACAGGACAGACTGCTGCTCCGCTCCCCACACAGGGAGGACGCACACGCACGCACACCTCGCCCAACAATGAGGAGTTTCACTCCCTCACCGCCGTTTCCTCTAGACGTCTTGAGAGACGGCAGAACTTCCTGTCCTGGTCCAGGAGTCCGTCCGCTCCCGTGTTGTCTCCTGTTATCCAGTCAATACTCGGATGTGACCCTGTTTGGACAACGTGGCTTTGTGTTCCTAGCAGTCACAAGGTACCAGATATCTGATTGGATAAAGACTAACTAGATTGTCATGTAGGTATACCCGCTCTTTCTGATCTGCCAGTGATGTGGAACATCAGTCTGGATTAAAACGTCTGTATCCACGCTGAAACAAAGGCATTGTGTTTCGCGACGACAATGTCAACGTTAAGCTCAGATCTTTATCTGGTAGGATAAGCATTCCAGATGGTTCTGGGGTCCGCTTCACAGACCCAGATCAAAGACGTGCGTTCTGTCCTAAACCCTGAGCTTCCTGAAAACAAGTTGTTGGTTGGAGGTTGAGGGAGTGCTGTGAGAGAGCGTCTTAGGTGTGTGTGCAAACTGACACGGGTACACACACACACACACCTTCTTCCCCTGTGTGGCAGCTGCAGCAGTCCTGTGGCCTTCCAAGAGCTGGAGAAGCCGTCAGACCTGGATTTAATACCAAACCATAGACGCTTTATACCTCTCACTGACTGACTGACTGCCTTTCCTCTCACCTGTCCTTCTTACCTGGTCTCTTGTTAGGATCTTGTTTCTCTGGAAGTGGAGTCGTGCTGAGAGTAGCTCAGTCAGATTCCTCTCTCTTTTTAATATGCTGTACCTCTTCAGTGCTGTCTTTCTCTCTCTCTCTCTCTCTCTGTCTCTCGCTCACTGTCTCTCTCTCGCTCACTGTCTCTCTCTCTCTTGTCTCTCTCTCTATCTCTCTCACAGTGTCTCTCTCTATGTCTCTCTATCTTTCTCTCTCTCTCTCCCTGTCTCCTTCCTGATGAAGTCGATGTATCTTATGTCACAGCAGCAGCAGCAGCAGCCTCTGCCTCACCCATACAGCACTGCAGGAGGAGGAGGAGGGGGAGGAGGAGGAGGAGGAGGAGGGGGAGGAGGGCCCCCGGCAGGACTCCCGGACCCCCCTCTCTTCTTCTCCATCCCGGAGCGCCCCATCTCCTTCTCTCCTCCGCCCTCCTGCCCTCCCAAGGCGTCCTACAACAACCAGCGGCGTAAAAGCACGTCCATCCTGGAGGCTCACACGCGTCACTTCCAGCCTGCGTACCCCCGCTACGCCAGCAGCCTACACCCCTTCTCTGGCCTGGAGGTGGACCCCGCCTCCCTCTACATGATGCCCAGCTACGCCTCCCAGCGCCTGGGGGAGCCCATGCACCTCCCCGGCCAGTCGGACCCTCTGTACGGGTACAAGGATGTGAGGGCGGAGCAGGAGGAGGTGGTGAGGAGACGGAGCTTAAATCAAGCGGCCCTCCTGGATCACTTTGAGGCTCTGGCGTACGGGGGTTATCCCATGACGGCTCACCAGCTCAACCAGATCAGCTTCCACCAACAGATGCAGGCTGCCGCCGCCGCCGCGTCCCTGGGCTACGACCCTCCGCAGGGCCCCCGTCATACCTCCACCCCCACATGCAGAGCCACATGAGGCTCAGCCACAGCCCCGTACCCCCCATGACCGCCCCCTCGGGCCTCCCTTCCTCCGCGTCCGACCCCAGCTGCTACCAGCAGCAGCAGCAGCAGCAGCCCTCCTTCCCCCTCTCCGCCCCTCCGGTCATGGACCCTCCTCCCCCGGGGAGCGCCTTCGACTTCCAGTTCCAGAACCTGGCAGGACCCGGCCCTCCTGGCCGCCAGCGCCAGGCTGTACCGACCCCGCCGCGGATCCATGGACCTCCCCCTGGACGAGGGCGGCGCCGGAGGGGGCTCGGGCTCCGGATCGGGCACCTTCACCCGCCTGCAGCCGTCACGGAGGAGCTGTGCAGCTACATGAGCCCCGAGCTCCCTCTGCCTCCTGGAAGCCTCCTCCTCCACGGAGCCCCTCCAAGGGACCGCAGCCCCGAACCCTCCAGCGACTCCCTGGAGTCTCCTCCTCCCCACCAGCCACCCCCGCACCAGGGGGACTCGTCGGCCGCCCAGTCCATCCCCCACCCCTCCTACTACGGCTCGGAGCCTGGGGGAGGAGTCAGCGGCGAGGGCCAGGGGCATCCCCCCAGCCAGCAGACCTTCCTGTATGTGCCTCCCTCCCCTGCGGAGCCCTCCGGGGGAACGGCCACACACCTCAGCCTCCTCCAGGCTGCCTGGGCCAGGAGAGCCAGCTACACGCCTACGCCGATCCCGGGCTGGGATACGGAGACGTCGGGCAGGGTTACCACGACGTCGGGCAGGGTTACCACGACGTCGGGCAGGGTTACCACGACGCCTGCCTGGCCTACCACGATGCGGGGCTAGGCTACCCGGAGTCTGGCCTGGTCATGCAAGGGCCTCTCACTCTGGTAGAGAGACACCCACTACTACTGTATCCTCCTCCCCACATCCTCCCCAACCCAGCCACCAACCCCACCACCAACCCCACCCTCCTGATCAACCTGATTCAGCCTCAGTTTTCTTTCGACTTTTGGTTGTGATTTTAACCCTTTCCAGCCTTGGAGTGTAAACTGCCACTTACAGATCTGCTGTTTAAATCCCCTTGTTCTGTCATGTGTATTGGTTACAGACCTACAGGAGTGTGTGTGTGTGTGTGTTGTATCAGTAAGTAATGTTTGTCTGTATGTATCATATATGACTATATGGGACAATGTGTGTTTTAAACCAATATGAACTCTGGTATGTCGACATATTGAGCATGCAAATCCTCAAAGTCTAGGTGGCCTGGCCGCTAGTGAGATTCGATTCACATCGATTCACAAATGTAAACAAAAGAATTGCGAATCGATTTTTAATCGATTCGTGACCCCAAGAATCACGTTGAATCGTGAGGTACCAAAATATTCCCACCTGTAGTAATTATAATCCTGTGGCCACTTTGACTTTGCTGATTTGTATGATCAAACACACAGAAACATACAACAAAAAGTTGGGGGTTTAGACAGTGCTTATAGGACCCAGGGTGATTATGGTATGTCCACAATCACCACAAGAGAGAGGATTTGATTATGTTTTTATATAATTTTTATTTATTTTTCTGTCTCTCACTTTAACAGTTAGGTATAGTTTGCAGCACTTATACAAATAGATCTACTTTAAATGGCTGGAAATGGTTAAAATGTTTGTATTTGTTTATTTGTCTTTGTCATTAGAGTGTTGCCGAGGCTCCGCCTCTAACCGGCAGGTCACCCACAGGGGTCAAAGGTCAGAGGTCACATCATGTGACCCTTAGAGTCCTGTCTTACATTCTTAATCTATTATCATTTTTTTTGTTTGTTGTTTGTTGTGTTTTTATCTCTTATTCATCCCCCACTTCTCTTTGTTATGCTTAATGCTGTGAACACCTCTTATAGTGAAGGCTTGTCACCAAGGGAGGTAGTCTGAAGCCCTGAAGGGGAGGCCTGGTGTATGTACCTGCTGCCCTCTGTGGCGGCCCCTCTCCCTGAGGCCTGGTGTATATACCTGCTGTCCCCTCCTGCCCCCTGACAGGAAGGGCATGGCCTGGTGTATGTACCTGCTGCCCCCTGACAGGAAGGGCATGGCCTGGTGTATGTACCTGCTGCCCCCTGACAGGAAGGGCATGGCCTGGTGTATGTACCTGCTGCCCCCTGACAGGAAGGGCATGGCCTGGTGTATGTACCTGCTGCCCTCTGACAGGAAGGGCATGGCCTGGTGTATGTACCTGCTGCCCTCTGACAGGAAGGGCATGGCCTGGTGTATGTACCCGCTCCTGCCCCCTGACAGGAAGGGCATGGCCTGGTGTAACTGTGACCTGCTGCCCCCTGACAGGAAGGGCATGGCTCCACCACTCCTTAATCACTCCTGTCATTCGTTTGATGTTTTTAAGGGACACAACCAACCATGTTGACCTTGGCTCCATCGAGCCGTAACATTCACACAAGCAGCCAATCATCTAGGAGATCCTTTGCATGCAGTCAACTCACCCCTCCCCCCTCACTAACCCAGCACTGTGAGCCGGTGAAGCTACTGTACAGTATATGTTCGTGTGTGCCTGGTACCTGAGCTGTGTGTGTGAGTGTGTGTGTGTGTGTGTGCTCAAGAGGCCTGGACCACACAGCAGGGAGAAACTGGTTCTCATGTACACACACACACACACACACGCTGTATAGTACAGCTGTATCGTCATCTCACCTTTCTGTTTCCTGTTTCCTGTTTCCCCCTCTTGTCTACTTCCTGTCTCTCTGCATCTCATCTGACCATCTCGTCCTAGGTTCAGCCTCCAAACCCACAGCCTAGCGCTGGTCACATGACCCCCACCCCGCCCAGCCGCCACGGGCCTCACCAGCAGGTAAGGACCACACACACACACACACACACACACCACACACACCACACACACACACATGCTGTTTTGGTCATGAGCACGTGCCTCCTCAGAGTGACAGCTGTGATGTTTGTAGAGCCTCTCTCTACTTTATTTTTTTTCTCTCTCTCTTTCTCTCCCTCTTCTCTCTCTCTCTCTCCTCTCTCTCTCATTCCCTCTCTCTCATTCCTTCTCCTGCTTTCTCTCTCTCCCTCTCTTTCTCTCTCTCTCTCTCTCCCTCTCCTTCTCTTCCTCCCTCTTACACTGTGTTGTCTGTTTTCTTTAGTATGGAGGTTACTACATCACAGCACTCCCCTCACAGGTAGAGAACTCAGTCATTACTCTGAAACGGCCACGCTAACCCTCCCGCTTCCTGTTCCTCTCTCTCCTCCCTCCCTCGTTGCTCTTAACCCTCGCTCGCCCGTTCTCAGGACCTCCGTGCCTGCGGAGGGCGACGGTGTGCGAAAGGGATTCCGATCCTTTCTCTGTAGTTCACCTCAGCCTCGCCTCTCCCTCTTCTTCAGATAGTTGTGTCAGCCGGCTTCATTTGACAGCATTTCGTTAACATGCGCTGTGTGAATGTACAGCTGTAGGGCTTAAACAAATTTACGGAATCATTATAATTCCCTCTCTCTCTGCCCCCCCCCCTCACCCTCTCTCCTGCCCCCCCCTCACCTTCTCTCCTGCCCCCCCCTCCACCCTCTCTCCTGCCCCCCCCTCACCCTCTCTCCTGCCCCCCCCTCCACCCTCTCTCCTGCAGGTTCTGCCCCATGCGATGCCCCAGTCGCTGCCCCTCCAGCCAGCCGCTGGTCTCTCTGCAGCCTGGGCAGGGGGCAGCATTGTCCAGAGCCTGTCTCAGAGCACACTGCATGCCACCAGACGCTACAGGTAAGACCACACACACACACACACACACTGCATGCCAGCCAGACACCACAGGTAGGCCCACACACACACACACACACACACACTGAAACCACCTGTCTCTCTATCTCTCCATTTCTGTCTTGTTCTCACACACCACACACACCACACAAATACAGTACACAACAACGGTAGCAGTTAGATTAGCACGATAACGTGCACAGAAAGAATCCTGTTTTAGCGATGCAGTCTTAGCTTGCGATTGTGGACTGTGTTTGCATGTCATCGCTTAAGGATGATGACGGTCTGTTTCTGGTGACTTAACCCTTTCATCATCCTGTCTTTCCATCCTGCTCTCTTTCTCTCTGTCCTCTTTCTCATCCGCAACCTCACTGGCATCAAACCTGCCTGCCGTGTGTTCTGTGTGTGTGTGTGTGTGTGTGTGTGAGAGTTGGTTTGCCTGTGTGAGCATGCTTGTGCATGTTTGTTCCTATGTGTGTGTGTGTGGTGTGTGTGTGTGTGTGTGTGTGTGTGTGTGTGTATGCACGTGTGTATGCACGTGTGTGTGTGTGTGTATGTGTGTGTGTGTATGCACGTGTGTGTGTGGCCCCAGCTGTGTCCTGGTGATCCGGGCATGTCTCCCTCGCCCAGTATCGAGCACCTCTACTCTCTCTACCAGGCAGCACAGCTAGCCAGCTAGCCCTGGCCCAGTACTCTGTCTTACAGGAGGGAGGGTGTGTGTGTGTGTGTGTTAGAGAGAGTGTGTGTGTGTGTGTGTTAGAGAGAGAGAGTGTCGCTGTGTGTGTGTGTTAGAGAGAGAGTGTGTGGTTGTGTGTGTGTTCGAGAGAGAGGTGTGTGTGTGTGTGTTAGAGAGAGAGGTGTGTGTGGTGTGTTAGAGAGAGAGAGAGTGTGTGTGTGGGTGTGTGGTTGTGTGTGTGTGTGTAGAGAGAGAGAGAGAGAGTGTGTGTGTGTGTTAGAGCGCAGCGCGCGCGACGCGAGAGGCGCGGCGCAGCGCGAGCGCGAGTGTGTGTTGTGTTACGCGCGCGACGCGTGACGTGGGTTGTGTGTGGGTGTTAGTCGCGCTAGCGTGTTTGTGTGTGGTGTGATGGGATGTTAGGCGCGCGTGTGTGTGTGTGTGTTCGCGCGCGAGTGTGGTGTGGTGGTGTGTGTGTTCGCGCGCGAGCGTGTGTGTGTGTGTGGGGTGTGTTAGCGCGCGCGCGTGTGACGTGGTGTGTCGTGTTCGCGCGCGCTCAGCGTGTGTGTGTGTGTGTGTGGTTGTGTCGCCTCGACGCGCGCGCGTGTGTGTGTGTTAGCGCGCCGCAGGCGCGTGTGTGTGTGTGGTTCGCGCGAGCGCCGCGCGTGTGTGTGTGTGGTTCGCGCGCGCGCCGTGTGTGTGTTTGTGTTCGCGCGGCGCGAGAGAGCAGTGTGTGTGGGCCTGCGGGTGTTGTGTGTTGCTGTAATGTTGTGTGTCCTGTGGTAGTGACACATCCACTCGCTGTCCCTCTGGTGACTTGCACACGTTTCATCGCTGGTGACAGCTGGTGTCCAGGTGTTGACCAGGGTTTGACCAGGTGTTTCACCAGGTGTTTCACCAGGTGCCTGTCGTGGTTTGTGAACTTGTTGTGCGTGCTGCTCGCATGTTTCTCCCCAACTAACGACGCCAAAAGCGACCATATCCCGCGTAACACTAATCTATAGGGTTCACAGCTCCCCGGGGTCCTAGTGCGCCCTGTGTTTTTATCCCTCTCTTTCCTGCTGCGTCCGGGTGACAGTCCACCCTGCCCCTCGGTTCCCAACATGCTAACTCACCATTGTGACGCACTTCTTGTGTGTTGCCGGGGAACTATTGCATCACTGCAAGTCCCACCCGCCTACCCCTTTCCTTCAGAATTGTAACCCCTCCCCTGTGTGCTCTAGCCGGGAGCTGTGACCTATAATCCCCCACCCTCTAGCTCACTGAGCGTTGTGTCCTACTCCGCCCCCTCCTCCAACTCCTGCCTCCCTCATCACTCCTGGCCGTTTCTTTCCGCTCCTCACGTGCTGGACTTCCTCTCTCCTCCGTGGCGCCTGTGCCCTTTCGCCCCCCGCCCTTTCGATGCTTCGCGTCCGCCTTCTCGCGGCTTTCGTTCACCTTGTCCCACCTGGCCGATTTACCCCTTCGTAAACCCCGCCACCAATGTCCCCCTGTGCCTCTGACTCCCCTCCCCCCCCGACTCCGGAATTTTCTGTTACCGCTACTGCTCTTCCTTGTCGTGTGGTGGTCCACGGGACCCCTGGTTGTCGACGCCACACCCCCTTAATTGTTACCGTACCTGTTACAACGCCCAATCGGTGCACTTCTACTACCCCCGACTACACAAACGATGCTTCATCCATTGGTTCAGCGTGGTGCCTGTCTAAGCGTAGCCGCCCCCCCAGAAGCCCCCTTTCTCAAATATCCCGACCACCACTTGCGGAAGTTTAGCAGCCTCCAGCCGAGCCAGCTAGAGGCGAGACACCGCACAGCCGAAGTTTACCTGACTAGAACACACCCGGCCCTCCTTGTGTATGTGCGACCTCCACTCCCGATATAAAACTTTCTCTCCCACTCTCTGCAATAAAGAACCATTCTTCTCAGACAACGACCCCATCGTGCTTTGACCCCCCCCTTATCTGTGTACATTGCACTAGAACCTCCATCTACACGTGAATTCTGGAGTCAACGTTATAGAAGTTGTATGACTTTCCGGAACCACGTACAATCCGGACCGGGTGTGCGACTGATTCTCACCAGGCACACGCGGAATGCACCTGTTCCAGCTTCTTAGATCATCGGCGTTGCTCGTTGTTGTTTCGAGTAGCTCGTCCAATCTGTTGCCTGTTAAGGTGCTGTTGGTTCCACAACCACCACCTGCCAGCTGGGTTAAGAGTCTAGATTGTTGTGAATGAAATGAGCCCAGATCTTCTTATAGTAGTGATGTAGTGTAATGATGATGGGCTAGCGTACACCACACCTTCCCGTCCACCTCCTCCACCAGCTGCCTGCGCTGTCCCTGTCCTTTCTTCCTGTTGTCCTCATGTCTCTCCTTTTTCCTGCCCTGGTCTGTAACCTGCCACTGTACCTCCTCTGTACCTGCCTCTGTAACCTCCCCTCTGAATTCGTATTCTCCCCCTGCTGGACCACGGCTGCGTTGCGTGCTCCGTGTAATGTGTTGTGCTTACCTGTGTTCCAGACATGTCTCTGCCTGCCTCCCGCCGCTGGAAACACCATCCCATTTACGGCTAACCGTTAGTGTGCCCTGTGTTATAGAGAGGTGAAGCAAACA
>CAEFZP010004896.1:0-59109 GCA_903064625.1 Mallotus villosus
GGGCCCGGGCTCGCAGGGTGTTAGCAGTCTGCCTGTCGCCCGGCGCGCCGCTCGGCCCCATTAGTCATCATTTATGGAGACGCGGCGGTGCCCCCCTCGCCTTCCTCCCCCCAGAGCGGCTGACACGCACGCGGGACACCGCGCGCATAGCTAAACACGCTACGGCTGCGCTCGTGTTCTCCACCTCAACGCAGCCTTCCCCCCCGTGAGATAACGAGGCGTGGGACACGGCGTGGGACACGGAGTACTGCCCTGCGCGCCGTGTTTGAAGCACTGTGTAGCTTTATGTGACATGCAAGACGTGCGAGGTATGCACTAGCTGTTAAAACGTTGCTAAATGCTAACCGCTAAATGCTCGGCGTTACGTACCGGAGACACGTTGCAGGCCTATGCTAGGTCGCGTATCAATTCCCTTCGCTGTCCAGACACGACACGAAACGGCTCGGAGTCAGACTAATGTATTCCCCCATTTACAGTCCATCTAATCACGGACACAGAAAAAGAAGAGAAAAAAGCTGCTAACTTTCCACAGGGTTCCAGCCGGTCCGGAGAGCACTCAGCGGATGTGAAAAGCCCATGAGATTCAATCCCTTCGGCAATTTCCATAAATTCATGGCTAAAAGGCGCGTGAGTGTGCATGGGGAAACAAGAAGGGGAAGGTGGGTGGGTAGGGGGGGGGGTACCTGAGGAAGAGGCCGTCCTCGTGCTGCCTGACTGACTCCCCCCCCCCTCCCCCATGCACCATCTGAAGGACCCCTGGTGACCCTGTGGAGACGGGCATGAGGGGCGTGTGGGTGGGTGGGGGGGGAGCGTCTGTATCCATAGCGATGATGGATGGGGTGCAGGTGCTTGTCGGGGCGTGTCGCGCCCCTCCCTGACTGTGGCACCTCGGGATGAATCAGACCTGAACTGCTTCAGGCCCTGCCAGTGTGGGGAACCCAACACACAGCGCTGGAGGAGAGGACAAACCAACATCCATCAACCACAAAACCCCCCCGGCTTTGATGGGATCCTGGAGCTTGTGACTCGGAGATACTGTGGTGTTCTGACCTCGACACTTCAGATGTGGCGGTCTACAAGAGTGTTGTTCGGGGACTGATAGATAGTTCATGTGGAACCTTCCTGTGATGATGACGAGGACTGCCTGGGCCTTGAGAAGTCCCCTTGAGAAGTCCCCTTGTGTACGGGATCAAATAAAGGTCCTTCGTATGTTTGCGAACGTGATAACGTTTTGCAGATGTCAAATTATTATGAGCACGCGTACACATGTTTTGTAGCCGCACACGATTACGTCTGCAGATACGAATCTTTGTTTTACACGTGCACAAACTCTTTCCTACAAAGCTACAAACTTGTTTCATGCACATTCGCAAACTTTTGTTCACAAGCTCATATTTACCTGTTCTCATTTGATCCCATGTTTGCTTCGTGTGTGCGTGTGACACGTAAGTGTCTGTGTGATATATTCTCCTGCATTATTCATGCGTTTGCGGATGTGAGCGCACATACACATTTACACGTTTTTTTCCGTTTGCAATGTGGTGTGTGTGTGTGTGTGGGGGGGGGCGTGCAGGCACTCGCGAGCGCGCGTGTGTACGACCGTTTCGTATTCACACGCGTGTGCGTGACCGCAAATAGGCGTGTACGGTACAGGCATCCACGCGGTTGTGTACGGCGCCCCAGCTCCCGCGTGCGCTCGGCTCCATCTGCGGCGTGGAGATAGGACGGCCCCGCTCGGTCGGCCCGGTTCCCTAATCGCCCCTCTCTCTCCCTAGGCGTCCCCCGGGCCTCCCTCCTCCTCTCCCTCCCCACCCCCCCCCATCTTCAACCTCCCTTCCTCTCATCCCTCCCTCCTGCTGAGCTCTCCTACCGCGTCGGCCTTCGTCCCCCCCCCCTCTCCCCTCCTTCCTCTCTTGTTACCCTTCCTTTTTCGCGGCACCAGCCCCGCGTACAGAACACAGCCCAGTGGGGGGAACAGATTCCCTCAACAAGAGGCGCCAGCTCTGGGCTATCATCTCTGGCCGGCCTTCTTCAAGGCTAGCAGCTAGCGCTACAGGCTAACGGAGTTCAATCCTGTTGCTTCTCTCACCTCGAAGATGTAAATAATTCCACGGTACGGCGAACGGCACGCACGCCGTCACACTCTCTCTCACACCTCTCTGAACACCGCTGGTGTGACACACACGCCCTCTCATCTCTTTCTCTCTGAGTCGTTCTACCCCCCTCCCACCCCCCCGTTTTCTCCAAAGAGGATTCTCTCACTGCCAAAAGCAATCTCAAAACTGTCGGCATTTTTGAGAATGACTCCTCTGCAACATCCCACCGTCCCACCATGACACCGCACAGCCTCTCCAGCCTCAGAGGGCTCTAATAACAGGACGAGCCCCCAACTGGGCCGCGGTCGATATAATTGTGTTTATTTGGCAGTGAGAGGGGCACTCAAGGTTAAGTAAACACAGGCCTAAGTGGGGGTGGGTAATTGGCCAGCACGACGTGTGTCCGCCAGTGTGCGTGTTTATATGAGTGAGTGGTGTCTGTGCAAGTGTGCAAGGGTGTGCGCGCGTGTGTGTGTGTGTCTCCTGAGAGACAAGAGACGGCGGGAGGATCAAAGAAGCTCCGGGCTTCATAACAATCGACGGTGCCGTCGTAACACACACTTCAAAGCAGGGCCGGGGGGGGGATCCGCTGAGAGGGCGACCCCAGGTGAGGTCAGCGCGGGGGCCGACGGAACACCCCCCCCGGCAGGAGGTCGACTCTCCCTCACAATCAAAGGAAGCGAGAGGAAGCGTGTTATGGTTTCGTGTAGCGGTATGACCGTCCACGTTCGTCTGTCGGTCCTGTCCTGTGTGTGAACTCCGGGAACTGGCCCTAGCAATCATCTTGAAGATACAGGTGGCCTATTGAAAAAGACCACCCCCCACCCCCGTGGCACCCTTCAAACTTAGAAGGTTTTCTTTTGATCTCCCCAAAGATCTGCACTGGGACAACGGGGACGACAGGCAGGATAGCCGATCACAGAGCGTGATGATCCAAGTGCCCAGGGGACTGGAGGAAACGCTCTCTTTGGCTTTCTCACCGCCTCCCCATCTGTCGATGGTAAACGTAGAAGCTGCAAAAAAAGCTGAACGAGGAGGCTCGACAAAGACTCAATTCGTCCAATGGGAGTGACAGCCGCTCGTCCCTCGCTCTCCCTTTCTCTCTCTCCCTCCCCTCGTTCAGCGGCCCGGGGTGCCAGACGGCTTTGGCTTTAATCGCAAACATTTATTCCGATCAGACGACTCCACAGAATGCCCGTGAGGAGTCTCGCCGAGTTATAAAAAGATCGGGCGGAGAGAGAGAGAGACAGAGAGAGAGAGAGAGAGGAGAGAGAGAGAGAGAGAGAGAGAGGAGAGAGAGAGAGAGAGAGAGGAGAGAGAGAGAGAGAGAGATGAGAGAGAGAGAGGGAGAGAGAGGGGGGAGAGAGAGAGATACGGATGGAAAGACAGGAGAGGAGAGTGGAAGAGAAAAGGAGAAATTGAGACGGAAAGCGGCGGAGAGGAGGAGGCCGACAGCGAAGAGAGACAGAAGAGACGAGCGGGACCGAGAGAGAGATACCGAGAGCGATTGTGTTATTTTTGGGGGGGGGGATTCGACGCAATTAGAAGTGGGCGCCATGGCAACAGCAATTACAGAGTGATTATATAAAGAAGAGGGGAGGGGAGAAGCCGTCAGACGAGTCACAGCAGATAGGGGTTGAGTCAGAAGTCTGGCTACCTGTTCTCGAAAAGGTTCGCACATAGATGAGAGCCAAACAGGGAGGTGTCAAGTCAGGGCCTGAAATAAACGCCAACGTAAGATTCCCCTCTCACTTGTGTCAGACACGTTCATGTCTGCTTTTAGAACAGGATTCCTGCGTGCACGGTCGGGTCACGTCCACAAGGGTCATCACTGAGAACAGAGTGACAAGCACACTGTAATGCACAGTCTAAAACATCTCCTGTCAAGGTTCGTAGTCAATAGTCAATTACTCTAACAAGGTCCCTCGTGGTTAAAAGCTAAAAAGGGGATATAGGGTATAGCAGTAGTGCTGGTGTGACACACACACCCATACGCCCCACGACTCGTCTCCCTAGTCTAGCCTAACAGCAGTTTCCGAGGCAAATTGCCTGGGTTGCAATTACAGGACAACTCCTGCTTGTTACGCCACTTCAGACACCGGGGGGGGGGAGGACTCGGGCGGAAAATGACAAGGCGAGTTTATAGAGAGAAACAAGGACAATTTGAGCCGCTGCAGTCGACTTCCAGCAGACTGCCTGGTTCCTCTTGTAGACATTGTGGACTCGCTAGCGAGACGTATACTTATGAATGAAGGCATAGTGCTGTGTGCTAGCTGGTGATTAGGCGTGCAGTAGGAGTGACTCAACACACCGCTACACCTGGTAGGCCCGCTCGCCATAGGACAGCTGGCAGGCACACACACACACACACACACACACACACAGGTGAGTACACACACACACACACACACACACAGGCACACACACACACACACAGGTGAGTACACACACACACGCTTTGGTTGTAGGAGAATGCTTGCATGCTGAGGAACCAGTTTAAGTGGTATGTGTGTGTTGGTTCTGGGTGGGGGGGGTCTCTTTGTCGGGTCAATGGTGGGGGTGTGGGGGATTGCAAACACACACTCACACTTCTCTCCTCTGAAGGGTGGGCGAGTGTGTTACATTACTGGCAGGTGTGAACGTCCTCTGTCGATTGTTGGCCCATGGTCCATGATTGATGTTCCTGGTTTGTAATTAATGCCCTGAGAAGAACTGTAATCAGGTAAGCGATGGGCGCTAATAACTAGATAGCGCTTTCCCACAGGAAACAGCATGTTAGCAGCCAGGCCTGTGTAGCCCTAATTACCCAATGGAGCTCTGAGAGGAGAAGGAAAGCATTCGGTGCCATCCAGAGAGAAACAATGGCTTGAGGCAGAAAGAGAAAGTAGAGAAAGGTGCTTCTAATAATAGAAAGGTCCAAAGAACGGAGAGACGGAGTTGTGCGTGTGGGGGTTGAAGGAGCACAAGGAACGCAGCCAGCTCCGGAAGTTGACGACGATGGCAGGCTAGCTGTAATTAGCATGTTTGTTTTTTGTTTGTTGTTTTTCTTTACAAAGCGGTTATTGGCATAGGGGTGTTTAGCTGTTTAAGATGCGGTCGGTGTCTTGGTGTGTCGGAGGAGGATTTCCCCCAGTGGCGCTATGCTAATCTGCTAATGAATCGAAGGCTAATCTGATAATCTGATCCCGTAAATGCGCTCAGGTGTGGTTTCGAAGTCAGCCAGACCACGAGCCAAGAAAGGTTGGACGAGCGGGCAACCCACACACGCACACTTTATGACCGCAATTCCAGCGGTGGTAGAGGAAACTCTCTGGAACACCCACAGCTCCTGAGATCCCACCTCTTGGGGAAAATGTTATTTCCCTCCATAGACTAATTCAGAATGGATTTAGAAAAATGATTACCAATTAGCCACCCTGAGGGATGCGAGGGAGATTCTTGTCCGGGTGGGGGGGGAGGGTGGGGGGAGACATTAGTACATAATCCATAATCCTGTGATGAGGGGAGTGGGATTATCCCATGATTGAACGCGTGGTTAACCTTGCACCGTCGTCAATGCAGAAGGACTGCCTGAGTGTCTCTCTCTATTGACCGGCTGAGAGTAATCCACCAGAACGACGGTGGGGTTCAGCCAAACGTGATGGGAGGTCGTCTTCCCCGCTGTGACAGGTTTAGTTTGCTAACGGGACATGAGCTCCTTGTCGCATCGCATTGATTAAGAAGAGGCTAATAGCACACCAGTGCTTCGTTTTAATTGGACAAACAAACGAAATGGAAATGACCGAGATGAAGACGAGGAAAAGTCAACCGCCGTCTCCGCTGACTTCCGTTTCGCGCGTCCTGAAATTTCCTCGGGCTCGCGACCGTACGTGACGGACAGAACCAAAGTTTGGTTGTGTTGGCTTGGCTGAAGGTCAGAGTGTGCATTTTGTGATATCCTACTATTTGATGTAAAGCCACTGTGCTTTTTGTGTGTGGGGGAAAACTAAAGCCAGAAGAAGAAAATAAGATTTTTCCTCCTTCACTGGATCTCAGTGGCCTACTTCTGTGAACTACCAACACTTACCCCCACGAGGGAGAATGTGCACTCTCACCTGTGCTGATCCAACTCTTCTATCTAATGGAATGTCATAGATGGTGGTTAACCTCAGGACAGATTTAAAGTGGTGGCACGCCATTCTGGCCTGAGTCACGACTGAAGCTATGAGACTGTCATTGATTTGAAGTGACAGCTATCTTAAGGCTACAGGATTATATGCATTCGAAAGTACAACAAGACCTCACTGTCGGGTATAAAAAGTGCAGGTTGATCTCAAAATACCGTGTGTAATAATTAGTTGGGAAATGTCGAGAAAATGTGTGACACGTATTGTCACGTATTGCCATGGATAACCGAAAGACGATCACCCATCTGGTTAACAGCTGGACCTGGGCACCATTGGGCACACTGTATCTGGACAAAATGTCAGCCTTCTGGGCACGGCCATTGTTTTGATAGAACAGCTCTGTAAAAATGGAATAGAACAAAGCACCATTTTCTTTCCTTCCCAAAAACGTTGAGAGCTGTAAAATGTAGATTAGTATAGCGAATCAATACATGGGTAGAGGTGCCCAAAACCTTTGGTGTGTGATTGGCTGGTGGGGAGTCTCACCTGTACTGTGCCTGGAAGTGTTCCTGGACAAAGCTGTGTCGTGTCCCAGGCTGGTATGTGCTGGCTGGGCCGGAAACAGAAGCGTCTTCTCCACCTGGGCCCTGGGATAGAGAGAGAGAGAGGCAGAGAGGAGAGAGAGAGAGGGAGAGGGAGAGGGAGAGGGAGAGGAGAGGGAGAGGGAGAGGGAGAGGGAGAGGGAGAGGGAGAGGGAGAGGGAGAGGGAGAGGGAGAGGGAGAGGGAGAGGGAGAGGGAGAGGGAGAGGGAGAGGGAGAGGAGAGGGAGAGGGAGAGGGAGAGGGAGAGGGAGAGGGAGAGGGAGAGGGAGAGGGAGAGGGAGAGGGAGAGGGAGAGGGAGAGGGAGAGGGAGAGGGAGAGGGAGAGGGAGAGGGAGAGGGAGAGGGAGAGGGAGAGGGAGAGGGAGACATCAGGAGGGATTTACAACAGAAGACAACTATTTACTGCGGGACAGGTGCACAAGTTTGCCAACACACTCCCTTGTACTTTTTATAGACTCGCCGATGATCAAAGGACTCCTCTGAGAGTGAGAGAGTAAGACAGAGGAAGAGAGAGAAAGAGAGAGACAGAGAGAGACTAGAGAGAGAGAGCGAGAGAGAGGAGAGAGGAGAGAGAGAGAGAGATGAGAGAGAGAGAGGAGAGGAGCGAGGAGGAGAGAGGAGAGAGAGAGAGAAAAACACTCAGATCTCACTTCGTTATAATCGTCAAGTGTCGGCTTCTACTCCTGGTTTCTCTCTAATCCACTCCCTCTCTGTGTCTTTGACCTCGGCGGCTGATGGAAGTGGGCTGAACCACCGGCAGATCAAAATGAAACAGAACAACTGTACAAAACACGTCGGAGGTGCTTCGTAACCACATAGCTGAGTGATTACGCCAGCGTTCAGACATTTTTTTTTCACCATCAAACCAATGAAAATGACATGTAAGAATTCCTGTGAAGTCATCTCTGCTGTACACCAACAGAAGGCTCTCAGAGAGAAAGTATTGGGATTTTCAGGTGAGGAATAACGCCATGCATCAGCATGTACAGTGTCGCCTAACTAAGTTGCTTATTATACACATTTAGTCATTTAGCAGATGCTTTTAACCAGAGCGATTATTCCAAGATGCATTCAACTTCGTGGTGGCCCCCCCAAAATGGTTTGATGATCAAATCCCTGAAAGGCACAAGCTGCCTTGTCACCTCCGGCAACGGCGCCGCGTCTGCAGAACAAACACGATACGTCTGTGTTTACACTACCGCTCCGTCCCCTGTGGCGTCTGTCTCAAACCACGCCAGCCAAATCCATCCATCACACGATGTCTCAGAATGACGCTTTTGTCATGGCTTCCGTGAAAGCCATCGATTCACGTTGACGGTAGTGACCGATTTTCACGATTGATTCCGAGGCCGAGCTGCTCAAATCGCACGTACCAAATGCGACGCGCGTGGAAAGCTCCACGCTCCGCAGTTCCACGCCCCGCAGTTTGACGCCCGCGTGTGGCCGTGAGACACGTCCTCTTTTCATTTCCCAGCCGTGCTGATAACACACTGTTTATCTGTGAAATATCGACCAAGAGTTCGATGAGAAGATTTGGGGCGCTGGACTGCTTGTATGTGTGCATTTGTGTGAAAGAGAGAGAGAGAGAGAGTGTATATGTGTGTGGGTGTGTGAAGTCTGTGTCTTGGGTCACAATTAAATGCACTAAATATGAACTTTTCATGCCCTGAATCGGATGTTTTGTACGAAATGGAAAAGTGTAATCTCAAACTCGGAGCTGTTCCAAACCTTGTTCCAGTTCTCTTCTGCATAGCATCACATCCAGTCAAAGGAAACCACTAGGAATCGCTGCACATTGGGAATGATCATTTTATCATTAATTAGTCATTAATTAATAGCAGCTCTGTGCAATCAAACAGCGCAATATGAGGTATCTTGCATCAAAGCTAGAGTGCACGGTTATTTAAGTAAGCGCTATTGTGCTTTTCAACAGTCTCACTGGGCTGTGCTGGCTAATCAACCAATAGAAATGTGTTCCTGACAGGCGGCAGACAGGTCTAATCTATAGTCTGCTGGCTCCGTTGAGAGTTAAGGGCATTCAGGATAGCGTGTGACAAGGAAGACCAGGCGATTCTAAGAAGTAAAACAGTTGAAGGTCGTCCAAGTTAAATGGAACACACACACAACCTATAATACATACTCAATCACATAAAGTAGACTTTGTCGAGAGTCGAGTTCTGGCGCAGAAGCCTTCCATAAACCCTTGATACGTGCACTATACGAGACCAGGCAAAAAGGGCTTTCAGAGGAAAAACAATAGAGTTCACTCAACAACAACAAATGTCGGTGTGTAAATAGGATGGAGCCTTGGAGGAGGGAGGATGAAGGAGCTGTTGGAACAGCTCAAACCCCTGAGCTGCACTTCCCTCGTCGTCTCCGAGGGGAGTAACGGATCGTTCCGAGGCCCTGGTTGCGTGCGAGACGGAGATTGAAAAAGGTATTCATCGCCACGTGGGGAACAAGAGCTAAAGAGTCGAGCGGCTTGAAGCTGACTTCCATTTCTGATTCTTATTGGGGAGCTGATGGTGTGAGGGACTAATAGATGGCAAAATACCTTATTTTTTATCTTATTTTTCCTTCGATTGAAGGGTAAAGAATTTGCTCCAGTATGCTGACGCTGAGATTGTGCGCCAGCTCACATTGTCTCTGTTTAGAACGTTAAAAGAACACATCTTCAAATGATATGTTTTACTGTAGACTCTTTGGATAAAATAGCCTGCTAAATGAATAAAATGTAAATCACTCATTACACCAATGGGCTGTCAGAGAATCCTCGTGGAATGGGGAAACGTTTTAGAAAAATCCTTATAGCAATCAACATGCAAATTTGAGCCAACTCCGAAAGGGAATTCAGAATCAGCGGCTGACCTGTATTTCCAGTGTTATTTTTACTCTCTCTGTAAAGTGTTACAATTCTTGTTAAGAGGAGTGGGCGATTTGTCCACAGTCAAAACACGACGGGAGAGCACTCCAAGGATTTAGAAAGCGTTTGGAAGGAACTACAAAGCAGTCTCTCCAAAGGTTTGAGTCATCTACCTCCACAACGGTTCTACCCCGAGTGTAAATCTAGTATTAAACCAGAGACTTCAACAACAGGATGGCAGACAAAAATGTTGCTATGCCTGTATATAAACGGTCACAGTCAAAAGCAAGACATGGAACATCCTTTAGAAAGTGCTTGTGACAACCAGAACGAATCCGTCTCCTCTTCAAGAATAGCTTGTCAACAACACCATGTTAGCTCCAGTGAGTAACCGACCCATTATGATCCACATACCAACAACCAGATGGCCCGGTCCTCCATATTCTTTTGTGTGATTCCCCAAGTCACCATGCTATTCAGTCTGATGAGGAAAATGAACAAGATGTTTCTTTCAAAGCTTGCATTCCCTAGAGGATTTTTGCTTCTGCTAATACAATTAAAGATTAACTACAGGCATGTTATCTGAGACATGCTAGAGAATGATGGCTATTAGCAAGGGGGGTGCGTTAGGGAAGATTCTTTTTATCCAGTATCTGTGTGTGCGTGTCAAAGAGAAAGAGAAGTAATATTGTGTGTGAATGAGAGAGATACAGAAAGTGTGTATGTGTGTTTGAGAGAGAGAGAGAGAGAGAGAGGAGAGAGAGAGAGAGAGAGACGAGAGAGAGAGAGAGAGAGAGGAGCGAGAGAGAGAGGAGAGAGAGAGCGAGGAGGAGAGAGGGAGAGAGAGAGAGAGAGAGAGAGAGATGACTGTGTTAGCCATGTGAGCGCCAGAGGATATTAAATCTGAGACTGAGAATCACACAAACACAGTGCAGAATGAAGACACTGAAATTGTGCCATTAGGAAGATAACACAAGCTCATTTTGTTGCGATCTGGCCCAGGGCTGAAGGAAAACACAACAAGCTACTGGTGCAGCTTTCCACAACAGATTCCCACTTAGTCTGTCATCTACAGTATTTACACATTCCAACAGACAAGTAGGACAGATGAAAGCAATCAACGGCAGCATCTATTAAATAAAAGACATGCTAATGTTGATCAGCTCCCAAGGATTGGTCTCGCAGACAATCTAGATTTGGCCAAATCAGAAATCTCCATGGAAACCGGCTTCATTTCGCAATCAACATGTGAGTAAGTGGAACTTTTTTCATTAGTCACAGCTCTGCCTGAAATGAGATGTGAGGTTAGCCACTGGTACAACCTCTCCCTGCAGCAATTCGTCTTAATCAAATACATCTACGTGCCTTAAACAACCATCATATTGCGGACTGGCTCTGTTTATTCAGAGGGGACTTCCATGTCCTGTCTCCGGGAGAGAGCGATGCTAACGCTAACGCTAGCAGACCGTACCTACCCGCGACTCGCCTGTGTTCCAGGAACTGTATGACCTCAGGGGACACGGCGCTCGCCCCAGGGTACCACAGCTCGCGCCCTCTCGCTCACCTCTACAGGTTATTGGTAGCACCTTAAGGGCTTCGCGCGACACACGACTCTTGCGTCCGACCTCGATTGAAAATGTGTACGTTGGTAATGCCTACTAGCACTGAAAGCAGGAATGCAATTTCACAGCTTGGCCCCTGTGGAATGCCTTTCGTGATTCATTGTTTCTAATGGCCACCGTCAGACTCGAGTACTACGAGGCCTAGTAGGAATGCATAGGGAGGGCAGTGATATTGCAGAGAGAGATACGTGTAAGAGGGTGCAATAGGAGAGCGGAATACCAACGGACCCGGACCAACTCAGCCAGAGTACGGGCTACTTAATTCCCTATTCATCCCTCAAAAAATACGAAACACGGCTTCGGCTGCACACTTGAAAAAACACCTTCCTCACAAGTAGGTCAACAGGCACTTAGCTGGACCTTAGAACAAAGAACAGATGCCTCCATCGAGAGCACTGCGTGTGCTGTGCTTTTTTATCTGAGACCCAGACCCGGAGAAAGAATACCACTTGATTGTTGTTCTTGCTCCTGCCATTGTCTGCCAAGCCGCCCCGCCAAAAATAGATTTGAGGCCCAGAGGCAGCAATAACAAGTGAATGCTAATATTCCAAGAGGCGCTAAACTGCTCAATTGTCACATTGAGTGAAACAACCCCCCCCTCTCAAAGGTATGAATGCTAACAGATCCACATTCAGGCCCCCCTGTTGTTCAGGGAAAAGTATCGCTGGCATCCATACCCCAGGCAATGTAATAGATTTTCAGGGTGTAGAAAAGGAAAGGGGGATTTCAAAACTCCTGGCACCACTGCTAAGGCTACCTTCCTCCGTGACTCGTGTTTAAAAGCCAGTAGCGCGTTGTCCCCAAGAATATTGGTCAAAGTGAAATGATGGTGAGGTTCGAGAGAGAATGCTAAATAGATCCTTAATAAAGATCAAGATAAATAGCCTTGGCGTTAGAAAGCCATGCAGGTGATTGCCTGACAGCATCGTCTGTGCCAGAACTACCAGGTGTGTGGACTACCTGGCCCATCAAGGGCGTTAATTGATCTGCTAACTGCCAGACGGTACAAAAACAAGCAAGATATAAAGACCTTGAAGGGTTAGTTTGTGCGACCATAACCTGATCCACGGCATATGAATTATATGTACTTGTTTGATCAGTTTTTCTTTCCAAGCGCGTTCTGCTTGACCAGACCGTCCAGTCCCTCGGCAGAACATGGAAGCACAGAGAACTCTGGCGAAAATACCCAACGGCGTCCCCCCCCCACCCCCCACTCACCTCCCGAAAAGAGCAGACCTCTATTCTCAATCTCGTCTTCGAGTTCCCTTTCCGTTCTTTGATTTCCCCATCCCGCTGCTGCTCCTGCCCCCGCAGGATGTGAGGTCAAACGGATACATATCACTGCAATCAGCAGAACCGAGGCATGGCTGCGAGAGCACAAAAGGACTGATGGGTATTGGGTGTCCAGCCATTGCATTTCTGCACACGCATCCCCGCCCATGTATAGAGCTGAAGGACACGCCCCCCTCTTCCATAACGACGAGTCAACGGCAGAGGACACACGCCGTCACGGCGACAACGCGATGACTTTACCTGCGGTGTGTCCCCCGTATGTGACTTTTCCAAAAATGTCGAAGCAAACACTTTAAGTCAGTGTTTGTAAAGTTATCAAGTACAGATAAATCAATGATACCGCTGCTGCCGTCATTTTTTATTGGTAACGCTCGACCTCTACTCCAATCGCTCTCCCTGTCTCTTCGTAGCTAATGAGCCTCCACCGTCCTCACTACAGCCGGGTGGGTGGGAGGGAGGGCCGCCACTGCTGCGCTAGCTCCTAAAAATAGCACTCTGTTAGCGGGGAGGCTAAAGGACGCGGCGGCCTCCCCTGCCGGGACCCTGGGAGCTCACCTTCCCTCGTAGAGGCGGGGTGCGTGCGTGTGGGGCTCGGCGCTGCTGGAGCGCCATATGCTTACAGCTGACCTAAAAACACAGACAGTGCTGCTCCTGGCCACGTCCCCGTTTGATGTGACGCCACCTTTCCTCTTCCCGTCTGTGACTCGGTGACACGACGGGACCCGAGGTCCTCTTACACTCCGGTTCGGGTCTCCCCGGCAAAGTGGCAAAGCTGTGTGGAAGACTCGAAATGGCTCTTAGATCTCCAGCGGCAGGTTCTGTTTGTCCCAAAAGAGCTCCCTTACAGGGTTATTACAATGTCTCGGTCATGCCACATGAAACCGAGTGAAACAGATGCCCCATAGGATTCACAATGGCCTCTTGCCCTCCAAATGTACTGGCAGAGACGGTCTCCCCACCCCCTGACATCCTCATAGTGCAGTCCTGTGTGAAAACATATGTTGTTATCATCGCCCTGCTGTGAAGCCCTGTGTGTGTGCGTGTGTGTGTGTGTGTGCGTGTGTACAGTATAAACAAGAGAGAAGTACCTCTGTTCATCCTCAGGCTCTGAAGAGGGGGATGAGTGGGTATACAGGTTGGATGTGTGGGAGTGCTGGATGCTAGCTCCGACACAGTAGATGCCAAAAATATTGTAAGCCACTGGCAAGCCACCGACTGTAGTGTAAACCACCTACTACCGTACCATGGTCGAGTATATTATTGTAGAGTCAGGAGACTGAAATAGTCTGAAACAACACTGGTGAAAGTCTGAGCCTGTAGCTCGTAGGTTCAGTCTAGATGTCATCTCCTGACTTTATGCTGTATCTGAACTCCTGATGGTACAGGAGTCACTTTATTACTTCTGCGAAACAGCTAGCGAATCATGATGGCTGCCGTGTCGACACAACACTTGGGGTGACTGCCTCTGCGGTCAAGAATCCAGCCTCATGCAGGAAACAGCTTTCACGCCACATTCTTGAGAGACACAATGGTCTACTCGGAAATACGTTTCCGCCTCGTCATGTTTCGTCGCGTTATCCGAAGCGAGACTGCATGCGCGTGTGCGTGTGTGTGCCAGTCTGGAGCCAGACGGTGTGTGTGTGTGTGTGTGTGAGCAGTCGTCTCCCACGGGTGTTATGTGTGTACAGAAACTTTTTCTGTATTTCTTGGGCTGGCTCCACCAGACGACGGAGCGCACGCTGTAAGCCGGCAGCTCAGCGCTTCTGCCTCCTGCAGGAGACGACATCTCCCGCTGTGCGTGCGAATGAGACGAGCCAATGTTGACACAGCCGCCCGGTTCGTCCTTTAGAAGAAGAGGAGCCCGACGCCTCCCACCGTTTAGGAGACGACTCGGATGGAAGGCGCTCGCGTGACGTGGTTTTTTGCGCGCTCGCGCGCGGCCGCGCCATCGCGTGTGGGAGGCGGTTAACGTTACGTCTTCTTCCAAGGTCCCCCGGGGGGCGTTGCGCCCGCTAACAAACGGCCTTCTGATAACGGGCCGACTTAGTGAGAGGTTCGTTCTGCGTTCTGGTTTCGGGGAGGAGAAGAATAATAAGTGAAGAAGCATGGACACGACGGAGCAGACAGGATGACACGTTTTAATGGCAGGCGATGAAAGGAAAGGGAAGAGGTCAGCGGGAACGGAGAGAAAGGCAGAGAGAAAGGGAGAGAGAGGGCTGAGGAGAAGAGTGTGACGGGGGGGGGAGGAGGGGAGGGGGGAGGGGAGGGGGGAGGGGAGGGGGGGGGTGTATGAAATGCTGGCCCTGCAGTAAAGGGGCTGACTCACGCCCTACCCTTTCAGCGGCAGATAGCTGCTGCTAATTCGGGCTATTCAGCGCCGGCTTACCGTAACACGGCAGTCTGGATGATAGCAGAGAAAACCACAGGCGGTTTTAACCCGCTGAACCCTCCTCCATATACCTCGCTCTCTTTCCCTCCCCTCCCTCCCTGCCACCCCTCCCCCTCCCTCCCATCAACACATACTCCCTCCTTATCGGTTTCAGCATGTACCGATTTGTCACCTTCCTTTCTCTAAAGCTACTTTACTTCAGGTTCTTGAATTCCTCGCGGTGTATCTCTCATAGAGAGACAGAGAGACACACCGTATGAGTCTCTGCCGTTCCATCCGATACTCCAAGGATGTTTTCACGGAGCCACAAATACAGAACTCACCCCTCCATCCTTCTCATGTTAATCGTCACATAAGCTTATCTCAAAAAAAAATAACCCCAGCACTGGATGTCCGCTCGTTCTCCCTTTCTCCCATAGTCTCACCCTGTGAGCGCACCAAAGCACAGCCACGCTCTCGGCCCCCTCCTCGGCTGTTTCTATGGAGACACACCGGCCGGACCCAAACACAAAGACGGAGCAGAAAATAAGCAGCCACAGACAAGAGCTCTTAGAAGAGCTTCTCCGAGCCAAATCCGTCTTGGCAGAGATACAGGAGGGGGGTGGGGAGGGGGGGGACTGGAGCACTCTCTCCATTGAGCGTCTGTTAATGTTTATTCACTGTGCCAAATATTCATTTTGAGAAATGAATTAGGCGGCTTGACTCGGCAACGGAAGGTTCAGGTGAACAGAAACGATCAATCTGTTTTGTTCAGGGGGGAGGACCAATAGGTCACCGGAGATTGATGAAGCAGGATGAGAAGGGAGCATATTCCAGCACTTGTCAGCGAGAGTTTCACCAAAGCTTTCCACGAGAACTCTTCCAAAGAAACAGTACGACAGGGTGAGCAATCTGAGGATTTGCTCTCCCTTGGAAATGTCACAACGGCGAGAACACTGGATGAGACAGTAACCACTCAAGATCCTCATACAAATTTCATATCAAATTCCGTGTAAAGCCGGGACGAGACTGAAGGTGGGAAGCTTGACGGCCAGGGCCTGCGCCTTTTTGTCTCGCACGCCGACTCCACAAGAGGGTCGGAAGGTTAAGTGGCAATCTCAGCAAGTAATTGAGGCAACGGAGGGAAAAAAAATGATCCTATTCAGGCAGGGAGAGAGAGAGAGAGAGAGAGCACGTTTAGGGTCAACATTTCCCTCCATCGCAACAGAAGATGGAGTTCGTAAAGCAGCCAAACAAAATCCACTTCAACTCAAGATAGTAAACAACAAAAAAAACGAACGACAAAGCAGTTTTTCTTCCCCCTCGAAAACAAAACTCGACCCAGGCTGAGGACAGGAGACAAGCCAACGAGGACACGGCTTACAGTCCCAACCTCCTTCGGTAGAACTGGACGAGCCGCGCGTGGTAACAACCCCTTCCAGTTAGACGGCCTTCTGCCATTCCAAACAGGAAGGTTTGGGCTTGTTTAGGACAAAGGCTCGACAGGAGATGGGCGTGTGGGTGTGACATACGGTACGACAATAGGGCCCAGGGCCACACATTGTATACTGAATTAGGCAAAGCAAACAAAGCCACCGCTGTATCCAGTCTCATCCTCCTCGAGCCGACGTCGACAGTTCCTGCACGACTGGTTCGAAATGAACACAGGGACTAGGGAGATTCTCAACTAATATTCTGGGTGTTCTGTAGGTCATAGTACGGAGCAGACGGACTCCGGGCGCATAATCATAATAATCTCATCTACAAGACTTCGATATCATCGATTAAAAACGCCGGAACACCTGTGTAATAACGAGAGTGAACTTCAGTCAGGCCCTTCAGGAGCAGGTCAACTGTCTCACCCCTCTCCTACCTTCTCCACTCTGTCAAGAGGTAATAAGGTTCATTTGAAAAAACTAAACTATTCCTGCGCTGAAGACCCTTTAAAGTGGAGAACTCTCCATTGCTTACGCCTAAGTATTCCTCAAAAAAGAAAACACAATACAAACGTATCTCTGATGGTCTGGTGGTGCGTGCGCAGTCGGTGGTGGGTGGGAGGTAAGAGATTGGGGGTGTTTGTTTCGAGGCAGCGCTTCAGAAACAATCAAGGACAAAGCTTTCCAGAAGATTAAGAGACAATGTATCCTCGTTCGTTGCTGACTGTCAAATTAGAAGATAAATTTCAGGCACGGCCTTCAGAGACTTGAGAGGAACTCTTTCAGCGAAGTTACCGATGTGACAATGGAAAGGCTCTTATTTCTTCATTCTTGGTAATCTGTTCAAAATCCACAGTTCCGATTCCCCCTCACTTGACTAATAGTTTGTTCTCTCTCTTTTCTCTATCCCTCCCTCTTTCGCAAAGGACAGACAAAAGTTTAAGATGTCCCTGAATTTTTCAAGTGTTCCTGCACTATTTAGGGGGTCGTCGTCTAAAATATTCATGGGTTTTAATCAAATGTTTCCTAAGAAAAGGGCTGAATATTTCAGGAGGGGGGGCTGGATCCATTAAAGCCTTTTAAATGGTGACCTGGGAGCTCAGCTGCAGTCTCTGTGTGATGCTACAAAGGTACGCTACACCTGGATCCTCTGAGTGGCGTGCTTGCGTGCGCGTGGCCGAGACGATGGTCCAACGTGGAGAAGTGGGACAGCGGCCTCACCCATCCCCGAGAGGACCGAGCGGAAAACCAGGGAAGGAGGAGGAAGAGAGAGAAGAAGCACTGTGGCGAACTGTTTGAGTGTGCGAGAGAGTGCGCGTCTCTGTTATTCGTGTAGGAGGCCAGACTAAGTGCCCTTAGAAAGCAGAGAGCGTGTCCTAGACCCCTTTAACACACACACACACACACACACATACACACACACACACACACACACACACAGAGGAAGGAGGGCAGGGGGATGGCCCGCCGGATGCGCCTCCTGCCCTCTCAGCTGATCGATCTCTCGGCTAATGTTCCTGCCATTTGTGCAGCACCACACTTCCGACTTTGAGGTCCTCTCTCCGATCCCATGGGGAGGGCCCTCTTAATTATTCAGGCCCCCTTGTGAATCAGTGCTTCGGTTGCAGTGCTTTCGAGAGGCCTACACTACACAGTGATCCTGGGTCTTGGGTAGAAGGCTTCTCCATGGTAAGGCAGGGGGGTTCCTGGTTGATTGGGAGAGCCTCTGGACTCGCTGGGATCCAGGCCACATAGGGATTAATGAAGGACTGCACGGTGTCTTCTGACGCAGGAGGCTGGATCATTCACTACCCTGTTGACAATGTCATTTCCTGAGGGAGAACTAATTGGCATAGACATACTGTGGTAAAGATGTGTTTGCAGGCACACACACACACACATAGAATGCAAGCAGACTGACACACACACACAAACTCCCTCCCTCACTCACTCACTCACTCACTCACTCACTCACTCACTCACGCACATATGCAAGCACACACACACACACACACACAAGCACAAACACGCACGCCAGCAAGCACTCACATACACGCACGCCAGCACCAGCACTCACACTTCTTTCCCCCCCCCACCTGTCTCTTTCAGCCACGAGCACTCCTCTAACCCAGACGTGACCCCTGCATTAAGGACTTCTGATGTGCCCACGAACCCTCTCTCCCTTTACCCACCCCGTTTATAATCTCTCCCTCTCTCCCTTTACCCACCCCGTTTACACTCTCACTCTCTCCCTCTCCCTCTCTCTCTCTCTCTCTCTCTCTCTCTCCCTCTCTCTCTCTCTATCCCTCCTTCCCTCTCTCTCTCTCTCTCTCTCCTCTCCTTTGGGAGGGTTGTTTACTCTCCCCTGGTCTTTCATCTCAGCCCCCCCAGGCTCTCAGGTCACTCTTCCCCAGGCGACCCTGAGGAGTCCCTGGCTCTGGGCTGGAGGAGGATTACAGGCTCCCTGGCTGACTGAGATGGACCAAACAGCGTAACGTCACACCTAATGAAGCATTTTACACCAAAGCTACCCAACTATGTTCACACAACATACTGTATGTTCACACAACATACTGTATGTCGTGAAAAAACGCCGTGGAACCAAACGACTACAAAGTGCTTCTTGTGATATTGAAAGTTGAATACTTCGGAAAGTTGACATGTCTAATCAGCCTGAATCCAGCCTACGAGCCCCAGTACCCCAATTAAAGAAAACAGCTTTTATCCTGCGAAGAAAAGTGACGTCAAAGTCTACAGTTGTGAATGCAAAGCAGTCAGTTTAATTAAACATGAGTGGCTTTCAGCCTGTCTGAACTCCGGCCGTAGAACCGTCTCTAGGTGATAGGCCATGAAGTGGTAAAGACCCACATGAACGGCTCCAGTGGGCTGCCACAAAGCTCAAAATGTGCTTTCGTTTGTTTGACCTCTCACAGCTCTCCCCTACCCCCCCCCACCCCCCCCAACACGGTCTCCCTTTCCAATTTAATTTCCCCTCGTCGACTGACTCCTCCCATCTATCTCTGTCCATCTATTACCTTCCACGCACGTCCTGAAGTGAGAGTGAGAAAAACGGCGGGCGAGGTCTACCGTTGGAAATCAGGGCATCATCTTGGCAAAGCAAAGCAATAACACCGACGCCAGCTTAACTCCTGCACGGAGACGAGAACATCTTCAGAAGCGCCGACTTATCAGATGGGCGTCGGCGGCCCCGATTCACACGCGTCGCAAAAGGAATATAAAGTCGCCGTCTAAGTTGGGAAAAAGCCACAAAGCCGAGAACCTGCCGTGTCAACAACTTCTTTCTATCCCTCAATATACACCGCAACAAAAGCATCTCCGGAACTTTCCATTATCCCCTTTGGAGATGGAATTACTGAGCAGGAGTGGGAAAGGGACAGGGGACTCGAATTGGGCCTACTCAATCATTCATCTCTCAATAGCTGGTAGATTGAGCCAAGTTGGAGGGTGGGGTGGGGGGGGGGTTTAAAGAGACACTTTAACGGATAAATGTTGAATTATGAATGAATCCGACGTTAAGAAAGGGAAGGCATGTTAAGAAATATTTCATAAAGCTGAGATTTTCTGAAAGTTTCCTTCTTTTTTTTCTTCTTCTTCTTCTGCTGTGTAAATCCTATTAGGAGGTCGGAGTGTAGTAGTGGAGGGATTAGTTCCAGCTCTTCAGTCGACAGTTCGCTCCATTCAGACCACACATTCTCGCACGGATAGAAACACACACACACACACACTGTCGTCACTGTCGTTCCTGTACCACTCTACGCTGCGTTTGGGTCAACTGAAACATGACTGGGCCGGGGCGGTTGTTTTATTTCTGTTCCGGGGAAAAAACGATTATCGACGGTCGACTGATTTCGCGGCGCGTCTACTCAGAGACAGAAAAGACCCGTCGGAGGTCGGAGAACCTCGCAAATAGATCGATGCTCAAACCGCTTCCTCCTTCCTGTCCCTCTACTTCCTGTCCCTTCTACTTCTCAGGACGTCTTCCTTTTCCGCTCTCCCTTTTCCCGCTCTCTGGTTCTCCTCTTTCTTCCTCTCAACCCCTTTTTCTCCTTTTTTTCCTGAAATCCGAAAGGCATTCCAGAAATGTCACTGGGGGTTGTAATCGGATTGCGGTGGGGGGGGGGTGTCGGGCGGTGCTGGAGGGGCCGGTGTCTTTTGATGTGACCTGTGAGAGGGGTCGCCGAAGCGGAAGGCATGGGTCTGCAGCTCCTGGTCCAGACAGCCTCAGTCTGAACACAGCAAACATGGAGCATCGAGTCAAAGGGAGAGATGGATATATATATATATATATATAGAGAGAGAGAGCTAGATATAGAGAGCCATAGAGAGAGACAGCGACAGGGGGAGAGACAGGATAGAGAGAAAGAGAGGGAGAGAGAGAGAGAGAGACAGGATAGAGAGAGAGAGAGAGAGAGAGAGGATAGAGAGAGAGATGGTGCGGGAGAAGTGAAGAAGGTAAAGGGGATTTGCAACGGTAAATTAAAGGGGATTGAAGGACGTTCGAGTAACTTTTGAACTTCAGCATCTCCACAGAGTCTGACGCATCGCGAGCAAGGATTAGCGATACGGTAACTCTGCATTAGCTTCAGAAGAGCTACTATCAGCTGTCATGGGAGATACAGCTGTTTCGAGAGAGGCCTAAGCTAATATGGTATAAAATCGTCCCGATCGTTGAGTAATCCCCACTTCATGATCTGCTGTCTAGACTGGCGTGGAGGCCACAACGTCCGCACATGCTCAGTCCACGGCCACGTACGAGAGAGGCTTTATCAGAGCATTAATGTCTCGGTGACAAGCAAGGACATCAGAACAAATATGTCACATCAAACACCCGTTAACTCCACCTGCTACCGATCCATCATTTTCTCTCGTGAACAAAAACACTTTCATACTCCCTGGAGAACTTACACCAAAAGAAGTCAAACCCACAATTTCTGCTTCCATCGATAAAGGGTCTCGCTCGCCCGGCCAAGTCCAGAGACCACATTTCCAAGTCTAAGCAGTGGGAGCTTTTTTTCCCCCTCACTCACTAGCCTGTCAACACTCCGGGGGCAAAGAATCCAGCCGTCATTGGCATTTCAAATTGAATAATGCATACGTAACGACTCAGCAATAGCAGTGGTGTCGGAAACGCCAGACCTTCGTTTCCCAGCCGTGCCCGAGTGTGGTGAGATGGATAGGCTTTTAAAAAGCACCAGTCGGAAACCCACTCACAGGTTGCCCCGGAGGGCAAATGTAACGGCTCTGTGTACTTACTGGCCAGGCACCGAGGTAATTGATGCCCCACTTGGATGACGCGGCGCCCCGAGCCTGACTGACGTTACGGTATCTGACTCTGATACTGAAGATGGAGAGGCTGCTGTGACTCATCCTCCTCTCACCTTTGTGGCGGATATATCGCAAAGCGCCCGCGTGAATACGACGCCTGAGTTCTTTTCCGATTGACTCTAATCTGAGGTTCTGCTCCGGTGGCAACGTTTTATTGGCTTTCCCGCAAACATTCGGCCGGGTCTGAAGAGGAGGCGGTTCTAGTGACACATGACTCACCTTCCATAGGGATAACACTCACACTCTGCCCTATTCTGGGACACAAAAACAAATCTAGTCTTGTGTCGTCCAAGCAGCTGCACTGACATCAGACAACCGAGAGTCCAATCGAGCGGACACAAACCGGTTCCTATTGTGACGAGGCTTAGCATGACTGAGCTGCCCCTGCCCTCGCAACATTTCCCAACGCCACCCTGCGGGGGGAGGGGTTGAGGGGGAGTGGGGGAGGGGGGGGTGGACCTGTTGAGCTATTCAACCCACTCTTCTCTAACTAAGAGCTCGCCCCAATAACGTCAACACAAACAGCTCTTAAAAGGGACGTCTACTGGCTCCCCACTATTTGTCTCAAGTCCTCTTGGCTTGCTCGTCGAGGACGATTATGTCCCACTCGAAGGAGTCTCTAAAGAGAAAGCATTGTTCGTCGCTAGTTGCAACCGCGTCTCGACGCTGTTCACGGGATACACGCGTATTTACACGTGTCTCTCTCTGACGTTCATCCACCTGGGAGTAAGTGCTGGAGGATTAGGGAGGTGAAGGACACGAGAGGAAGGAGGGAGGGAGGAGGACAGCATTCGCAGAACGGCGGGAGACGGCAACAGGAATGTGCGCCTCCTCGGGTTTCTGTCAGGTCAAAGAGATTCCGGGTAAATGTTTGCCAGACACGCCTGCTTCCCAGGCCGGGGCGAAAGGAGGGAGTTTCCACTCTCACGTCCCTCCCAATCTCTTGCTCCTCCTGCTCAATGGCACCCGTCGATACGTTTCCTCGTTCCGTACCCTCCCTCCATTCAGTCGATCAACTCCTCTCGTCCCGATCCAGATGTAAATAACAGCTTAGCCTTGAGGCAGTGTCTGGCATCGCTGAGGGAACGCCACCGGGTGCTCCTGCCATAGCAGAAGCACACGGCCTTTTCGAGGAGCAACACCGACTAAAGATGCCACCATTTTAGCTCCATTTTACCTGCCTTCTTAAGCTACCCTGACCATAGATGGAATTGTGTTAGCTCACTATAGTGAACCAGTACAAAAAAGAACCAGAATCATACGTGGCATATATGTCAACCAGTGGCTACAGCAGACGGATGCTGCACAAGACCCAGTACTGACGCTACCATCAGAACGGCAGCCTCACAACAGTATGAACTTTAGCTATATGTGATGTCATGGGGCCCCCGGGTCAATGGGTGGAGAGACAAGATAATACTTTGTTCTGTACATTTAGTCATTTCGTCATTTAGCAGACGCTCTTATCCAGAGGGCTGTAGAGGTGCGTGCGTTAGGGAGTCGGGGGGGGGCGGAGGGAGGGACTGCACACACCACAGTGAATGAATTCAATTACGGAGAGGGAAAATCGCACCTCGGAAGAAGAAAAAAAGAAAATGGAGCGCGGCGTTCGTGAAAGGCTTTTTCCCTTCCTGCTGCGGCGAAGGCTTTAGTGCGACATGATTCAAGCGGGGCTAATGAGAGCGAGAGCCCTAAGCTGTTTATGTGGTATAAAGCACCTCTCTATTAGCCTAGCGGCACAGAAGGGAATTAGGAGGCATCGCGACGGCAGTTGCTAACACTAACTTGCGTCTGCTGATAATGGGTCCTGGAGATCCCGGAGACACAGAAAGGGCTCTGGCCGAAGGGTAACACACCCCTCTGATTGCCCCACGCCGGGGGGTTCGACACGCCGCATAGTCCAAGGTTTGTTGTTGTGATGTTAAAGGGCAGTGGACGATGTCGTCTTGACTGCAATTCCCCACGTTTTCAGTTGAGAGATCCTGAGAAGGGAGGATCCCCGCATCTCGACGTGACGGAAGTCAGAGGCTGGAGCGGATACCGTCGGATTCAGAGTTAGTTGGTCACTGCCAAGTGAAGATGGAGGGAGAGAGAGAAAGACGGGGAAACAGAGAGAGCTGACAAAACAAAGAGAAAGAGAGAGAGAGAGAGAGAGAGAAAGAGAGAGGTAGAGTGGAGGACACCACCTTTCACAGTGGGCATTCTATTCAACAGCCTCTCCTGTTACCATCCACAGGAGACCTCTCCCCTCCACACACACACAATGCCTCGTTTCAGAGGCCCCCAGTGAGTGACTCACCCACAGTCAGACATGACTGGCTCTGCTCCACACACACACACACACACACACACACGTCGACTACCCTCCGGCTCCGCTTCTTTGTGAGGGGGGACAGGGAGAGATCGCCCAGGGAAATGGGGGGGCGGAAGGGATTCAAAAGAGCCCCCCCTGCTCACAGAGAACATTCCGTATCTCCTTCTAAAGTGCGATAATTGATTTTGGCGACCCAGGCGGGATGAGGACACACCGCGCCGCTCTATTCAGGCGAGCACAAGGGCGGGCGAGGAGGAAGATCGCATTCCTGAACACACGCCGCACTTCTGACGAGGACGCCGGCTCGTTAGGGCGATTGTCGCCCCCCCCTCTCGTTAAAGACGCGCGGTTAATAGCCAATCGAGGCGAGGGTTTCGGGTGTGTTCCGAGGAGTCGTTCTTCGGCGATGTTAAAAGGAACTCTTCCTCCCGTATCTACTCCTCGTCTCTCGAGCGTGAGAGCGTTCATAGTGAAGACATGGCCCGGGTCAAAAGCAAAACTCCAATTCTGGTACGTTTGTTACGCAACTAAACAGATGCTAAGTGCTAATTAGAACACCTGAAACAGTGTTTAGACCGTCTGAAATGCAGGCAGGTGATGCACACAACATCTTGGCAAATGTGAGGTGCCAGTAAATAAATTGAGAAGCTCCTATTTGGGACAGGAACAGATGAGCAAGCAGGCTGTGGGCGTGTGTGTGTGTGTGTCTAAGTGTGTGTGTGTGTCTGAGTGTGTGTGTGTGTGTCTGAGTGTGAGTGTGTGTGTCTGAGTGTGTGTGTCTGACTGTGTGTGTCTGAGTGTGTGTGTGTGCGCGTGCTCTTGCGTGGGATCCAGGTGATATGACTCAAGCTCCAGCAACTCTCACACCTGAACAAGTGCTAATCTCAGCATCTTCTCCCGGGTTCCTCGAAATAAAACAGCTGCCTCAGGAATCTGCAGCCGCCGGAGTTCAAAACTCCCAAATCGGAGCCTCACCTGATCTCCTTGGATACAGTCCGGTTCATCCGGAGATGCTATAACGACGCTCTTTCCTGTTCATAGATAGTACGCCGGTACCCGCCTGGCCCCTTACCTTGACAGAGGCTTTGGTCTTGCTGCTGCTGTGGTTGTTGGAGCTGGCGTTGGCGTCCTCGTGGACCCTGTCCAGCAGCCACAGGAGGAACTCCAGGGCGTCGTGCTGCGAGTTCCCCCGGAACTGGGAGTTGTACTTGGAGACGATGCTCTGGAGGAGAGACAGGGAAGGAGGAGATCAGACAACAGACTTAGGACGAACCCGTGGGAGAACTCTTCTTCACGCCGCCAGCTGAAAGAAAGAGTTTGACAGGGAGTTGGGGCCTGTCATCGTGTTTGACGGGAGTTGGGGCTTTTCATCGCGTCAGTCGGAAGTTTCTCCGACACGTGTTTCAATCAGCCGCAGACAGCGATTAGACAAAACTAATAACGCCATCAGGACAACCAGGTGGCTATTTTCCATTCCGCCAGTCATCCCTCTTTTTTCCCCCCCTTTTTTCCTTGTTCTCCCTGTCTCTTCCCTCTCTCTTCCCTCTCTCTTCCCTCTCTCTCCAGGCAGTGAGTGACAGAGCCCAGGCTCTTCTCCGTGCCTCGTTAAAAACTGGCGCATCATACAGCCACTTTCTAAATATAAACACAGAACTCTACCCCCCGCCTCACCCCCTCCCAGCCCACCCCCCACCTGAGAAGGCTTGCTAATGAGCTTAATCACAATGCGGGGGGGGTGCAGAAAGGGAGGAGAGGGCGAGGACAAATTGGAAGAGTACCCCCCAGACCCCTCTGCCTTTCCTCTCCCGGGCCGTCAAAGGGCACCGGCGCCGTCGCTGCACCCCCGCTGAAAGGGCAAGCTGTGGAAACGGAGCCGAAGGGCAGTGGGGTGGAAGTGGGAGCGGAGCTGAGACTGCGGCCCCCCGCTGCCTTTTGTGTCCAAGGTTAGAGAGGTCCCTGCTGTGTCTGGGAACAGAAACCTGATGACATTACAGAGCCTTCATGGCTTCATTAGGACAGTGGCTGTTGTCTGTGTACCTGACGCCACAAAATTCCCCTATAGTTGGGACTGGTGAGATGTGCAGTGTGTGTGAGGGCGTGTGTGTGTGTGTGTGTGTGTGTGTGTTAAACGGCTGCAGAGTAAGCAAACAATATTTGCTCCTCTTTTCTGTTTGTTCTTCTCCCCAGCGCTCACCGTCCTTGCGGCTGACGGTCTGCATGATGAACACACGTCAGACTCTCTGACCAAACCCACTTCAACCTGCACCGATCCCCCAGGAGAGGCAGGGAGCGCCGACATTCAAATGTAAATTGGAAATAAATCCCTTTGCGTGATTGTTTTACGGTTTGGTGGGATCGCAAACAGCCGAGGAAAGACTGCTTCCCATGTCTGTATCCAAGAGGGGGAGAAGAGAGACAGGAAAGAGAGGATGGGAGAGTGGAGGACACCGGGAAACACTCCCGCCGTGCTCGAAGCTGACTTGACCGCTGGCCTACCTGGTGGAGCCCTTTTAAAAACAAACACAATCGTGACCATTAACCTATAAAGTCTCCAAGGCAAACAAGCAAGGTCGTAAACTGTCCATTTGAAGGCTTGGCGGGCGGGCCCAACGCAAACATGTCATCCTACGTTCTGCTGCTGGAGATGGCACTTCACTCAAACCCCCCACCCTCTAATGTAAACAGTGAAGAATATGGAGAGCTCCACCCAGACAGGAATGTGCCCTACATCAAACAAACGACCCTTCTCCCTCACTAAACACATTTACACTGCCCCGCCCACCCCGGCCCGTAAGACGGACCTTGTCAGATTCCACGGGAGATGAGATGAGAGGGACCTGACAAATTATGATATTGCGTAACCTTTCGGTGGAATGACGGCTATGCATGAACACACACACACACACACACACACTAATGCCAAAGTAACACACACACACACACCAGCAGGTGATGCTGGAATGAGCCTGGATGTTATTCATCTCGACATGCAGCTCCATTTGGGGTTTCATTTCTTAGCTCCGTTCCCAGGCGTTCCTCCGCTGACCAGGCACACACAGGCAGGTCATCACTTCATGCCTTTCCTCCTCCCTCCCCCTCTCCCCCCCCTCCCCCCCCCTCCCTCCCTCCACTCATCAATCCCAGCTGAGCTCCAGACGCCCAGCCTCCCCTGGAGGAGGGCACTGATCGAGTAGAAGCACAAACCTCGCTCGCCGCAGAGCCGACCGGCCGCCACGCCAGCGCCCCTTCCCAGTCTCAGACTCCTCACACCAGACGGCCCCTGTCTGAATTTACGACCCATAACACTGACCCCCCCCCGCCCCCAACCCCCCTGCTACCCCACACACACCTCCCTCACACGCACACACACACTCCCTCACACGCACACACACACGCACGCAACCACCACCTCCTCCTGCCACATCTCAGCTCAGGCTTCATTCACCTCGAAGACATTCCGCAAAATAGCATTCCGTTTTTCATGGCGGCCGTATTATTTTAGATGCAAAGCTTTGTTATTTCTCCCAGAGGGATTTTACCCCAAAATCCTTGTCAACATGACGCCAGCGAGTTGACACAGTAATTCCTGGTCCATAATGTTGGATTTACTGCTATCATGAAGAGACGCAGATGAATTGCGACAGTAATAATCGTCCCTGAGTGGTTTACAGTCTGGGAAACGTTCCCTCCCTGCTTTTGTAATCGAGAAGTTTAAACCCAAACGACTCGAGGCCGAGGCAGTAAATATGCCACGGGGGAGAGATGTGATGTTCGCCACGCTATATCGGAACGGTTTCCCCCGTTTCCCCCCTTCGCTATGATGAAGTGTCGAAGTCGGGCCCCCTCGCACCCCTCACATGATTGGGTGTTCTTACAGCCCGGCCACAGTGTGATGGATTCATTCCCCACCTATGTCGCACTCTGGACATAAATCAACCGGCGCATAACTGTGTGTTGGAAACACGTTTCAAATGCAGTGCTTACATAGACATATATCGAATGCCGTGTTTGCGTTTTTCGTTGCCTTTCGTCGGAGGCGTGCAATTAAAGTAGTGCTCACTGGGCTGTGAGGTAGCATGCTGACTGTAACCGCATATTATCATGTTCTTAGGCATTTAAGAGATTTGTCAGTTGACATGGCGTCTGCCTGCTATTTTAAGTGCGAGCGATGAGACGGGCCCTGGGCCTTTTTATCGCCAGGAACGTGACTGAAATGAGACGTGAGAGGCGGGGGAACATTTTGCAGTCGTCGCCTGACGTTCGCCGTCTACCATGGATTCTACCTCAAGCGATGTGTACGGGGCGCGCGTGATCTTCCATATCTTTTACAAATCATGGTTTGTAAAGCTGCTCCCGCTTTCAAATCACGGTATCTTGTTTACAAATCATGGACAGATGGTTAAATGTGGACTGACGTCGACTGTGCAGAAAGTTCAGAGCGTGGTTCGTAAAGCTTACGCGCCCTAGTGATACTTTAGCCTGACACCGTTTACAGTTCAGACACCTCCGGCCCCATCCGTTACAATAGATGAGAGCTACAGAGAGTGTGAAGTACCTATTTGGCAGAGAGAGAAAGGAAGAGAGAGAGAGACAGAGAGAGAGAGAGAGAGCGAGAGCGAGAGGAAGGAACAGAGAGGGAAGAAAACAGAGAGAGGTATACTTAAGTGTGTGAACTACCTCTCTGGCAGAGAAAGAGCGAGAGGTCGGAAGGCTCCGGGTGGTTTGTGTGTCCACACCACTGAGACGATAAGGACCTCTCCCAGGTACAGCGTGGACGTGTGGGTATGCGGAACCATGACACAATGTCTGCTTGCTCGGAAAACAACCGTACGTAGCCTACCTGTTTTCCCCCCTGGCCTGCCAGAGACTCTCTCCTCAAATAGCGTTTAAGCCTTTCACGGTATGACAGTGTGACTGGCAGGGCACAGAACGGTGCATGCTCCACATTAAAAAGCGGTTCATAAATCATACATACATTCTCTTATCATTTTGGGGTGTACGAGTTATTTGAACTACCCATTGGAAAATCGTCGGATGTCAGCACAGAGAGAGAGAGAGAGAGAGAGAGAGTGTCCTGTAAAACAGGCAAGGTCACGTTTGACCAACTAAGCGACTGGAGAATTTGTATCGCAAAGTTGTCTTTGGTTGTTCTGTAAGAAACACGTTGGCTACACATCGGTTGAAGCAACCTCACAACCATAGAAGGATGAGAACAATCTCTCCCTCCCTCTCTCTCTGTCTCTCTCTCTCACACTCACTCTCCTGCATATGTCTGCCAACACACACACACACACACACGCCTACACATGCCCACACACCAACACCAGGGTCATGGTGGCATTCCAGACCCCCCTTCCTCTCCACAGGCGGGAATAGAAATGTCTCCCAGAGCAAACTTTACATCCCCCCCCACAGCCTGCGCCACGGAACAGGCCCCAAACTCTCTCCTCCACACAAAGCAAGCTGAGCGTTAACAGCCATCAGCTGTCAAAGCATAAAGGCTCTTAGGAACCGTCATCCCCCCTCCCCCCATCGAAGACAGGCCCCCGCTATTATTAAGATGAACGGACGAGGAAGTAATGGAGGAACCTCGTTTCCTCGCATCAGGGCCCGTTTTCTCCCCGAGATGGATGTGAAACGCAGAGTCTCTCTGTGCGCATCGCTGAAGCCCACCCAGCAGGAGGGCCTCCTCCTTCCTCTGGCTAAATGCACCGGGAGTTGCGCGAGCTACGGTGAACACATCCCGTGGCTTCTACTCTCAGCCGATGGGAAACCAGGGTATGGCGAAAAGTGTAGCAGAGCGAGAGGACTCCCACTCTGCCTTCCGAAATGATCTGGGAGTTGACGGATGAAAAGGGAGAGCACTCAGAGAACGGTTTGTTTTGAGAGACACGGTTTATGGTTTCTCTCCTCTTCGGTGTTGATAAAAGCCGCGTTTGTAATCGACGGTGACTCGTCGTTCTATTGACGTTCTAGTTCTCAGTGGGGAGTGACTCACGTATTTTATTTGAGGCCCGGAGGTAAATTTGGAGGTGACGATGCCCTTGCGTTTGTGTGATCGCAGCTATCTGGTCCGGGTCCAGACCACCAGGCAGACACCTGGAGAGAGCTGGTCGTCTGCCTGGGGCTCTGAAACGGCTATCGCCTCATCAGTATGCTGTAAACCCAGAGCAGAGGGTGCATCCTCATGCATGCGAAACACAGCTCTCCCCTCCCTCCCTCCCTCCCTCCCTCCCTCCCTCCCTCCCTCCCTCCCCCTCCCTCCCTCCCTCCCTCCCTCCGTCCCTCCCTCCCTCCCTCCCTCCCTCCCTCCCTCCCACCCAGCAAGGGCATCCTGGGAATGCAGACAAACAGCCTAGAGGGTGCAGGTGGGGGCAAGAGGCGACATAAACACAAGCATACTGCGCACACACCCTGCCACGTACTTTTGTTTTTGCTGGTGTCGCGATTCCTGAATCCAGATCCTTGTTCTTGTCTCATCGAGAAAGCCTGCCATAGCTTCTTGAGTTTTGACAGCTGACCTAAGGGCTTGTGTTTTGCGGCTTTCTCAAACAGTTATGTGTCCCTTAAGTAAACAACATTTGACTAATTTTACTACTAAAACTTACTAAAGTGATTTTTGACAGGAGTTTGTTGCTGACCAACGTCTCACCTGACTTTTGCCCCATGGCTCCTCCCCTGAAATACTACCTGCGCGCTCTCACGGAAATAAGTGAGGAAGACAGTGCTGACCATTGGCGGTCATCCACGCATTATTGACTTAGGCCTATTTACCAAACGTTAGGAGGAACGACATGTTCTATCCAATAATAAGAGTGATTATGATGTAAAGACTTGGCATACTTGACATAATTCCCTTTGCGAAACATAATCTTATTATTCTGCCATTAGCAGCGCTGAAACGGACAGCGCAGCGTTATGAGGGCATGCGATGTCTGAGTTTGAAAGGAACATTTGCCCCCACTGGTTGAAAGCTCAAGCCGGTAATACGACTGTAGAATAAACTCCTGAAAATTGCTATACAACCATTAATCCCTAGAAATACTCTCACCTTAAATTCCACTGACAGTTGAGGCGTATATTCAAGGGTCCAAAGCGCCCGCACCAATGACGCCAACTGTTCGGTAACCTCACCCTTGGAATTTTGCGCGTCCTCGCTTTTAACGACTCCATTTACTCTCCTTTGACACAAATCTGATTTATATTGTTCCAAACCAAGATATTCCGCAAGAAGGTCGGTATTACTGAGGCACTGAACCACGGCATTCATGAAACAGGTGTTTCCATGATTTTTCAAACCAAGGACCCCGGGAGTTTTGTCGCCATAGCACCAGGACAGCCTGTCTTTTACAGATCCGTGAGAAGACACTGTGCAGCTCTTCTTCATAGTATTATCCCTCGAAACCTGGAGTTCATCCTTAAAATTCCCTGATGTGGCACTCAACGTGCATGCTCCGCTTTCTTTGAAACCACCATCATCATCCTCAGCGTCAGGTGGCTCGACGTCTCCAAAGTGTGCCAAAGTTCCCAAAGTTTTCAATACCCTGCTCATAAAATTACCAACGGACTTCAAAGATTTTCGCCTGAAAATCTTTGTGGTTTTATATTTCTTCTCTTTGCGCTTCGTCGATTTGGGTTTCATTGCATGTTTCCTCATCTTATTCTCCTTGGTATCCATGGCTGTCGGTTATTTCCCGGGCAGCAAGTGTAGAAAACGAATTAGTCGAAAAGACTGGGTCCATATACGCACCTGTCTGCCCGTATCTGCGTCTTCCTCTTGAAACCTCACCAACGAGGTGGCACCGATTCCGTGCCAAGGCACATGACAAAACAATGTTACCCAGACATTCCTTTAAATCCCAACGGCTCTCGGGACTGAATTGTCACTGTGTTGTAAAATGGTGACACCTGTAACTAGTGTAAAGGTTAGCTCCCTTCAACTCCATGTTCCTCTGTCTCGGCGAGGTTCAATTTTACTATACTACTTCCTCGTTCGCTCGCAGCGACTAGGGCTCTTGCGTAGTCTACGTTGTGGCTGGCGGTCTTTTCTCTCCCTCCCTCTCTGCTAGTCCGAGCGCGCTAGTGAAGTTTCTGTTTCGGTGAATCGTGCACGCTATGCCCTCCCACCATGAATCTTATTAGCCTGGTTTAGTTTAGTTTGTATAGTGAAGGTGGCAGCTGTACTGTCAGTGACTGTACCCAAGGGCTAATGTTTTTGTCGGTGAATTATCGTTGAGTTTCAATGTGACTTAGGTTACACATGTAGACCAATTCCAAGAGCTGTGTTTTAATACAGAGTAAAATACTGAAATCGCGTTACAGTGCCTGTGGGCATAGAAGGGGACATGTGTTTGTAATATGCTTGGTGCTTTCAATATATTGGTCAGAAATCTTCATAGGATGTAGGATGCATGTATATAGGTGTTTGAGCCCCCTGCTGTTACAGGAGAAATTGTTTGCCGCTAATTATAGTGATGGGTACCAGCTGCATCTGCCTCACCAGTCACGTGCTCCTCTAATGTATTGTCTCTCTTCAAATTCCCCCAAATACTAAGATCCCATAGTGTTTCCTATCTCCACTCTAAAAAGGCATAGAAATATGTGTGGAAAAACCTGATGTAAAGCTCTTTCAAAGGCAATGAAATAGTTTTGAAAGAAGGCAAACGCTGCTACTGCATGTTTTTGCGCCTTATAGCTGCTGAGATTCTTAATCAGTTCAGTTTAATTTCACAGCTCGCCAATACCAGAGATTGGATTTAGTGAGCCAGATGTGCTTATATATTGAACTCGATTCTGTCTCATCCTGTATTTTGATAATACCCCCTTTTCCCCCCCAGCGGGGATATAATATGGAAAACATGCTCATTTGATTTAGTTATAGCAGCTCTCGCATGACCAGCTCAAGCGTGTGAAATCAAACAGCCCATTTCACATCACAGCGATAGGCTCAACTATCCTCACTTCAGAAGGAAAGGCACCCCCGTGGGCGTCTGTTTGGAGCCAGGGCGGCAGGAGGGCAGAGGGACACCCATTCCATCGAGCTTGGAGGAGGAGGGGGCATTTCTGCTGACTCGCCTCCTGGTGCTCCCCGACTTTGTGGTGTAACAGGGGGGTAGCTATTCATTATTGAGTCCGCTCCGGAGCGATTGAGATGGGAATGAGTTTGGGAGAGAGAGAGAGAGAGAGAGAGAGAGGAGAGAGGGAGAGGAGAGAGAGAGGATAGGGAGAGAGGGATAGAGCTAGAGTCTCTCGCTCTATCGCTCTCGCTCTCTAGCTCTCATTCGCTCTCTCTCCCGCATCTCTGCTCTCTGCTCTCTCTCGTCTCTTGTGCTCTCTCTCCCTCTCTCGTTCTCTCTCTCTCCCTTCTCTCGCTCTTTGTCTCTCTCTCCTCTCTCTCTCTCTCTTTGACTGCTCTCTCGCGCTCTCCGCTCAGTATCTACCCTCCACGAGGCCCCGCTCTCTGAGCTTCCCTCCTCACCCAGGGTCCCCAAGGAGCCTCCAGTGATAGATTAGCTGACAGGAGCAGTGTGCTAGTGCCCCGGAATCTGGGCCTCTCCTCTCTCTTCTGTTTTTTACCACCACGAGACACGCGGCAGACAGTCGTACCTTGAATGAAATACGCATCTAGTGTACTGTGTAGGCCGAGTGGGGCTTTTTGCATTTCGTTTAATGGAGAAAAGACAAAAAGGGAGACACTATTGATTCTTTGTGATTTTTCTTTTTGAAAGAAATAGGTTCCCAAACTGTTTTGCGTATGTACTATCTGGCTTTACATGAGACCAATTGTAAATGTTCATTCATTATTACTCCATTACCATAAGATTCCACCTGTAGATGCTGCATTGTGAAGATTAGATAGACATGGCACATTAGTTTACAACCACATAACTACAACCGTATACTGCCTACAGTCACACATGCAAGAAGAAATATTCAAAACCCTGCTTCATTATCAGAGTCTGTTTATTTCTAGACACAACTGTCAAAGTACCTGTGATGGAAATGCTGGTGTAAATCTATATCATGCTCAGAGAGCACGATGTTCATTCAAGGCCGAAACGAAGGGGAAAACGTTCTACGACGGGCCGCGCTTTCCCCCCTGAACCCTCCAGGCCTGCGGAGGGCGCTCTAGGAAGCGTGGGGGTACCCTCCACCGGAGCACAGCCCCGTCGGCGCTGGTGCTGACCACCCAGCGGTTGTTGGAGCAGATCCTGACGCTGGTGATGCTGCCGCTGTGGCCGATGCCCACGTGGGTGACCTCGCCCTCTGAGTAGTCCCACACCTTCACCAGCTTGTCATCGCCACCTAGTGGTGGGGGGGCAAATAACACAGGCGTTTGAAAGAACGCATCGTTTAGTCGTGTGTTCTGCAGGCGCTTTGGGAAGATTTGTTCACTTTCGAGATTGGAACTGCAAAAAACGTTTGTGCCTGTTTTATGCCTGTCGGTATTCTAGGGGTCAGTTGTTTTTCCATTAGTAGTCGGAGACAAATAAACATTTCAATAGCAATATTCATCTCTGTTCACGATCAAAACAAACAGTTTTAAACAAACACCAATATAAACTATACCTGTGACAAAATGGCTGCCGTCCTGTGTGATGTGCATGCCATTGATGGCCCCTGACAGGGACCCTTCCAGTTCCCTGATGGCTGACCCCGTCGTACACCTCCCAGTACCCAATCTAGAGAGGACGCAGCACAGGGCAGAAAGAGCACATCAATGGGATCAAGACCAACACCAAGATCAAATTTAGGAGATCCCTGTTGACATATTTGATATCTTCATTCAAGGTGTTGGCACATCCTGTATGTACCTGCCTCTTTGAGTAGAATTCTTCCCCTCGGGGGAGTTGGGTACTATGTAGACTTGTGTAAAGTCGAACTCGCCACCTCTGGCTTCCCAAGCGCCACCACTACCAACTACGCCAAAGAAAAGCTAGCTGTTCAGTGACGCGGGTGGCTGATTACATACCCGAGGAGTGAGTTTCATCATCGATACACATCGGCTACATTTGGAATACTCACAGGGCCACAACATAGTATACGTGTCGCATTATAGTGTGGAGTGAGGAGAGACCGTGTCACTTGTCTGACTCGTTACACGGCGCCGACAGTCTGCGTCTCTGTCTTATTCAGCCTCATTACTCCTCTATATGTAAATACAGACGGTGGAAGTCTATCAAGTTGTCGTATGCCGCCGTCCAAACGAAACACGCAGAAAAAACAAAACACGTTTGAAACTTTAAATGAGAGTTAATCGTCTCCTGAGGATGTGCAGCTGTCTGAGGCTCGGCCTCTCAAAGGCGATTGTTTTTTGAAGTTATTTATAGCGCGGTAATACCACTATCTCCCACGCGCGAGTTAGGGTCCTTTCTTGTTATTTTTACGACAAAGCTAATTACTATTACAAACCAGTCGGGCATATGAAGGAATTCGTCATTAAAATACAGCTTCAGAGGCGCTAGGAAATGAAGGAGTGGAGTGTGCACACGATAAGACTATTTAGTCCTGCCTGTGAGTCTGGAAATATTGAAAGAGGACAAACAGATTGCACTTGAAAGCAATCAATTCCTTAGGTGGGAGAATCTAATTACAGAAGAAGAAGAAGAAGAAGAAAATCTATTTACGGACTGAATAAAATAAATGGAAATATAGTGGCCCAAAGCAGGGCCACCTGCATTGACAAATAAAAAGAATGTATTACGCTTCAAGAATATGCTAATCGATAAACTCCTGGAATACATTCAAAAAATATCTGGAGGATTGTGGCTTGTGGGCAAACAGAAGAGAATAATTTGTGTTACTTGGTTGAGCTCAGACTAGAAGCATTTATGAGAATAGCTGTGTTTTATCCCTCAGTCCAGGACCAGAAACATAATGCATTACAAAGGGGTAATGCAATCTTGCACATATCAAATACGGTTTGTTGTAATGGGACAGGAGGAAAACAAACAGAATCAAGAATGAAATGCATCTTATTTAGAGTTCCAAGACGGTTACAAGACGTTAACATCAACAAGACACAAGTCTGTGTAGATCCCATGTTTAAGTGGAATGGATTTGTGACTTGGTTAGTTTCTTTACTCCAGTAAGATGAATCTACTTGGTCAACGCAATGACCTAAACACACCAAACAATATCAGCTAATAGCAATGCTCTAATACTATCATTAAAGGTGACTTTGTAAAGGAGATAAGTGTGGCACACCTGAAAAAGGCACTGTCGTCACCAGATGACGAGACAAAAGTAGACACATGAGAACAGAGAACGAGGAGAAAGAAAGAAGAGAACGGAAAGAAGAGAAAGAGAAAGCGAAAGAGAAAGAAAGAGAAAGAGAAAGAGGAAAAGAGAAAGAGAAAGGAGAAAGAGGAAACGCAGAAAGAGAAAGAGAAAGGAGAGAAAGAGACAGAGGAGAAAGAGAACGAGAAAGAGAAAGAGAAAGGAAGAAAGAGAAAGAGACGCAGAGAGAAAGACGGAAGAAAGAGAGAGAGAGAGAGAGGAGAAGAGAGGAGAGAAGAGAAAGAGAAACGAAAGAGAAAGAGAAGAGAAGAGAAGAGAGAGAAAGAGAGAGCGAAAGAGAAGAGACGAAAGCGAGAGAAAGAGAGAGAGAAAGCAGAGAGAGAGAGAGAGAGCAGAGAAAAAAGAGAGAGAGAGAGAGACCGAAGAGAGATGCTATCGCTCTAATCCACTCTCTATCTCTCTCTCTCTCTCCTCTCTCTCATCCTCTTCTCTCTCCATCTCTCTCTCATCTCTCTCCTGACATGGTGGGCTTATTAGTGGCGTCCTCTCTGCGTGAGCCGCCCTCGTCCATCTGTGTTCTCTCACTCTCCGCCGAGGAACCTGGACCCCGGCCACCTCAACGGCCAATAGGAATTAATTATGTCCAGTCAGGCTAGCTACTGTTACCCTCGCTTACCTACCCCACCAACTGCCAGAGGATGCGTTCCGTGGCACAGCCCCCTTACAGAGAAAACAGTACGTCATCGTTGTTCATGATGTAATGGAAGCTTGATCTTTTCTGAGATGACGCGTGTCCTATTCGTGTACAGTGCATTGTCCTGCAGTATGTTTGGTTGTCTTACATGGTCAGAAACATGTATATGGTTTACTGCGGTAAAGTGATTTCTTGTAACGCGTATGAAAGGGGGAACAGTCTTTAGTGTGGGCTCTGATCACTCCTGTCTCTGAGCAGTGTGCCTGCCTGATCACACTAATCCACTTAACCACCTCCTCAAAAATAAACAATCTCTTTCTCAGCGTAATTGGGCATCTCAAGGACATTCGACGCACCACAACAACATGTTCAAAAAGCATTATTTTTCTTGCTGGGGAAAAAAAAAGGCTTCAAAGTTGGTAGAACAAAAGGGAGAACCAAAATAGCACCGTTTGTTCCGTCTCAAAGTACAGTACGTCTGAGAGACAGTCGTTTGTCGGAAAGCATTTTTCGAAAGAGCGGCACCAACAACGGATATTTCCCCTGCAACTGAAATGCCATATTAATAACCGAAACGCACGCGGTGCCGAATCCAACCTCAAACAACATGGCTGCCGACCACAGACCGATCAAGCTTGGGAGGCCAACAAACAAACAATCACACGCAGGAACGTCTGGTCCTCGTCACAAGAGGCCGAGCCGACCTCGCAGCCAAGCTGTCCTCCCCGTCCCTTCCCACGCTGGAGAGGGTGCGAAGCAGTCTCCAACGAGTGTCCTTCATTGAACCCAGAGCCAAGGACCTGCTTCGGCCCACGCACGCATTTCTGTCTCTCTGCCCTTTTGACACCCCTCTCAATCTCTCTCTGTCTCCATCTTTCTTTCCTGCCTTCCCCGCCCTTTCTCTCTTTTTCATTTTTCCCCTCGCTCCCTCGCTTGGTACTCGGTTGGTTGGTGTATTTCAGCTCTCCGGATATGCTGAGTGTAGGAAGGCAGGGAGGGAGGGATGGAGGCAGAGGGGTGTGGGGGGTGGCGGGGCCTTTTGCCTCCCCAGACAGAGTGCCTGTGTCCTGGGGCGAGCAGATGGTGGAGCTGGCACGCGCGCACACGGATGGCACGGGTTTCATCCGCAGGAAGGCGCGCGAGCCAGGGCGCTCTCTCTTCTATCTTTCTTTTTATTATTTACCCTCTCTCTCGCTCCCTCTCCCTACCCCTCCCTCTCCCTCTCCCTCCCCCCTCTCTCCCTCTCATCCCTCTCCGCACTCCCTCTCTCGCACCCTCCCTCCCCCCCCCCTCTCTCCTGCTCCCTCCTGCCCCCTCATCCCTCTCTCCCTCTCACTCTCTCTCCCTCTCCCTCTCCCTCTCCCTCTCCCCCTCCTCTCCTCTCTCCCTCCCTCCCTCTCCCTCTCCCTCTCCCTCTCCCTCTCCCTCCCTCTCCCTCTCTCTCCCTCTCTCTCCTCTCTCTCTCTCTCTCTCTCTTTTCCATCCCAGTGTACACACAGCGCCGGCTAATCAGTACGGCTTGTCTTCGCCTCACAGCGTGGCGTTGAGACGACAATATGGGTTTATTAACGCAGGGGTGGATGAGCCTCGCGTCGGAGAGGCGGTCGCTCACAAGCGCCATTTTGAACTTGTGACCTTTTCTTAGCGAGCGTTAGGTGATTTAGCTCGTTCATTACAAACAATCACAACCCAGTTAACTGCTGTGTGCACTTGGCAACATAGATGGTGTCTGCTGGAGAGGGAATTTACTCAAAACAACAGCCCTGTGTGTATCTGGTCCACGTGATTACACACACACGACACACACACACACACACACTCTAAACACACTTCTATGGTACGTCAGTGCCATTGAGTGTACAATAGGCACGGATAGGGTTGTAGTCATTCCAAACCTTTCTGTCAGTGCCACTGGTGATGACCTGGTACTCCTCGGGGTGGTAACACACACATCGGAACAGAGTGTTGGCTAGAACCATCTGGTTCCTCACGAAGCGTCTGCAACGGAAGAGGGAGGACGGGATCAGAGAACGAGAGGTCAGCGAGGTGGAGGAGGTCAGTGAGAGAACGAGTAGAGTCGAAGGCTCAATGGGAAGCACGTGAAAAACAGGTAGTCTTGCGCTACGCTAAGGCATGTGTGTGGGTAATACACGCTAATTAATGTGCGCGGGTCATACACACTGATGTACTACGACCTGTTAAATATGCACGCGCGTGTGTGTGTGTGTCGGTCTCGAGTCCTTCCGTTTGTGTGCGCTTGTTGGCGCGGGAAACTCACACCAGGTCCCAGATGATGCAGGCTCCGTCCGAGCTGGCCGTGACACACTCTTTGTCGTTGCTCTTGATCTTAATGCAAGTGATGGTGGCCTTGTGCTCCTTCATGGTCTCCAGCAGACGGTGACAGCCCTGCATAATCTCCCACACCCGCACCTGCCACAGGCCACCAGTGAAGAAGAAAACACGACGATGCTCACTGTGCAAACGACTGAAAAGCCTTTTAAAACAATCTATTTACGAACCCCCACGGCCTGACTAGTCAGTGGACGGTGTGTTATGGAGTGATTGCCGTAACGAGGGGGTGCGAATGCCTGTTCTCCAGCCTGTCTGCCTCACCTGTCCCTCTCCTCCTCCGCTCACGATCCTCTTGCAGTCCCTGGTGCCAGCGATGGCTGTCACCCCCATGCTGTGGGCGTTGTGGACCACCAGCATCTCCCTGCCGCTCTCCGGAGCGAACACGCGGATCTTCCCGTCGTTCCACGCTGGCGAAAAAAACACAAACACACGTGAACGAGCGGGCGAAAGATCCACTCTCTCTCCGAATCTGTAGGGGCCTAAGGTCATCGTGTAACAATACATAGGCTGAATCGTGATGCACATATCGGATGTGAAGCAATGGTAGGTGTGTGACGTGTGAGACGAGAGCCGTGAAGCTACAAAGGACGTGGACGGTTTATCCTTTGGAATAGCCTCAGGGTGTGTACAGATGCCGGGCTCTCTGTGCGGGGCACTCGTGCCCACCGCTGATGATGCTCCGTCCGTCGATCATGAAGTCCAGGGCGTTGCAGGTCATGTTGGGCACGGAGATGCGCAGCAGCTCCTTGGAGGTGTCCGAGTGCCACACTCTGATGTCATCCTGGGAGCAGGTGGCGAAGAGCTCGGACGAGCCGCTGGAAGAAAGACATGATAATCTATGGATGCGTGACGGTATGTCGCTCTGGGACGAAGGCTCTGCTGTGAAGTTCTGCCTCTGACCCAGCTACAGTTTGCTGGCTTCCCTGTTCAGCGTAAAAACGAGTGTGTCAAGAGCTAAATCGACTGGAGTATTTTCAATGATTCTTTCTCAAGGGATGTAGTGACCTCTAGTGGGGAGACGAGGGTACTGACAGGCAAGCCTGAGGGTGCTCGGTGAAATGGGGTTTGTAGTAAATTAGCCCGGCCATCACTCACAAGGGGAAGGCCACGTCCTTGACGGTGCTGTTGTGACTCGTGGAAATGAGCTCGGCTCGGAGGTCCGTGTCGTCGAAGCGGTAGATCTGAGAGGCCACCGTCCCGGCGAAGAACTGCTGGCCCTTGCCTCTCAGCGTGACGGACGTTACCCCGCCCTCCAGCTGGACCTTCCTGTCACATGACGGAGGAGGCCGTGGGTGACTGATTGTACACATCACTGAACCCTAACTTTGCTTTTCTATTTACAGTTACTTTTCACAGGGACAGTTCACATGGATAAACTCTACTGGATTTGAGGATTAGCACATTAATTAGCCTGTGGATTAACCTTTCAATAAAACACGACCGGTACCATTTTCTGCATGTAAATCTATGTTAATAAAAGTGTATGTGTAAGACAAATCGACCCAGCTATTGATGAACCATCATGTGATGTCACCCAACACTCCAGTACCACCCAACAGCCATACAAAACCCTTCTTCAAATTCAAATGAAACCGTTCCACATTCCGAGTGAGATGGTTTGAGAAGCTCACTTGAGGGTTTTGAAGTTGGCTCCGGAGCACAGGGTGAACATGCCGTCTCCCGAGCCCACCAGGATGTCCCCTGACGTCAGCATCTTCAGCGTGTTTACACCCTGCTCAGAAGAGAACAAGGGAGAACAGCAAATCCCGGCCGGTCGAGGTTAGAAACTGTATATTTCCCTCGGTTTCCCACGTCAAATACATAGGAATGTCATAGGCCTTGTAGCCTATTTTTTCCAGCAATTTCCCCCAATGTCATCCTTCAGCCATAGGCTATCATTCAATTACTGGTGTGTGTGTGTCCCTGGTGTGGAAACTGTAACAAGCGTCTTAAACGACCTCGAGCAAAGCAGTGAAAAACAAATCACAAAGCCAGCAGCCCTCCTTGATTTGATTGGCTTACGACCCACCTTGCTAAACTTGTGTTTGAGCGGCCCGCAGCTGTTCAGCAGCCGTGTCTTCAAGTTCACCTTCATGATGTCTCCGCTGGTCGTCCCGCAGTAGAAGAACTGGCCGTCCTCCTGGATCTGTAAACACGTCAGAATCCACGCCGTTCATGTTCACCCTCCACCGCTACTATAGGACAACACTCCTGGTTCGCCACCACTGTCTTCCCAAATGCACGTCAAGAATGGCCCTTCCAGTTTGATGACGAGTCACAGTATGGAGTAAGGAGAACTTGTAGGACGGTAAAGGCATGAACGCCACCGGTTTGGACGGTCATCGCTTTCATGGTTCTTGATCATGAAATACATTGTAGACGACATCGGTTCCTCTAACAGCGTTTGTACAGGGCGTAGATTTGTTTTGAAATGTGGGTGGGACATATTTGGCTATATGGCTGTTCAATGAGATGTGGTGGGGGGGGTGGGACAGATTTGCTGTTTTCAAAAGGTGGGCGGGACTTGTGTTTGTGTCTCTCACCTCGATGCATTTCACTATCCGCTTTAGCTGTCCTGTCTGGCATTCCGTGGGACGAATCTTCCTGTTGGGAAGGTCTAACTCCCAAACACGCAGTGTGCCACTAAAACAGAAAAGCACAAAAACACAAGACTAGCCCTCAAGACGACTGACCTTTCCGCTGCAACTTCAGCTTTTCCATCTTGTCCACAGAGGAGAGTTCCACAAGGAACAAACCAAAGCCCACTTTGAAGGAGTCACTCACTTCCCAGCTGAGATGAACAGGTCGTCGGTGTCGTTGCTGTACTTGATGGTGAGGCACTGGCCCGCGCTGTGGGCCGAGGCTGGGCTCCCACAGATGGCCTCCTTGCTCTCGATGTTCCACACCACGATGCTGCAAGACGAGGGAAGCGTCATTCACGCACTGAGACACAGTACTCATACTGTACACAGCACACCAGAGGACACACCTATTGGCTATGTTACACGGTAATATTTGACATGGTGTTATAGATCATATATTCTCTGTACCTGCCATCGTCCTGGCCACCCAAGGACACCAGGTACTTGTCATTGGGAGAGAAGGCCAGACCTTCCACCTTCGCTTTGTGAAGTTGTAGTCTGGCATGTATGTCTTTTTTGGCATAATCCCAGATTATAATATCAGCCTAGAGTGAAGTGATATAGTTTTAATTTGATTTATGTTCATTAATGAATCTATGAGTTGACAAATAAAGAACCGTTCCCGTGTTTACCTTGAAGCCCATGAAAGTGACTTGTCCTGAGGCAATGTATTTTCCACTTGGGGAAACTGCGACACAGGAGACGTTGTTTGTGTGTCCATGTAGGAACTCTTGTTTGCCATCCTTGATCGTTTTTACGATGATCGTGCAACCGAGAGGATAAATTAAGTGTTCACTATCTGGATGGACTTGGAGGCCAGAAAAGACATGTCCTGACAAAAGAATTGCAAACGTAACCTTAGTTTGTGTTCCCGTTTTTAATGAATTGCCTATATCAAATGCAGTTATTGTATAACCAGTTAATGTGGGCTAGCCGCGATAGCCTACTGTAGAACTATCTTAACTGTTAGACTAGCACTAAGTAGAGCTAGCTCTCTAGCCTAGCTAACTGGATACTTTCTATCTTCATAACATACCATTGAATCCAATGACAGACTCTAATTCAAGGCGTGGAATGTCCTGCGCGTCCCCAGCCATAATTCTTCAAGGCCTTACCCTCTTCAAAACTATTAACATTAACACTGCAAGCTTGCAATTGCGAGTTTTTAGCTAGTCTATCCGTATGTAGCTAATGATAATTTGCTAGCTTTCTCAATTTACCATACAAACAAACGCGACCTAGCAACAGCACGATTTGTTTGAGCCTGTTCCTATGGTTACTGTCCATGGCACTGCCAAAGCCTGCCAAAGAAGTCTAGCCATAGAAATCTCTATGGCTCTGGACATCATCATTATTCAAGAAAAAGACCAAAGGCTGCGATTCCTCGATGTTGAGACTTACAGTTTTAATGCTTTTGACAAGTTTTTATACTACTTGTCAAATACTCATGTAGATAATTAACAATCATTATAATCATTTGAATAGCATGCAGCATTTTAACACTTAATTCAGATATATTACAAAATATCACATTGACCAGTGACAGGTTTAGAAAATACTATAAAAACACATTCCACATGTACAATGTACGTTTTGCTTGTCACAATGTCACTTGTATATCTAACATAAACCTACAGTTCATGGAAAATATAGCCACAAGAGATGTAGTGGAATGAAAACAAACACAAAGTGAATGTCAGAGGGAGCAAAATACAGCGTTTTGGTGTAACTTGACGTCAAAGGTCTGTCAATGTCTTCTCTTCAATGAGTGAAATAGTGTGAGAAGGAAATAGAGTTCTGGATTCCCCACACTTCCAAAGACTGAATCTTGAAATGTCCTTTGCAGAGAGGAGCGCTCTCAAAGGTGTCACATCGCTCTGTGTACCCCTCTTGCAAGTCTTCATGCAGGTAGATGGCATGACCCCCATCGCCTCCTGAAGAGATACACACACAACCCATACTGTAAATACGTCAGCAATGTACAGGTATACACACTGTCAACAGCCCCCTGCTAATTGTCTTTCACGAGCTTCACAGTCATATTTATACCAATACACTATACACACAGATCCTTTTAACCCCAGCACCTCTCTCTCAGTGCAGAATCCAAACATGTACAATGCTATGAGTGTTCCTATTGCAAGGAAGGGTTAAAGATCCCTTAACACTGTTAAGGCATTTAAGCAGGCATATGTTTTACAGGACTGTTTTCAACAAAGCAATGTTTGTTTGTTTACCAATGACCAGCTTCTTGTTGTCTCCTGCAATGAATCTGGACGCTCCCTGTACTTTGGTAGTCTTGGGCAAGATGGATGGGGATGTTTCTGAGGGGGGGTTGAAGGGGCACGTCGGGCAGGGGTCGTGGGGGGCCAGCCGAGGAGACATCCTGGGAGTGACGCCTCCGGGACATGATGCGGACCAAAGCACATTGGTAACGCTCCATCCCTGGCCGTAGCTGAAAGAAGAAGAAGTTTATGTCACTCACTGCAATTGTAAAAGTAGCTGTGTTGCAGCGATGTGATCACTGTAAGGACAGAGGACAACGAGAGTGCGGTCACATGAATTTGCGAGTAAACCACAGCATGTTTGGGAGGGAAATATTGTGGTACCGTTCTCATCATGTTGTTATTTGTTTTAAAGATATTATCGAGTGTCTGTGTATACGGGTTATGTGTGTAATATATGCCACAACTTGCAAAGAAAAATGTCCACCTGTGTAGACAAAATATTTTCTTCTGTTCAATTCTGTTATATTCTAGTATGTCTCACCGTAAAGACAAAACTTTCTCCAGTCCCAAAATATTGAAGTCCTTCTGAGTCGAGTCTTTTCCGCTCTAATAAATCGGTCGACAGGAAAGCACCGCACACCTGTAAAATTCCATAGCAGCACAGTACTTGTAAACACTTGTAAAACGTGTAAACTATCCTACTATTTGATGTAAGCGTTCCTGTTTAGTAATAATTACCTCTTCATCCACTGTTTTGAGAATGAGTACAGCAGGCTCATGTCCTTCAACATGGGAGAACACTCTGGAGAAATACAAATAAACATTCACATGCAATCATCTGTAACTTTAAAGTGGACGTGTAGTAGCGTTTTAGGTATGTTGTTGAAATGAACCTTACAGTATCATCCAACCAATTGCATCCAACCTAGATTTAGATGCCAATTCAAAATGACCATAGTTGAAGTCTGATGGGAATTACATTAATTTTTTTAACACAATTAACCAGTGTAATACCGGTGTAATGGTGGACCATGTGATCGATGGTTTCAATATTGAAAGTGTTTCACCCTCGTTGACGGGTGTTTTGGGTGGTTCATTCAGTAAACATGTAACATGACGTGTCTGAGTGGGTGAAAGGTCATCAAAGGGTCAGTCACAGTCATGCACCATGTTGACTTGTCATTCTGTGGTAACCTTGGTAACCTGTCACACAACTTGTCAGACGCCAGACCTAACCTGCAGTAGGGACTTGTTTGTGCTGCAACCGAGGGAAAGTCAAAAAAACATTTGAAGGACATCGGAGACAGAGTGCATAGATATTTTGTTGACTGCTGCGAATGTTCAATTCTCTCTTCAAATTTGACGCAAATTGTGACAAGGAAACTCAAAGCATTTTCTGTTGACGTTGACGTAAAAACAAAAAACTATAGCAATCATGTTCAACCAAACTTCACTTGAAGTAAAGTAGATATTGTTCATGCTTCTGACCCGGAGAATACTCAGTTATGCACTACATGTTGATACAACCAACACTGCCTCTCTCAGTGTTATGTAACCAAGCTCTCAGGTTAGCTTGCTTCCACATCACACTTACTTCAAAGCTTCTATTAATTGTGCCTTCAAAAGGCAAACTATATACATTTAGCTTCAGCGCCATTAAGAAAACATGACATCTCTGGATTAAATATATGTATTTATTTTAATATGATAGGAATAGTCAAATGTGAATACTTACGAAGACAGACTTCGGACATGTTCATCTGTGCTGAACAGCCTCATTGGTTCAAAGAGGGCGAAACGTTCTGGGATCCAGGCCCAGACGATTCTCATCTCTGTGCCCGTCACGACACTTGATTTGAAGTTTCCAAAGTCCACCGTTTGGACTGCTTGCCTAGACAGATCAAATGCAGCCATTTGTCATACAATTGATAATACATATGAAAATCATTATGGAACCACATAGCAATACCCAGAGGCGTAGCGATGGAGTGGAAGATTAGGACGATTCTAAGGGCCCTGGTCAGACATGGGGCACTGCAGAACCCCACACTTTCCTGTACGATTCAGGGGGCCTAGAACCCCTAGCATCTCCCTTGGCAATACCTATAGTTTTAGTCACATCATGGTGATAGCTTACTAATGACGTGGCGTTACTGTTATTGGTTTCTACCATCTTCTCACCTCTTCTGATGAATGCTGACACCCTTTTGCATGAGTGAGTCTTTGTTGGCATTGAAGAGTAGATTGAGCTCCCTCCTGGTGGCCATCTGGATGCTGAAGGCCCTTTCCAGAAGCTTCTCTATGGAACAGTGGCGCGCCACACTCTCCACAAAGCTCTTCATGTCCCTCCTGAAGTCCTCCACGTCCGCCACACGCGACGAAACCGACACCTTGTACAAGCTGAGTAGGGCCAGAGCCACCCTGTAAAGAACCTTGTACCCCTTCCAGCAGGTAAACATCCAGGACTCTGATGGCGTAGGTGAACGGGAGGTCGGCGAAGATCCACATGATCCAGTCAGAGTAGAACTCAAAGAGGTTCTGGTGGGAACTAGCGATGAGTTTGCGAATGCCGCGACAGTACTTGTTGGCGAGGTCGCCAAAGGTCATGCAGGAGGCTCGGTAGGTGAGGAAGGTCTGGTCGATGTAACGCTTGTTGGGGTCTTTGTAGGAGATGAGGCGGCAGATGCTGTGGAAACACTCTGCTTCGTCTTCGCTGAAGTGTAGCAGGAGAGAGACCAGGGCGGGTAGGATTGGGCAGAAGTTGATGTCGGGGAAATATTTGCCGATGCAGAGGAGGATCTTCTTGACTGAGTTTAGGCCTGCTTTGTTGAGGCAATACCTCAGGGGAGGAAGTAGAGAAAATGGACTTCATGAATATTGCAATTCCACAAAAGTAAACAGCATTGATAACGTCTAACATACATCTGTAATGACTCAGGATTTAACAAGCACACTTATTTTACCTCACCAAGCTATTAGTGTAAAATTTAATACTGTAGTTTGGGTACGATACCTGGGAAAACCACCATCTTCCATGTACTCTGGAAAAGGATGTGTGGTCATCTTCTGCTCCCCAAAAAGCTTCTTCGACACGTCCTGGTAAACATCTCTCTGTGAGGTGATGGACCGTGTATTGATGCCATGTATGATGTGGTAGTAAGCCTTGGCTCTCAGAGTGTGAGGCATGGCCCAGAACCCCGATCGGCCCATGCTCTTCAGTTCCTGGTGGTCGACGTTTAGGATGTTCTGGTAGCGCCCGGCTGCCTCTGGGTCGATCTTCTCCCAGTCCACAAACTGTCCGTACTTCATCCCCGAGCAACAGGTGATCTCCCAGTTGTCTGATTCTGAGATGGTCATCATGGGGATGCCCATCAGACTTCCCCGGCTGCCTGATTAAAAGAAGAACGGTGATTGTAATGTCTTTATCGTCATGTTCATGTTATCTATGTCATACATATACACAAATACGGTGAATGTTACAGTCGAACATAAGTTACTCTTTATACAGCCTATTTCTCACTCTTTATACAGCCTATTTCTCTTTAAACAGCCTATTTCTCACATTTCTAGAATGTGTTATGATCATTCATACTAGTTCAACACACGAGGTTTCCATACCATCTAGATCCCTGCAAGAGGCTTGCTTGTTGGACTTTTTTGCCTTCTTGGAGAGATGCCGAGACAAGGCTCCATCTGGACTCTTCTCCTTCTTCCAAGCCTCAAAATGCAACAGAGAATTGGCCCTCGGCCTCAGGGCGTTTGACCTAGTAAAGTTTTCCTCGGAAGGTACGTCCGTTTCCTCAAAGCTATAGAAAGACTGAGAACGAGGCCTGGTGGTGACGTTCTCTTTGGCTTCTGTCCGTGAGTTGTGGTTCTTGTTGTCGTCTGGGCTTTGGTAGGAATGGGACCTCGGTCTCCTGTGGCAAGCCGCGGAACTCTGGTCTTGCTCCACGGCTGCTTCCATCGAAGGTCCGTCTAAATTCATGGTCCCACAGTAAGAACACTCTGGTGTTCTCGAAACATGGATCATTTCCACTGGGTGCTCTCGAGTCTCGATGACAGGAAACCTGCTCGTCAGTTCTCTCTCAGGTACTGTTTCCATCCGAGTGTCCTGAGGGGGAGGCTTTTATGAAAGGCTGCGGGTGGGGGTGGTCAGGTGACCGACACAGATGGTGATAGGGTGTTCTGGAGTTTTATCATTGGAAAATTCCAGCGATTCCCCTATCCACACTCGAAAACTAAACCATTTTAACATTGTAAGAATACATTACAGATGGATATCAATTAATTCATTGACTCGTAACACAGATAAATCAAAACATGACTTTGCTTTTTTGTTGTTAAATTGTCTATGCCAGTATTTATCATGCCTGCTGAACAGATTTGACTGTATTCTCAGATTAACCTGCTTGAGGGATTCTTTGAAACACTTAAATGCCAAATCAACAGTAGTTCCAAGAAATTCAAACCGTTATTATTTCAAACAACATATATTGTTTTCATCCAAACATACCCATTGTTTGGTCATGAAACATAAAACCTCTACAAGTTTCATCAGGCATGGGGGCTTAGCTACAGTTGTGGACTTGAAAACAAACACTGTACCCCATTGACTGAATGTGCTACACTTTCAGGAGTCTTGTGAGATAACATAGAGACTTTGATGACAGCAGAGACAGAACAATCAACCGCACAGTATAAAGTTGTGTGAGTGACCCTACGGTGGCCCTCAAGTGCAAAACCCCCCCCCCTAATATGAGTGCATCCCCCAAATGAAAACACTCCCCTCAAATACGAGTCAAATCCCCCCAAATAGGATGACTTGCTCACCTCCCCCCAATACAAAGACACGCTCCTCCAAATGGAGAACGACATAACATTAACTCAAAACCACATTACATTACCTCAAATCGGAAATGGTTGGTTCAACACTTTCGTCGCTGAATGGATGCAGTAACTAACAGGGAATAAGAAATTGATCGACAGAAATACGAAATGCAATAGACTGACAGAGTAACGTGCACCAGGAGTGGTCCAGGACAGTTGTTTAGCTATCGAAGCAGGTAGCAAGTAGGCCTACTTATGCAAAAGTATAAATTGCGTGTTAAGGGGCACTGTTTTGACAGCGCCATTGGGCTGCGCTTCAATTCCGCCATCTAGTGGTTTAAAGTGTGAATTAGTGCAGTTCTCACAGTAAACCACTAGATGGCGATAATAAAGCGCAGCCCTATGGAAGGGGTTTCGACAGGGCCATTGGGCTGCGCTTCAATACCTATAAATATCTATCTATCTATCTATCTATCTATCTATCTAGAGATCATACACGATCTCTCCTCTGCTTTCCATTCCTCTCCTCTCTTCTCCATCTATCCACCCATCCATCCATCTATCTATAATCTATCTATCAATCTATCTATGTATTGTGGCAAACAAAGGGGCGCAGCTAAGACTGCACAGCACAGCACTACTCCAAAGCACGGGGTGTGATATGCCCAAAGCAGGCGTTTATTTTCGGAAGTTCTTCCTCGGTTGAGGGAACGGTCGGGACTGGTCGGGACTGGTCTGGCTGGCCTGTCTGGACCCTCCACTCCTCACTGAAACGACACACAGTAGTGTTAGGGTTACAGTTAACAAATGTGTGTTGGGGTCCAGCTTCTACTCACTTCTAGCTATTCCCCCTTTTGGCAGGGGTGGCCTGCCTTTTATAGTGGGAAAATCCTCGTACCCACTCATGAGCCGCAGCTGTGTAGCTCGTTGTCTCTGGTGGGGGCGGATCCCGGACATACATTCCCCCGATCACCTGACCCCGGGCTTGCCGGTGCCGCTGTCCAGGGTGCTGCGCCCTTGGGTTGGCACAGTATCTTCTATCCATCTATCTAGTTATCTATCTATCTTCTATCAATCTATCAATCTATCAATCTATCAATCTATCAATCTATCAATCTATCTATCTTCTATCAATCTATCAATCTATCAATCTATCAATCTATCAATCTATCTATCTTCTATCAATCTATCAATCTATCAGTCTATCAATCTATCAATCTATCAATCTATCAATCTATCAATCTATCTTCTATCTATCTTCTATCTATCTTCTATCTTCTATCTATCTATCCATATCTTATCTAATCTTATCTTATCTTATCTTATCTTATCTATCTATCTATCTTCTATCTAGAGATCAGACATGACCTCTCCTCTCCTCTCCTCTCCTCTCCTCTCCTCTCCTCTCCTCTCCTCTCCTCTCCTCTCCTCTCCTCTCCTCTCCTCTCCTCTCCTCTCCTCTCCTCTCCTCTCCTCTCCTCTCCTCTCCTCTCCTCTCCTCTCCCTCTCCCCTCCCCTCCTCTCCCCTCAGGCAGGTGGCCCTCTCTACTGGTGACTGTCCTCCATGCAGCCGAAGCAGAAGGCCCTGGAGAGAGCTTCAGAGATCCCCCTGAAGAAAGCTTTGATGGACTTTGTCTCCTTCTTCTCCTGTCCTCTGGAAATGGAGGACTCACCAAGGTCTGGACCTGGACAGGAAACACCATCACACAACAGGATATGACATTACACAGAACTTCAGCTCTGTGACCTCTCACTTAAAAATAGTGTGTGTGTGCGCGCGTGTCTGTGTGTGCGCTTCCGTGTGTGTGAAATGGTGGGAATCCCAACTAAAGTGGAAAAGCCTAAATGAGACAATGTGCAGTCAGGATCTTACATTCAAAGATGAGGGGAGCCACTTTGTTTGACCTAAATATCCTGCTTATCTTCTCCTGCTTCTCTCTGCCCATGGCAGCCTCAGTCTGTCCATCCTTGAGGGACGTCTTTTCTTTCTTCTGGGTTTGGAAGTGAGAGAAAAGACACACAGATTCATTGAGATTGTCACATGTCGTCAGTTCTACCTAGTGCCAGTGTGTGGTGTTGTTTTCAGCTTACCGGTGTGAACAATTTTGGGAGGATGGGGGGGTCGGTCTTTCCGAGCAGCCCCATATGTGCCTCTGGGCTGGGGGCCCGAACCATGGAGCCCCTGGAGGTGGAGGAGCTGGAGGAGGATTGGGAGGATGTAGAAGAGGATTGGGTCCCACTGGCCTTTACCAAGCCAGACTCCATCTCAACTCCTTCACGGTCATCATCACCATCCCGTGTTCTTGCGTCACGGTGACGATGACCAGCAGAATCTTCAGAATCCTGCTCCTTCTCCTCCTCCTCGTCCAGGTCTGGGTTCGGGCACCCATCTTGACCCTGGCCCCAGTCCTGGTCCCAGTCATGGTCCAGAGTCATGTCCTCCTCCTCCGTAGAGGAGTCCTGGTCCTCAGTCAAGTCCTCATCCACCCTGAGCAATTTGGAAAACATGGCCCCAAGATGGTGCATGAGTTTGGGCACCAAGTCGTTCTGGCAGTAGTAGAGGGCTTCTGGGAAACCCAAGATTTTGTCCAGGAAGTCCAAGAACGTTTTCTGTGGAGAAGAGGAGTGCACAAAGGTCAGGCGCCAAACAAACACTGTGGAAATCTTGAACGAGAGAGAAAGTGTGTGTGTGTATGTGTGAGAGAGAGAGAGAGAGAGAAAGAGAGAGAGGGGGAAAGAGAGAGAGCACACCTTCAGTTTCTCCAGGTATGTTTTCCCTGGGGCACCCTCTGTGTCCTGGGGGAGGAAGGCTTCCACCAGGGCATGTAGCTGGGGCATGAAGCAATCTGGACCCTGGGAAGGGGGGGGTTTGGGTGGGGGAGAGAGAGGGAGGGAGGGGGGAGGGGGGGGGAGGAAGAGAGCAAGAGAAGGAGGGAGGCTGGGTCAAACACCAAAACTGTGACTGACTGATCAGTCAACCACTTAAACCACTTGTAAACTTTGGCTCGCATCCTGGAGTAGATGAAAATGACTTCCGTGGCTATCTAGACATGGTGAGGTCACTGCACCCCTGTGATGCAGGACTGGGGAGGCGGGGCACTTACTTTGAAATACGACTGGCGATAGCCAAACACAATCAGGCGCAGCATAACCAGCTCAATCACCACATCTATGATGCTCAAGTGATGAATCTGAAAAGAGTTCCCACAAATGATTAGCCAGCTCTTAGACTGTCACATCTCTGATTCTGATGAAGTTAGATGAGATGAGAGGAGATGTGGGTGTCCAGGTCATTAAACTGTGCATATTGCCTGGCCAATTTGTGCTTGAAAAACAACGTCAGTCAGACAAGTTTGCTGCCACAGACAAGTGTCTCGCACCTTCTAGAATGTGTGATGTCACAGACCCCATGCCCAAATGTAAACATTGAGACTGCTTGCTCAATACATGTTGTGAGCTTGGCACATTTTGATGAGCATGAAGGCCAGGACCTTTCCTGCCCTTCTCTCACCCACCATCCATCCTCTCCTTTACCTCCTCTCCCCCCCTTGCCTCCCCTTCCCCCTCTCGTCCCCCTCTACTTACAGACTGTGCTGCCAGCTCCTGCATGATGGAGTCTAGGTGGGCGTGGTCTGAGGTGTACTCCATCAGCCTGTTGTATTGGTAAAACAACTGCTCTTTATCCTGGAGAACACAGACACAGTCACACACAGACCCCATGTTTTCTAAGGTGTGTTAGATATCTCCAAGTTAGCATGTGTGTAGACTGTTCAAGTGGTGACACCCTACCAGGGTGACATATATCAAGGTCACCCAAAGTCTAGTAACTGTTGGTGGAGGTATAATATGTCAGATACCTTTTGTGCCTCGCTTGCCATTCTTCCCAAAAGCAAGTGAGTTGCCGCCAACACGAACTCTCTGCTGTCAGTAAACAGCGTCTGGGGACAAACATGGATGATCAGGATAACTACCTAGCATTTTATAGAACATCAACAAGCTAGCTAGCTAGATATATAGCTACTCACAGTGAAAGCCTGTCTGAGAGCTGCCACCTTGTAATCAATGGTTCTGTCTCCCAACTGGTACCTATGGAGATACATCAGTCAAGTTAAGCTGGACAAGCTAACTACAGAGTGGGGAACCTTGATAACATGCATTCCTGTGCATACAATAGTATTTATATCATCTATCTAGAAGAACCATGTGTATGGCGTGTTGTCAAATGTAACAATTAAAATATGCCTGTTAAGGAATTGTACTAACTTGAGGAATTCCATTTCATTTTCCCATTCCTGGCACTGATCCTTGGTCCTGCCCTCATTCTTCTCTTTCTCAATGGGGTCCCGGTCCTTGCCCTGGTCCTTGGTCCAGCCCTCATCGTTCTCCTCCTCAGAGGGGTCCCAGTCCTGGTCCTCCTCGCTGGTCCAGCCCTCATCCTCCTCTGAGGAAGCCATGTGGGAGAATCTCTTCAAAAGCAAACAGAGGAGGAGGACCTGGGTCAGACACGCACCCTGTGTGTGGCTTGTGCGTGCATGCGAGCGTGCGTGTGTGATTGTGTTTGCACTTACATCTAGACCGCGCCTGAATCTCTCCTCAGACCTGGCACACCACTGCCAGGTGTCAGCCCCCCTTATGACGCACACACCGCGCATCTGTACGTCCACCCTCTGAGGGAGTGGGAAGGAGGGATGAGGTGATACAAATAACAACAATAGGGCTGTTTGTTTTGGGTAGGTGTGCAGGTGTGTTTGCAAAGGCTGACTCATAGTACCTTAGCTCCATACCCTCTGGTCCAACGGTCCAGACAGTAGGAGGTATGGTTCCTCTCAGATCTCAGTAGATCAGTACACAAGCTCCTCTACAGAAACATCAACAGAGAAGAAGAGGGTGAGGTGGAATGTTCTGAAACTGATTTAGGACCCACAGACCCTTACCATACTGTAACTCAGAGCTTATATCCGATGTCTTAACACTGAGAAACATACTGTAGTATCTCTGACATCAATACTTTTGTTCATGCAGTTGAATTGACACACTCAAATGATGACTTCCTGGGGTGTATATTCCTCCAGTCTCACAGGGGAGAGGAATACACACATTAGGCAGCCAGGCTGTCACATACATAACAGGAGAGAGGGGGTCAAGAGAACTACCTCCCCCTGAAAGGAACCAGCCACCCCATCCATGTCTACTATGTTTCCATAGGGACCAAATAACCCAGGACTGAACCACTCATCATGACATCATCATCTCAACATTCCGGAACGTTGCAGCAAATTTGCAGAAAAACAACTGAGATAATGACTGGGTACGTGTGAGTAATTGTGTGTTTGTGTGTGTTTGTGTGTGTGTGTGTGTGTGTGTGTGTAAAGGTTAAGGTAAGATGGCTCTTACCCCAGTCCAAATGACCACAGGGCCACAGTAGAGGGGGCTGAACTCCCAGGGCAGCAAGGGTCCGCTGGTCATCTGAAACACATGACACACAGAAACCTATTCAAACCCATTTGTCTACCTAGTAACTAAACAGCTCATCACTTGAACTGACTTACAGTCTGAGTGGAAAGCTGAAGACACTGAAGCTGGGGCCTTTATGTCGGCTTGTGAAAATTTGGTGTTTGACTGCCCTGCACCCCTGTGACCCTTTGATATGTATTTTATGACTTTGTTTTGGCATAGAGATACATATATAAATACATGGTGTTGAGCAGTGTGAGTCTTCCATAATGTTGACTCTTTGAATTTGTACTGAATGATGTTACCTGTTGTCTGAGTGTCAGGTCTTCCAATGCCCTCTTCCCAGCCCGGGTGAGGTAGATCTTAGGAATGTGATGTAGCCAAACTGCGGCCGTGAAGAAGGTCTGTGACAGTGAACAACAGGAGACTTTATCTTCACCATCCTTGTCCAATGGTGACTAATACTGTGCATCTAAGACAAGGGGTTTCTCAACCTGAAGACTGCAGAATGTGGACTAAGATTATAGAAGGTGGAATGAGAGAAGGTGATTAGGTTACCAGAGTGTCCAGAGATGTTAACTCTGTCATTAACAGCTTCCCAGCACGAGTCAGCTGAACAACATCAGGCCTGGATGATGGAGCCTTCATGGCAGAGAGAGAATCTTAGCGATTGTTATGAAAAATCGTAATTTTATAGACTACATTGTCAATGTTTTAAGAAGACATTACTAAGCTTTTGTTATTTGCCCATGTTCTCAGTGAAAACTTTATGCGCCCCTCTCAATCTCTTAGCTCCAAGACAGAGGAGAACTTACAGGACGCCACACTGGCATGTACAGCAGCAGAGGTCCAGACAGAGGGCTGAACAGAGGCAGCAGCAGCTCCTCTTCATCCTCCGTGACCTGAGGAAGAAGAGGACAGTAGAGGAAGTTTTTAATGACAGTTCAATATGAAAATAGCAAACATAGTCAACATTTCCCCCACCAGAGATGTACTTCCCCCTTGGGTCCAGTCAGTCATCATCACAACATTACTGTGTCATGATGACCTACGTGTGTATAGGTCATCACACACAAGATCAAATAATTTGGCATTTTAAATACAAATGTTTCGGCCTATAAGATTGCGTTACATAAATCAAATGGGCATCAAAAAACAGTAATATGATGTGATCTAGTAGGTTTTGTTGCTTAACTGTACAGTCTTTGTCCTTTTCTAATGGGCTCCAATCCAGTTCCTGGTAGCTCTTTGTCAGATCATGGTACTTAAGACATCCGTTAGCTGACAATGAACTTTCTGAAAGTTTAAACAGAAAAAGGCATGGAGTTAGCACTGTATCATGAATTGGGTTTGTTAACCAACAACTTAGTTGTCCAAAGGCTCCTTCAAACACTTACCAGACTCTGTGTCGTCATGTGCCGTCATCTCTTCCATTCCGATACAGGTCAGTGGGGATAAAGCACGAAAGAATCCTTTCTTCTTTTTCCCCTTTGTTTGTTTGGATCTCTTCTCCTTAGAGACCACTGAGTAACTTTGGGCTTGACCCATGTTTAAGTTTGTCTCAAGCAAATCTCAAGCCTTCAGCCAAGGCAGGTGGCATGGAGGGGCTACAGCCTGCAGCCCCCCATACCCCTCAGAGAGCTCATCTCACTCACCTAGCTGTGTCTTACTCTTGGTCCTGTTGTCTCTCTTGTAGATGATAGTCTTCACTCTCTGGTGTCAATCTTCTAATGAGCTGCGCGTCTGTGCGCACCTGTTTATATAGCCCTTCTGAGCCATTGTGACATCACAAGGCAATCATGGTCTGGGTGATGATGTCATAATGCAGTATGCAAATCATGGTTTTAGTGTTCTTTGTTGCACTTATGGTCCCATAAGTGTGCAAACTTCGCACAGCTGACAGTGGAACAGATGACAGCGTGGATCAAAACCGACAAGAGGTGCTGGCGATGAGGTCGCTCAGTGCCGCCTGAAGATTACATGTCACAAGTGTAAAGGGAAACATCTGCACGTTCTGCATGAAGTAAACATAAAACCTGCAACTGAGGGTACGTCCTGCCTCATCAACACAACCAATGAAGTCCTGTACGTGTACAGGCGGGCAGGGTGCAGCCAAGTCCTACTCAAAGTCAGTAAAGTGCTGCTGCACAACGGTGACCACACCTTGGAGACATATGCCATCCTAGACGATGGGTCGGAGCGGACCATTCTCCTCCCTGCAGCAGCGCAGAGCCTTTAAGCTTACGGGTGAACCGGAAGATCTGATACTCAGAACCATTCGGCAGGACATCAGAGTTCTGCACGGCACTGCAGTGTCCATCTCCTCCATTACCCGCGTGTGCTATTGTTTAGAACGCCGAATATAAACAGAAATGGCTCTGCAAGTCTTATATTGTTTAGCATTTAGTATAACACTGCATTTAAGTATATTAATTTGACTGATTCATGCCTATGTGTTTCAGAACCACACACCTACATTTCATCTGTATTTAAATAAAACAACTCAAAGGAACATCTTATGTGTTATCTTTCAATTTCAATCTTTGTTTCCATATGGACTGTATAGTACAAGGTGCCATATGAAATGTTTCATTATTAAATGTATCTTATATTTGAATTTCTAAACATTCTTCTCACCACTAATGGGCTTTAGTTTTCCGTTTTCTTTCATTTTGGACACCTCATACATTGAGAGACAGAACACCCTGATTTGTGATGCTATATTTACATATTTGGTATTGCTGGATTCACCACAAACCCACCTTCCCAACAGGCCATCATATGTGTTTCTATGATAATCCCTGGAAAGGTAACCACAAAGTAAATGAAAACATTCTGCAGAGATCTAGATTTTTGTCATGTCCGCCTATTTTAGGTATGTGTTTATATGTATTTATTTATTCTATACATCAATATATTCACATCCAGTTTTCTAGTAGCTTTTCTAGTAGGTAAAGCAACTTCCTAACTACAAACATGCCAAGTTTCAAAGCTCTCAGAGCTTGTGTGATTGATCTGCATAGTTTATATGCCTAAACTCACATACGGACAGGCTATATTTGAGTCCTTTCTTGGTTTTGGGGTGTATAACAATATATGTTAATTTAACAATCTTAGCAGTAAAATATTTTTTGCCAAGAATCCATTTCATATATGGGAGACCTTAGAGATGATGAAAAACATTGTTGGGTTTAGTTCTACCTCCGGTAGGGGTATCTCAAAAACTAAAGCCCTTTTAGATAATTTGTCACTAGCCTATTACAAGGAATAAGAAATTGACAAAAAGAATCGACAGAAGTACGAAATGCAATAGCCTTACGTTCACCTGGACAGTTGTTTAGCTATCGAAGCAGGTAGCAACTAGGCCTACTTATGCAAAAGTATAAATTGCGTGTTAAGGGGCACTGTTTCGACAGCGCCATAGGGCTGCGCTTTACCATCACCATCTAGTGGTTTACTGTGAGAACTATGACATTTTCTGTTCTATTCTATTGAACTACAAATATTATTTTAATATATCCAATCATTTTCTGTTCTGTTTATTTCTCAGGGATGCAATACTGAAGCTTTTTACTCATGTGCGTGAAGTGAAGATCACAAATGAAGGAGCTGACACTTGCTATTCTTCAACACTTGAATTTGGGTTTTTCTATACTGCCATTGGTTCTTTCTATAGGCTACTGCCATTGGTTGTTTTCTATACTGCCATTGGTTGTTTCTATACTGCCATTGGTTCTTTCTACAGGCTACTGCCATTGGTTGTTTTCTATACTGCCATTGGTTCTTTCTATACTGCCATTGGTTCTTTCTATACTGCCATTGGTTCTTTTTACAGGCTACTGCCATTGGTGGTTTTCTATACTGCCATTGGTTCTTTCTATACTGCCATTGGTTCTTTCTACAGGCTACTGCCATTGGTTGTTTTCTATACTGCCATTGGTTCTTTCTATAATGCCATTGGTCCTTTCTATACTGCCATTGGTTCTTTCTACAGGCTACTGCCATTGGTTGTTTTCTATACTGCCATTGGTTCTTTCTATACTGCCATTGGTTCTTTCTACAGGCTACTGCCATTGGTTGTTTTCTATACTGCCATTGGTTCTTTCTATACTGCCAGTGGTTCTTTCTACAGGCTACTGCCATTGGTTATTTTCTATACTGCCATTGGTTCTTTCTATACTGCCATTCAACCCCGCCAGCCCTATCAGCTCCATCTGCCACATAATTTACATAACTTCATATTATACGTAGGCTACATATTGTCTGTATTTATTATGATTATATTTTAAATAGGAGGATCTATCTATCTATCTATCTATCTATCTATCTATCTATCTGACTATGTATTCACCTTATTCCGCCCCGCCAACCTTTTTTAGTTCCGTTGTATTCGAACTTCCTGTTTGCCGGGGATATCATTCAATTCAATGGAAAATTGCCGAAAAGTCCCGCTGCTAAAACATTATATAAGGTTGGTGGATTTGTGCCAGTTGTGCTATGTTCGTGTGCTACAACAAGTCACCAATACACCCTTTCACTGGATGGCTTGAAAACGACTTTTAAGTGTCAGATCGCTGCTCTGCTTTGCTGCTATAAGTAGGCGTTACATTAGCCACAAACATAAGA
>CAEFZP010004897.1:0-155868 GCA_903064625.1 Mallotus villosus
AGTAGCCTACTATGTAAGTTCTGTCGTCGAATTGTGCGAGCCAAAGGTGGAAACACTAGCAATCTTTTTCACAACCTGAAAGCCATGCATGTGTGTGAATATGAACAATCTACCAGAATGCGTTTAACAAATCCAATGCTTGGTTGGGTAGAATTGTGAAATGTTTATTGTAAGCCAACAGAATCGAGTATTCAGCCATGTAATAATTGTTAGCTAACTCATTGCAAATATTTAACAGTGGAAAAGCACTGCAAAAGTTGGAAAATTCAACTCATGCAACACACCAGAGTTACCCTAATCCAAATCCGTCCGAGTGCGGTAGATTAGTCCGCTGTGGTGCGGATTGCATTGTCATGACATTTTAAGACTAACTAATATATTGTGATACTGTTACCGTCTTTGCTTACGCATTATCCTGTGATAAACATTTTAGGCCATACTGCCCAGCCCTACTACAACTAGCTCAGGGGTCCCCAAATGTCTTTTCTGCGAGGGACAGATAATTTTTCCTTTCTTTAATGTGGGGCCGGTCGGTCAGTGTAACAGAAAATTACATGGGCCGGAGTGACTACCAGTGTTATTGTGGAGATGTTATTATGATTTTAAATGTATTTTTTATGCTAGATTATTTTATTACATTACCGCTAGTGGTGGGCCGTTAACGTGCTGCGTTAACGTGAGTCCCTTATTGGGTGATAAAAAAAATATTGCCTTTAATCTATTCTCAAAGTTGGGTCTATACTACGCAAGCTATGATGACTTTCACCTTAATATTTTAGCGCGGATGTATACCTAGACGAATTGCACGCCGCCGCTTACCAAGCCTGCAGTAATTGATGCCTGATCAAATTATACTTTTCAATATCAGTTTGTGGTTCAACAGGACACAGCCAAGACGCTGCGCTCTTCTAAACTGATCCACACTTTGAGGATCGATTAATTTGAGGATCTGTCACATTGTGTCCTGTTGAACCACAAATCGAATTTGAATTGCCCGTAGATGTAACCTAGCCTGGGTGCCAGCCAAACTTATCCCCGCCCGCAAAATAATTTGTTTGGGAAGTTGGGTCTGGGGGGGGCTCGGTCGGCAAAATTCTATATCCGAACAGGAGCTGTTCGGACCAATCAAATTGTCAGGGCGGGCTTTATACGATGATGGGAAGAGGATCAACAGTAACGTAATCAACCACGTCACAAAATGTGTCATCCTTTGTGGTGTGGGGCTCTCCTCTTCACTTATGTCGTTTGAGTCTGTAAAATGGCAACAGTAGGCTATTTGGAGCTATTTGTCTAAATAGGCTAGCACTTGATCTAAGGATACTCGCAGCCAGATTATTAGGCTATTGATTAGCAAACACGCCAAATGTAGTAGGCTAGCTGTAGTGGGAATAGGCAAATGACTTAACCACTCACACTGACAGCTGTCATATCGTGATCTGTGCTGCACTGAACGTCGGAGTCTTCAATCACTTGAACTGACAGTTCAGTAGGCCTATCTGAACTGTCAAAGCCGTTCAATCCGGTAAATGTCGGAGAGTCCTCTCCAAAAATATCAATAATGATACCACTGTAAATGGATATTTGTGGTGAAGGACCTCCCCCGGTTGGCGGGTTTTTAAATGCCGATGCATCTTTTTTTGCCCTAGAAAGAATATCTTTCCACTTCTTTCTAACCTCTTCAACTGTCCGCAGTCCTCCGTCACATTCATTATTAATGTGATCGGTTATTGACTTCCATGCTGACTGCTTTTTCTTGTTTGTGTTGCTGTTATTGAATTTTCCCGTGAGAACGCTTCTATTCTGGTTACGAATCTCTACGTTTTCTAATTTCTGTAAAGTTTATTTTCCTTTTTTGGGGTTTTCTTTATCCTGCATGGCTTAATTTTAAGGGAGATGCTAGGCACTGGCAGTAGGCTAGGGTGTGCTTAGGCTCCTAAATGTGTTGCTTGGCAACGATCGGCGCTTTAGCATTTTCACAAGGACGCGCATCTTAAGACCAGGCGTAGCTACGACCGTGGTCTGTCAAGCTTGGTGCACTTCGTGTAAATTAAAATCACAAAGTCGGACGTAGCTAAGACCGACGTAAGAGTTAAGACCAATTTATTTACGCCCAGCTGGTGCACTCGGCCCCAGAACCCCAAGTTGCTCCCGATGGGCTGGCCGGCGCCTTGCATGGTAGCTTGCTGCCGTCAGTATGTGTTAGTGTGAGTATAAATGGGTGAATGAGAGGCAAACATTGTAAAGTGCTTTGAGTGCCGCTAAGGTAGAAAAGCGCTATATAAATGCAGTCCATTTACCTCACTCTCGTTTAGTAAGTAGTTAATATAATAATATTGTAGAATTATATTGTATATTATATATCGTAGTTTGGGGACCCCTGAACTAGCTCATAATGGCTCCTGAAAGTAAGGGTGGGTGGCACTCAAAGAGAGATATAAAGACAGAGAAGTAATAGATGAGGATGAAGAAAAGACAAAAATTAGGAGAGCAGAAATAACAGGGAATGGGTGAGGATGGAGGGAATAAGATTGACTGAGGGTGAGCCATGTTGAGTTAGAGAGGGCTGGGGGAGGGAGAGAGCCGGGTGCTACAGAGGAAACGCTGAAATTACTCAGTTGAGAAACGATTGTTTTTTGCTCGGCAACTGAAGAGCACAGGCAGCCCACAAAGGGCCTTGAGTGACCCCCTTGAAGGCCAGATAGAGAGCCAAAAAGGAGGGGTCACTGTGGAGCTGTCAATACTGTATGATGGAGAACAAAGCGGGGAAATATTGTAACAAGTGGGAAGAGAAAGAGAGAGATGCAATCTGTGAGAGTATGAGAAAGAGAGGAAAGTGATAACGAGTGAGAGAAATGTAATCTGTGAGTAAATGAGAGAGAGAAAAGAGAGAGTGGAGAGAGGAAAGAGAGAATGAAAATAGGAGAGGAAGCGCTCAAGGGAAAGGCATAGATTATCTCAATACTGTATGATGGAGAGCAAAGCAAGGGTAAATATTCAAATTAATGGAGGAAGGCAAATTAATAAAAAAGAGGTGAGAGAGGGAGGGTGAGATGTAGAGAAATATGTAGAATCTAGCTAAAGGCCCTTCGGTTGGCTCTGGAAGACAGAGGAGGAAGGCTGGGAGCGGAGTCGCAGTGCCCAGAGAAGGGCTCCCTTAGTCCAGCCAAGTGGCATGTCTCTCTAGCCTCTGTAGCGTTCCTGGAAACATGACTCACTGCCAGGCAACCAGCAGGCCAGGCTGTTGAGTCACTCGTGGACATCATGTGTATGTGTGTGAGTAGGAAAGAGAGAGAGAGGGTGTTGTTGTGAAGGAGAATAGGAGTGATAGTACACGTATGTGTGTGTGAGAAAGGGCATGTGTCATTGTCATCCAAGGAGAAATGGCCTGTGGTCAGAACCAATGTTAATTTTGGTGCTTGCCTTCGTCAAGGGCACAATCTTTGTTCTCTCACATATATATATGATTATTGGGTGTGCTTTCAAGCCTTCGGCGAGAGCGCAACCTTTGTTATCTCACATATATATTTATTATTATTTTTGCCCCCCTAAGGCTCGGTCAATATTTGGACTACATAGAAAACGTCTGTCAAAAGTTTCGTCTTGGTCTCGATTGATATGCTATTACTTTTATTTACGTACCGTTGCACAGTTTAGGACCATACAACGTTTTTGTGGCAAAAAGTGTCTTTTGTCGCCGACGGGTACTCAGTTCTAGCTTACGTCACAGCGTTGGCACACGTTAGCAACGACGCATTAGATACGACATGCATAGAGACTGTTGCACAGCAAGGATGGTATCGTGCCGCCCCCCTAAGCATCCGTCAATATTTGGATTACTTAGAAAACATCATGTCAAAAGTTGGTAGCCATTGAGTTACTACAGCGGTCTATGATGCATCTGTTTTCAATCGTTAAAATAAACATTCCTCACAAATACATTTTCGTTGTACGATTTATTATGACATTAGATTACAAGTAAACGATTTGTTGGTGAAATTATCATTACCTGTGGTTTCAAACCAGTACTGCAAAGCTGTAGCCTACGCGAGACACTGTAGCTAACAAAAACCTCCACAGCTGTTCAGGAAGTCAAACGGCGACAGAACATGTTCGGCACTCCCTTAAATCAAAAGTAATTCAATCGGTGAAACTATCTGACTACTAACCCAACTTCATTGCCACAGCCTAAACTTGTCAATCTGTTAATGAAAAAAATATTTAATTTCAGCCTAAACCGTACAACGGAACATTACATCGAATTCAACCAACGCAATCGCTACCAAGACGAACACTGTAGTATACAATTTACCGGGGCAGCTTCTCCACAAAGGGCTATATCGCATTTTGCGTTGTTACTGACAATGATCGCTATTGAGCTTTTTATGCATGAGCGATTTCCCACTAAATAAATGTCAAGCTTATTTACGTTTTTGGGGGGCATATTTTCAGTTAGCATATACTGTTTCAATCGCGATTCCATCTGAAATATTGCCAGTGATAACGTTTTTACAGTAGCTTCTTTCCAAAGGTGTTCTTAATGAATTATGCAATAGCCTATGAGTAGGCTAAATGCTTGAAAATATCACTAGAACTGAAGGGAAAAACTTAAAGGGACAGACCCACCTGCAACTGACGCAAGCGGGCACACCCTCACAATTTCCCCAGATATTGTATGTTCTCTAATTGGGTGTGCCTTGCCTTCGGCAAGGGCACAACCTTTGTTCTCTCACATATATATTATTATTATTTGTATTATTTTCCCATCCCTAAGCATCCGTCAATATTTGGACTACATAGAAAACGTCAGTGTCAAAAGTTTTGTCTTGGTCCCGATTGAGTTGCTTGTATTTTTATTTACGTTCCGTTGCACAGTTTAGGAGGTTACAACGTTTTTGTGGCAAAAAGTGTCTTCTGTCAACAAAGGGTACTCAGTGCTAGCCTAAGTCACTACGATCATTTTGAAACCACACACACACAAATACATACATACACACACACTTTGGGTTCTGGGTTCTTAACCAACTTAATTCCAAGTCAATGCTATCTCAGTGATCAATACAACTGTCAGTCAAACAGAAGGCATGCTAAATTGTTAATTTTAATAGTTTATTAAACAGTAAAGTCTTACCGGAGAAAACACTGTAATATTAAATGCTAATTATGTTCTGGCCCACCAAGTAATAGCTCAGAAAAAAAATGGCTCATGGCCAAACCTAGTTAACGAACCCTGCTGTACTGAATTGTGATGATTAGCTTGGTTGACGATGGTTGTGTGATCCTTAGCAGTTTTTTCTCAGACTTCAGCTTCAGAAATGTTTGGGAAAATGTTGCTTGTGTGAACACTACCACATTACTTGATCAATAAAAGAACACACATACACTAACTCAAGGACACACCCAGAGCAGATGACTCGAGTCTAGCCTATGATTCGTGGACCTGGTTTAGAGTGTGTCTAGGTGAACGCACTTTTGTGTGTTGTACAGACTCTTGAAATGTTTCAAGAACAAATTCATACTGACACACAGTCTGGACACCATTGTATGGATTTTCTGACACACTAACCCAACTCACTGTCATCAAGGATTCCAGTAATTAGATTTCCGTCTACCACGTTTCTCAATTTCACCCTTCTTAATAGGGTCTGTGTGTCGTACACTAACCCTCACACACATACACACACAAACATGTGACACACGCACACACAGTGTTCCCGATCCACAGTTCCCTCTTTGTTAATAAGTGGACAGGTTGTACTGCTCTAGTAATTAATTTCTACGCTGGCCCTTCATGGCTCATTTACCAATCAATCCCTCTGTTGTTTTATGAATTCAATTAACGAGGCTCTGAACTAGGCTGCACTGGACACGAGAAGAGAGAAAGAAAAAGGGAAAGAGGGTAAGGGAGAGAGAGGGGTGGGGTGGGCTAGGCTTACGAGAATGTAGCTGATGGAGCAGGTCGGGGATGTTGAGAGTGTGTGTGTGTGTGTCTATGTGCATGCATGTTCGCCTGTGAATATGAGAGAGAGCTAGAAAGAACTGGAGGGAGACCAGAAACTGCCACAATAATGATATAGGGTCCACTGGACTCTGGGCTGCATGGCTTGCCTGGTCTTTTTAATGGAAATCTTAATTAGACTCTTTCTTCAAGAGAGAAACAGATTGAGGCTGAGAGTAACAGAAGGAAAAAATAAAGAAATGCAAGACAAACACAAGAACAAAGAGAAAAAGTGAGAGAGGAGAGCAACGGGGGAGCATGATGGCTGACACCCTGGCTGCTGCTGTATGTCCCTACCCTGTCCCACAGAGGCCATCTGTCACTGCTACACACACATACACACACATGTATTTACAAACACACAGAGGGAGAGAGAGGGAGAGAAAGGGAAGGAAGAGAACGTCACAAAGCACTCGAAACAGCACTCGCAGCTCCTGTACTTCAACAGCTTATTGTAGTCCACCCTGATGTGTGTTTGTTAATGTCCATTGTCCAGATTGATCTGTCCTTCCGGGTCTACGATCCACAGACACATACACGTGTGTGTGTGACATAAACATGAAATCGACTTCAAGGAAAATAAACAATCATAACTTCTACATAACGTACTGATATCCAGTCCCATCCCTGTCTAACAGTACCAGTAGAATAATGTGGAAATGTATTAATAGCTGGAACAAGCAATTAAGGAAGCCGTCTCAATGGTTGTTGTTGGAGACTTAAGAGTTAAATGGACTAGAATGGCTTCTATTTTTGACAGTGTTTCTTCTCCCTAGGGAGCTAGCATTTAGGGGTTTAAACCACACACACACAAATACATACATACACACACACTTTGGGTTCTGGTTGAATAGCGCTGAACTCTCTGGCCAGCATACTGAACTGTATGTTTGTGTGTGCGTCCACATGAAAAAAAGAGTGTGTTCATAGGTAAAATCTCCATTTTACCCTCTACCTCAAAGAAGATATAATTCAACTTTTACCATGTCCCCTCCGCCTCAACCCAGGTCTCTGTGATATGAGTCTGGGAGAAACCACTCTACCATAAGAGGGTTCTTTGAGGGATTTAAAACGAACATGAAAAACAAACATTGATACTACACACATCCACTCACACACACACATGTTTGTCAGCTGATTAGTGTGGGCCAATCACGCATGTGAGATTATTTGGTTCTTGTGCCAATTTGTATGTGTGTGCACGCGCCTGTCAGCCTGTCTTTGTCCCGTGGCGATGATAATCAGGGTCCCAGAGCGTCTCTTCAGTGTTTTTCTGGGTTATTAGCCAGGCAGATGAATGAATATGGAGATGCCTCTCTCCTCTACCCCCTCTCCTCTCCCTCTTTCTCTCTCCCCCAACCCCAGCACCCTTCACTGAAACTCCATCCACATGCTGCCTGCTAACCAAGATCCACCGCTGCATCTGCCTGTTCAGGGACCAATTCTGTTGTGGGCTGCAGCATCACACACACACTCCCTCACACAACCACAGAAGGCGTGTGGGGATGCGGAAAACATTTTTGAACGTGCACACACAATTTCTCCATCTCCCTTTTTCTAACTCCATCTCTCTTGCTCTCCCTCTCTCTCTGTCCATCTCTCCAACTCCAATGCACTCTCCCTCTCTCTGTCCATCTCCTTTGCACGTTCTCTCTCCCTATCTTTCTCCCTATCTCTACCTATCTTTTTCTCTAGCTCCCTCTCTCTCCATCTCTTGCTCCCTCTCTCTCTATTTGTCAAACACAACAAACTAAAAGTCAGACACAGACCACATGTGTGCTGGTGCAAGGCATGCACAGCAGTTTGCTGGGTTGTGTCATTCAATGGGGCTTGATACAGAAGAGCCAATACATCCAGGAGTGGGGAAACATCCAGGGAAACTTGTTCTTAGAGGAGAATCTAAGTTGGAACCTGTGTCTGTGGTTGTGTGTGTATGTGACTTCTAAGAGATCATTCTAGATTTCCATGTGTTTATTTTAGTGTGTGTACATGTCTGTGTGTTGGTTTGAGAATGTACCACAAAGACCGTGAAACTAATGAGCTGGATTGTATCTGTATTTATAGCAATGGTGTTGTTTCATATTCAGGATTTTGTGAATTATTATTTTTCTCTTACCCACCCTTTTAGGCTGTGTTGCTACCTTGTTAGAAATGGTGGCAGGGAGGGAATAGGAGGATGGGTAGAAGAAGAGAGGGTTCTGAAGGAGAGAGAGAGAGGTAGAATGAAAGAGAAGATAATGAGTCATACAGCAGTAACATGCTGACACTGAGCTTACGAGTGGACAGAAAGAGACAAAGCAAAAAGAGAGAGATGAAGGGAAAGGGAGAGAGATGAAGAGATTCAGCAACATTGTGAGTGAGAGATAGGAAGAGAGTGAGAAATAAAGTGAAATCATTGAGTGTAAGCAGGAAGGAAGGATGAAAGCAAGTAAGGAAGTAATAGCCGGAACCATACTGATAAATGCTGAAAAAAGGAGTGAAAGAGTACGAAAGGAGAGGATAAAATAAATGAGGTGGAAGGCAGTGAAGATGGAAGATAGGAGACAGAATAGGGGACAGAGCCATGGTAGAGGGACCACACTACTTAGCTGTCTGACACTGCATACCTAACCACTGCTGGTTAGATATGTTTAGCAGCTTTTCTCATAGATAAGTGAGCACCAGGAGCAATACTAGGGGGCGTGCAGAGCAGGTTGGATGACAGGAAACAGACTGGGAGCAGGCCCCTCAGAGGAGAAACAAACTGTGGAGTTGGGAGTAAGAGAAGGGAGGACTGAAAGAGGAAGAAAGAGAGGGGGATGAGAGAAATGGCGATGCAACAAAAAAAGGGCTTTGAAGATCATCAGGTGAATCCCGCCTTTGATGAACGCAATCTGCTTTTCATTTGGGTGCTAGCCTCTTTGTGTGTGTGTTGTTGTGTTGATGTGTGTTTTTATTAATCCTATGTGTGTGTTTTGTAATATGCATAGGCCTGTGTATGTATGTGTGTGTGCGCAGTGTTTCCTCTAGGATTTTTTTTAGCAGTGGGGGCAGGTCTGTCAAGGACGCACACACGCAATCTCAACTGTGGTGTGAAGCGCGTATCCGTGCTATTCTCCGACATGCACTCTAACAATCACTGCTGATAGACTGCCTTTTTTTTGTACAGCCCTGTTTCTGATACCGTGGCAGCAGAAATGTAGCCGTGGCGGGCCGCACTGTTAAAATGTGTAACAGATGTGTAGAATACATGTCTTTATATGGGGTGACATGGAATAAGAAATGCAATACAAAATGGCTGAAAGGGGTGTATTTGTGTAAATGTACACATTTCCTCAATATCTTTGTGTTTACCTGTATCTTTGACTGATGGTTTTTCAAACCTAATAAGGTTCAAGATGACATCACTCTGAAGTACCATAAACAATTTCACCTTGGTATGTCAATATATGATTGAATTCAATTAAATTGCTCCACAGCGCGCACGCTCCAAATTCTCAGACTCATCCTGCCCCTTGACACTAGGGTGACCATAGATATATATATCTATGAGGGTGACCACCTGTCCCGCTTTGCGTTGTGTCGCACAGCATTTTCACCCCTTGTCCCGCACGTCGCATATTGAAATTGCTGTGCGATACAGCGCAAAACGGGACAGGTGGTCACCCTACTTGACACACGCGCGAGCTTGGCGAGACGCACACACATCCTTTCTGGAAATTGTGTGGTGACCAAGCCCCTACCTTCGGTTTTTAGCTCCTGTTTCATTTAGCTTCCAATCGCAGCGCGCCGTTACCAATATAAATTAATTTTCGGCGGCCATTGTTGTTTTCAACTGGAATCGCCTAATAGCCGAGGCAGGCACGTTCGGTAAGTCATGTCACCTTATTTTACACATTTTAAGCTAGAATCAATGATTGGGTTCGTGAAAGTACACTACTCTGGAATTATTGTGAAGGTTTGACCACTTTTAAACCTTTAGATCGTGAGTCTGAAGTGACGGAAAACTAAACTCGAAAAGTAGCTAGCGTAGCTTTTTCCCTTTGCATTTAGTGAATCTCATTTTGCATCTCAGCCAATTCTTCACCAAAAATGTTGAGGAGGTCAGTCTGTTGGAGATGTGGGAATTGTGCTTTTAGCCATACGCTCCGATTATTTTTGTGATATGTGGAAAACTTGCAATCGGAGTGAGACTGCGTCCCGGGGGTACATTGTTTTGACGTTAGCCTCAGAGTCAGACTCGGCTCGCTCACTGGCAGTGTGTAAACAATTTTGTATTTCACTCAATTCTACTCCATAAACGTCGGGGAGGACTGTTTTTTGTAGACAATAGCCTGTTAAAGATAGCCATTATATCTGATGTTTCAAGGCGACCCTGTTTCATTCATCATATGTCCTGAGAAAGCGACCTACGTTAGCCAGACTAGTTTTGCAAAGGTCAAGCTATTTAACGGTAGTCTGGCTATGCCCTCCTACGTACTTCCGCTCCGCTTTTTGGAAACAAAATGTTTGTAGGTCCAATCAGCAAAAAGAGGGAGTGGCCAAAAACGATTATGTTGATGTTGTTCGCTAGTTTGAGTTGTAGTTCAGTAGCCTAATGGCGGCGGAGTCGCTGCCGAATATCCAAAAGTCAAGCCGGAGCTAGAACAATCTTTGCTAAGTTTTGTTGGTGGCCATGATGTTGTGGCCCTCCTCCCCACAGTGTTCGGGAAAAGTTTGAATTTCCAGCGACGGCAGCTAGCTCCGTTACAGTAGTGGTGACGCAGCTAGCTTCATCAGAGTACCCGCCTTCAAGGAAGTTAACGCTTGTCAATGGAGCGATCCCAGATGCTCTGTACAAATGAAATGTACGAGGGTCTGGCTAATTGAACAGTCTCTGACAGTCAGAATCACTGTTTACAGGCAAAGGTCGAGCTGGTCTTTGGTCAGATGTGTATATATTGACCAGTTTAGAGCTAAATACTGTTGCCAGAGCCTGGAATAGAACCTGTGTTTTGAGTGACTTTGCATGGGACTCCCCCGGGTCAACACATTTGGATTCAAGTTCAAGTAATGCCACTGCATTTCACAGTCAAAACTGTAGTTTATATCAAGTGTAGATGGAAAAAGCTTAATTTTTCACAACTGACATGGAACATTCTTCACTTTTACAGGTCTGGAGGTTCATGCAGAGGCCAGCTCAACAGAGGATGCCGAGTGTAACAGAAGATGCAACAGAGGATGCAGAGCGTAACAGAAGATGCAACAGAGGATGCAGAGCGTAACAGAAGATGCAACAGAGGATGCTGAGAACAACACAGACCCCTTGCTGGACTACCCCTATCTAGCTGGACAGCTTCATCTAGCTGGTCTGCCCTGCCTGCCTGCCTGCAGGCCCTGCTTGCCAGCCCTCTAGAGACAGACAGTCACAGACAGTAGCTCTGCAGACTGCTTTTTTGAGGATATTGATGAAAAAGGACAAACCAGCATTTTTTACTTTGATGAAAGTCTAAATGTTTAATCCTTTCCATGTCCCAGTATGCCAAGCTGGTGACTTTTAGTGTCTTACGTGATTAAAACAGTACAAGTGATAGACTTTTGACCTGAATCCAATGATTATTCATCTGAATAAAAACCACTCAAGAGAAGTACTGCTTCTTTATTAATAGTATATATGTATATATATATAATTGCGCAGCTCCCCCTATCAATGATCTAGCACCTCCTCAGCACCTGCATTAAAAATTATCTGGTGCTGTCCCTGCCCCGGGTTGATTGTAACTGGTGTTTGAAAACAAATGTAGTATGGCAGAATAGAGGAACTGGGCAAAGGGTGCTGTTGTGGAAAGTCCCCAAAAACTGCAGAATGGGACGAAAATATTAGATGGCATTGAATCAACTTCAAGTATTTATCTGTCACATACAGCAAATGTAGTGAAATGGGGGGGTCTACGCTCCACCCTGTGCAAAAATAAAATAACATTTAATTTAAAAAAAAATGTTTTAAAGGTGGTGAATAAAAAATTTGAGATCAAGTGTCTCACTGCTTGTGGATAAAAACTCCTTAGTCTCTCAGTCCTTGAATTCAGACTGTGTAGGCGTCTACCCGACGGCAACAGGGTGAAGAGGCTGGCATTGGGGTGTGTGTCATCCCTCATGATGTTTCTTGCCCTCGACTCCACCCTCTTTTGGTAAATATCATTCACGTTGGGTAGGGACGCTCTGATAGTCCGCTCGGTTGAGCGCACTAACCTCTGAAGGTTGGCCTGATCTTGGGCGGTACAGCTTCTGTACCAGACGGAGATGCATCCTGTGAGGATGCACTCCACAGCTGAGGAGTAGAAGGTCCTAAGGATGGGAGGGGAGACCTTGAATTTCTTAAGCATACAAAGGAAGTACAGCCGCTGCCTAGATTACTTTGTCACGTGTTGTGTGTGGAGGGTCCAGGTTAGGTCTTCAGTGAGGTGCACCCCCAGGTACTTAAAACTAGGGACTCTCTCCACAGGCTCCCCGCTGATGGTGAGGGGGGTGTACCCGCTGTCCTGCTTTCGCCGGAAGTCCTTAATTTCCTTAGTCTTTTTTATATTTAGGGCCAAATTGTTGGACTGACACCACAGTGCCAGGTCTGCCACTTGGCTCTGATAGGGCTGCTCGTTGTTATCGGAGATTAGACAATTCTGGGGGAGAAACCCCCAGACCCCCCGCCAAAATGTGCCCCCCCCACTTTCAAAATGCTGCTGACACTCCTCCATCATTACATTTGCCGACGACACTGTGGTGCTGGGTGCTTCTGTTTGCTTTGTATGCAAACTGGAGGGGGTCGAACGAGTTGGGCTGAGAGGTGCAGATGTAATTTTGCCCTAAAGTGCAAATGACACCCACTAACATGAAAGCATCCCCCAAATGAAAACACTCCCCCCCGGATACGAGTCAACTCCCCCCAAATAGGATGACTTGTTCACCTCCTCCCAATACAAAAACACGCTCCCCCAAATGGGAAACAACATGACATTAGCTCAAAAACACATGACATTAACTCAAAACGGAAATGGTTGGTACTGGTACTATACTTCGTCGCTGAATGGATGCAGTAACTAACAAGAAATACGAAATTGATCGACAGAAGTACAAAATGCAATAGCCTGACAGAGTTACGTGCACCAGGACATTTATTTGAGTATCGAAGCATGTAGCAAATAGTAGGCTACTTATGCAAAAGTATAAATTGCCAAACAATATCCTGGTCCACGTAACTCTGTCAGGCTATGGCATGTCTGCCAACGCTACCAGGGTCAGAAAGTGGGAGGGGATAGGTTGAAACGCTTGGCATGGAAAACCTGCTAGCGAGCAGGTTAGTTTCACAGAGTAAGTTACCATGGAAACTTACCAAAATGTTTCTTTACCTTTCTTTCTGGAACGTGGAACTCATTATGCCTCTTTTCAGGGTTAAACAACTCAAACTCAAACTTTTTTACTAAACCACTACCTGGAACCCCCCCCTGATTGTGTGTGTCTTTCCTAAATATTCTGTATGAAAAAAACAACCAAAAATACGAGGAAATCGCAATATTTTAGTTTTCCTTTATTTCATTTAGTGTGCTAGGCAGCCACCGATGAATTAATATGACATATTAGTCTTGACGAGCCTGTCTTATTTGCTACCCAACCACTATTTGTATTTTATTGTTGAAAATGGAAAATGTTTATGTTGTCTCACAGGTTTCCCCCTGCTTCCCTTCCCCAGATCTCTGCTGCGTTACCATGACGAGTGAGGAGTGTCCCGTACCACTGGGCTTGTCCCAAGTAGGGGTGGGGCTTTGTGAGGACTACGGCCCGCTGCAGGCTGATGACATCGCTGAAGAGGCTGGGGCCTGGTGACGATGCAAGCAGTGACTTCAGCACCCTGGTGGTCCCCTTCCCAGAACTGGCTCCTGTGGTCTTCTTCTGCCTCAAACAGACCACCTGTCCACGCAGCTGGTGCATTCGAATGGTCTCCAGCCCATATCCTTAAATGCTGAAACACACCTAACCCTATCCTTTACTGCCTATTGCTTAAACAAACCTAACCCTATCCTTTACTGCTGATACATACTTGACACAAACCCCTAAACCCTCAGACTAAACCATTACCCTAGCCCCTAACTCTGACACCTTACTCTTAGCCTAACCCTAAACCAGACCCCTATCTGACCCTAACCCAAGCCCAGACCCCTATCTGACCCCTTACTCTAACCCCTAGACTAGGAATGGCCAACACTCTTCCTGAAGGGCTATCCTTCTGTGTGTTTTTTGTCCAAGCCCAGTTGTAACTGCCCTCATCATCCTCACATAATGAGTTTTCTATATTTTATAAGTGTGCTAGTCAGCCACCGGTGAATAGATATCACCCAACCAGGGGCGCCGCTAGGGATTTTGGGCCCCATGAAAAGAATCTTTACAGGGCCCCCAACACAGCGGCAACATTTTTTGATGCTATTTTACATAGAATTATGCATTTTAATGGGCCCCCCTCCATCATGGGCCCCTAGAATCCGTCTCCTTTACCCCCCCCTTTTCGGCGCCCCTGCACCCAACCATTAACTGATACAGTAACATAACTATAACTATAATCCTTTCTTTAAAACCTCCCCTATCAACCGTCCATCTAACCCTCTTACCAGGCAGTTTTACACAACTTATGTCCTCTTTGCATCCTCTTTTATCTCTTCTATGTTCTCTCTGTCTCTTTCACACATATTCTCTCTCTTCACTTCTCATCACTCTTAAGCTCCTTTCTTCTCACTCATCCCTGTTCTTTAACTCCCCTTTCCCTCCCGTCTCCAGTTCCCATCCCCCCTGTCTTTCTCTCTCCTCTCCTCTAAACCTTGTCCTGTGGATCTTGTTACCTGGGACTCCTGCTTCAAGTAAGTTCAGTCATTGGCCAATCACCAGCGTTATTTCTGGTTTCACAGACTGACTAATAGGAAACATGTTTGATGTGCTGTAACTGGACTGCGTGCATGCTTGCTTGGGAATCTGTATCTGTATTTGATGCACAGGTGTTTTTAGCAGTTTCCTTATATTTGTCTACACCTGACCAAGTTCAATGATCCCTGCAGAGAATGCTGCCAGCCAGCCAGTTTCAGCCTAAACTGAGCTTCGGACTGGCTTGCTTTGATGTGGGTAAAGGGGTTTGGAGGGATTTTGCACTTCGTTCCAGTGTGCCAGAGTCCTGCCGCTCTCTCTCTCTCTCTCTCTCTCTCTCTCTCTCTCTCTCTCTCTCTCTCTCTCGCACGCTCTCTCCTCTTCATCGCTCTCTTTCTACTCTCTCTTTCTCTCTAACTCTGTTGCTGGCTACAGCAAGAGATGGTCAAATCTTATTTTACATCGCCTGGGTTCCCGCTCCCATTGGCCAAGGGGAGCAGGCAGCTTACGCTCAGAGCGTAAGCACGTTAACCATGGAGAGACAAGCTCAGCTTCGGGTTGGAAGGTGTGGTTTAGGGAAGGGATGGGTTTGGGGAGGTGTGGGTTCAGGGAGGCTTGGGTACGGGAGAGGTTTGGCTTGTTGTTGTTGCGGTTTGTTGTTTGGAGTTTGCTGTGAACTAAACAGAAGGAAATTTGGTAATTTGGAAATTTCACTGTGACACACACTACTATAAACCAACACACACACACATGCACACTACACGTGTACAGTGTTGGGAAGGATACTTTCAAAATGGATTTTGTTACAGAATATAGAATACATGCCCAAAAATATATTTTGTAACATGTTACGTTACTCAATCTGAGTAACATATTCTGAATACTTGGATTACTTCCACATTTAATTGCATTTCATAAGTGCAGTAACGCCTGGGACACACTGCCTGCGATCGGCTGCGATCTGCTGCGACGCGCCTGGAAGCGCCGCCTCTTTTCTTTCGACGCCCATGTTATCAAATGGGACCGACCACACTGGCTGCGAAGCGCCGCGATTGCCTGCGATCGGCTGCGACTGCCTGCGATCTGCAGCGAAATCGGCTGCAGGATGATGAAATACACCATATAAGTTGATGTATTTGAATAAAAAAACATGTTAAGATTTTACTACATTAATTGTAGACTACGGTGAACATTTGTAAAGTTGTAGACTTTATATTTTTTTACTTAGACTTTTTTTACTATACTTTGGAGACCTACGTAGCCTACCCTTCACCCTATGTTAAACCTATTTACACAATGTTGGTAACGAACGGCCTTTACATGTGGTTACCCTGATGAAAATAAATGAAAATACACGGATTGATCTGTTGAGCTAGTGTAACAGGCATGCAACGAACGCGATCTTGCAAGTTCCGTCAGAGGACATGGCACTGTTCACTCCCATCACCGGGAGATCACTCCCACCGGGAGTCGAACTCGCCAATCTTTGACTTCCCAAGCGCGAACGCTACCAACTACGCCAAAGAAAAGCTAGCTCTTTGGTGACGCGGGTGGCTCATTACATACCTGCGGAGTGAGTTTCACCGATACACATCGGCTACATTAGCATGCCCTTAGTTGTTTTGTTTGTTTGAGAGAACCGAGTTGACATGTACTTAGTAGGCGTAAGTATTTTTTATACGTTCGAACATGCGTCGCCGCCACGTCGCCGCCGGTAGACGTTCCTTACATGCCGTAGCCGCCACGTCGCCACCAGTCTCTCGTTCGCAGTCCCATTCACTTCCATTCAAAAAATCCACACGGTCTGGCGGCGACGTATGGTTAGGCTGCTCCTGCTCCTTCTCCTGGTAAGCCAAGGAATGTCCCTTTCCGCTCGCCATATACCAGGAGAAGGAGAAGGAGCAGCCTAATATGGAGAGGTGACAGACTTAAATTAAAAGGTTAAATGCTCTCAGACTTGATCTCTTCAAGTTGAGCTTGATGAGAGATTGCCTATTGAAAGTGACCAAAAGCTTTAGAAGGACAATAGATCATTTGGATTGTACGTCAAAAGGAACAGCTAACATTAACTTGGACAACTAACAACTTTAAGATGTCTAATAGAATTGGAAATACTTTATTGGTTCAGTTGTTTATATAATATCTTCTTTGGGTTAGAATAATAATGTTGACACCAGATGATTGATGTCTGGCTCAGACACCTATCCTTCTGTAATTCCTCGCCTGTCTCTCCACCATCTCCCATCCATCCTCTCCCTCACCCTCTGTCTCAGAGTCGTCTGCTGATTGTCTCTTGGGGTGTGCTAGGGGAGTGACCGGCCTCTGCAACCCATGATCCTCTCTGTCTTTGACAGCTTGTTACTGCGACTGTGACGGATAGCCACACACCTTACATACTTATCTCTAACTACTGCTGTGACTACAGCAGGCACCTGTGGCTCTCTTTCTCTCTCTCTCTTTCTGTGTCTCTCTCTCTTTGTATTATTGTATCACTTGTTTTTGTACCCCGGTGTGTGTGCTATGTTGTGTTCTGCTAAATAGAGAGAGATTGATTTCAGAAACACTCCATGTCTAAATTAAGGTGAACAAACACCACCATCCCTAAACTCTATGCTCTTTCACCTTCTCTACGCTATTCCTCTCCCTCCCACGCTCTCTTGTCCTCACTCTTCCTCTCCCCTCCTCCCTCCTTCCTGCTCGCCTCTCTCTCAAGCTGGGCTCCATTAATGCCTGTGTTCTTGGACAGACAGAAGAGGAGTTACAAGTGACCCTGAGTCTTTATACTCACCTGCTGAACCTCTCCAGGGACCCCCCATCCACACAGACACACATAGTAGTGTGATACAGGAAGTGTTATTGAGATCTGATGAGGTTTCTAATGGCGGAATGTCACGCTACCCCACCCCTCACCTTTTTTCCTTTGAATTGTTCAGAGAGGCAGTGAAAATTATGCAATTTGTCAGTTCCAGCCAAGAGGTGGTTACACTGCCACAGTGACTGTCCATATTTTATTAAATCAAAATTGTGTTTTTTTGCATCAAGGTACTAGGATTTACACCAGTGTCCAATGTCGTGCCCACCAATGTTCTGTGTAACTCTGTAACCTTAATCCTCCAGTTGCCATGTTTATCTTTAATATACCATAGGGAAGGTCATAATAGTAGTGAAGCGGTGTGTGGGTGTGGTACATCTGAACATATCTTTGTTGGATTACAGATTAGAGATTCATCCTCATATCTGTATTATGCCCTACAAAACATTAACAGCAAGCTGATAAACAACATAAATACAGTTTACTGTACATTATCGATGTTGAAGTCTCTGTGTGACATTATGTGGCACATGTTGTTGCTGTGTACTCTGGGTAGCAGGTTGGAGAGTGTTGTAGCTGCTGGTGACCTGGCCTCTTTTCTCTACAAGGGCAACCTTACCCTTTAATTCACAGCAATTCAGTCAGACAACATCCAAAGGACTCATCCTAGGAGAGATATTCAGAGAGAGAGAGAGCGAGAGAGAGAGAATGGGTGAGATAGATGGTGAAGAAAAAACATATTTGCTCACTTTATCAGCAGGTGCACGTGTGTGAGCAACACCTTTTGTCATTATGTGTCATTATTTTGTCTCTGTGCTAGGCTCTGGTGTTTGTTTGCTTGTCTCCTGTTCTGTCCTTTTGCTAGGCTCCAGTGTAAGTCAGCTTGAGTGCTAGGCTCTGGTGTTCTTCTGCATGTCTTCTTTTTAGAGGCTGAAGACCTGCTCAGAAACCAGTGATGTGGTGTTAAAATAGTTACATGATGGCTTCAGTTAACCTGGTGACTCCCTAGTTGGCCCTGCGAGTGTGTGGGGTGGCAGACGGAGATAGACTCGATCAGATTAAACCTGCAAGGTTACAAGTCTGGAGATGGTCAATTACATTCTCCAAAGACAGGAAGGACAGACTGTGTGACAGACTGGTGGTGAACATTGAGAGACAGAGGTGAAATAATATTTGAGACTTGGTTTGAAAGAAAAGTTGGGGTGGGGGGTTTCTCAGTAGTTGGCTTGAGCAAATATGTTCACATTCGTCAAGTCTAGTTTGAAATACATAGCTGTTCATAGTCATACAGAGGGAGGAGGGAGAGATAGAGAGAAGGGAGAGATGGGGTGTACAAAGAGGGTGATTAGAGTGGTCTTCCTGTGGCTCGAGACGGATGCTGTTCTGCAATCAGCCTTGCATCTGATTGCCCCAGGCCAGAGAACAGGGCACATCCTAACAGCAGACTAAGCTTTGTATGTGTGTGTGTGCTTCTTCATCATCATCACTGTGTGTGTTGGAATGTGTGAGTTTTTTAAAATCCTCCAGCCCTTGTAGGGATGCAACAGCAGCCCAGCCCCGGGGGCAGGTTCTCACTGTGTTCCACTCTTCTCACAACCAATTCTATCCCATTCCCTAACTACCTCTGGTGGAGCTGATTGATTCTGCAGCCCCACACAGTTGAACGCAGCCATGGGTGTTTGGACTTGTTTTCTTCCAGAGGGCAGAATAGATTTGTCATAATTTGTTCTGTCCCACTTGGGAGAAAATGAGAAAGTAGAGAAAGACACAGAAAGAGGAAATGGGTGAGTTTGTGTGTGTGTGTGTGTGTGTGTGTAGGGGGGGGGCTTTGCAGAGACAGCGAGCCACATGGAGCTAAAGACAGGTAAATGAAGTTGAGGATGGAAGATGGAGTCGGAAATATTTTGGGGAAAATAAGCCGCATTTTCTATAAACCGCACCCAACCAGAATGGGAGCTTTGTGTTAGTAAATCTGAGTATAAACCGCACTGGAATATATACCGCACTTGATACGGGAACAATGATACCAAGCAATGCATGAGTATAGGCAATCTTACAGCGTGCCTTTGCAACACACTTCGAGAACGAAAGTAAGTGCGTAATGTATGTGTAACAGGGGTGTAACAGACGTGGTCTTGCTCCTGCTCCGTCAGAGGTATACAGGCCAATTTTCGCTCCCACCGGGGGTCTAACCTGCCACCTCTGACTTCCCAAGCGCAACCAGCTACGCCAAAGAAAATGTGTTGACTCGGTTGGCCTGTTACATACCTGAGAAGTGAGTTTCACCGATTCACACCGGTTACATATGTTTATTATTAGCCTGACGTTGTCATACTCATAATTCCCGTCAGAATATGAGTCTGATAACTCTCTGTTGGCCTGTGAGTATGGGGCGTGTTTTAAACTAACCCGGAAAACAAATGCCTCTTCGCTCAATTAGATAGACCTGATAAATTAAACTTTTAGCAAACCCCGTATAGGAAGGACGGCAAAAACATATTTTCCATCGACAAATGCCTTGATTGCGTTTCTCTGTTCCTCTTTCAAAATGAATGCGCTGTCGATGTCTTCAAAAACAGACTCGATGGCAAAATTATAACATCTCAGCTCTCCGGCAGTAGCCATGTTTGTTGAAAACGAATTCAACTCAAGCGCTATTTTGTGACCAAATCAAATCAAATCAAATCAAAATTTATTTGTATAGCCCTTTTTACACGCAAGCATGTCACAGAGGGCTTCACATACGCCCATGAAAACTGCCCCTCAACCAACCTAAACCCTCAAGGAAGACAAGGAAAAACTCCCAGAAAAACTCAATGCAAGAGAAAAAATGGAAGAAACCTCGGGAGGAGCAATTCAGTGAGGGATCCCCTCCTCCAGAAACGGTTGGTGAAAGAGAGGAGCAGAACACAGGCTAAACATAGTAATACACAGGGAAGTGCCAATGGGTTTAGAAACACCAAAATCCATTGTCCAGCTTGGTAGATGTAGGAAGGGATCGGGAAACTCGCTGTTGCCCGTCACGGAGACTAGTTTCCGGTTGGTGAATAGGTCCAGCGTTGGCGGACCGATGACCAGGCAGGTGCTGACAGCTCAAAAACCCCCCACACCACAGGGGATGTGTGGAGGGGGGACAGAGAGAGGAAAGCAGGGATTAGAGAATGCCAGGAGAAGCTAATAGTTACAATGATATTAGAATGAGATCCCCACCGGTCAAGTGTGGACTAATGCAGCGATTTAAACAAGGGTATTTGGTGCAGCCTTAGACACTAAGACACCGCCAGCCCCCCTCGGTTGGAACATAAAATCTGTTCCAGGGGAAAGAACTCTAAAATAAGTTATTAATAGAATAAGGGTGAGAATGCCCCGTCCCCCGTCGACACCACACCATAAGTTTACATTGAAAGTACATACACATACACAGGGGTTAAATTGGGATTTTCTATGTGGGGGGGCTCTGACCGAGGGGCAAATTTCACAAATCTTTCGTGGATTATGCAGTAAATAACAGGCATGAAAACGGGTCAGGGGTGAAAAAGGTGAGAAGGATTACCCCCTAAGGGAGTCCGGGTGCATGCTCCCCCATTAGAAAAATTAAATATTCCATATTTTAAAGCATCAATCTGAAGCATTTTGAGATACTTCTTTTGCCAACCTGGGGGGAAAACTGGAGAAACGTAACTTCAGCCATGAGTCATGCGGCTAGTTAGAGACTTCAATGCTAAATGCGAGCGCGCATAGCGCGCGAGCGAATTTTTTTGGCTGATTTGAGCGAAAAATCGTTTTTGGAGCTTGATGTAAAACAAACAAACATCCGTTTGTCCAATTGGTAAAACATTGTCTAGTGAAGGTAATACGTTTACGTTTCTTAGCCTGGCTTTCAATCTTTATATTGTCTCTATAGCTAGCTTTCCATCTGTCAGTCACTGTCGTGGGTAAAAAATCTACCTCTTCAAAGACGGTAGCGTAAATTTATAATTTTCGTGCGCGATATGCCTACTTCTCAAACTTGCTCCAGATGTCTAGGCTAGCCTATCCCTACCATTATTTAGAATTGTGTTTTAAAACAACATAGATTTGCAATGGAAAAGTTGTAAATATAGGACAACATTGCTCGTGATGGACTAGGCAGACTGCCAAAATCGGCTGGAGAACTCCAGACCCGGCCGCTTATGTGCCGGGGCTCCGCCCCGGACAGCCCCGGCCCAATTTAACCTCTGCACATACACATACTTACCTTTACATTGAAAGTACATACACACACTTACCTTTAGCAGCCATAGATTTGACTAAACAGGAACGTTTTTAACCTGATTTTGAATGTCGCAACAGTATCAGCCTCCTTAATTGAGATAGGTAATTTGTTCCAGAGAAGAGGTGCTCTATATGAGAACGCCCTGCCTCCAACAGTTTTTATTTATTTATTTATTTATTTATTTATTTGTGACGTGTTGATTACGTTGCTGTTGATCATCTGTCCATCATCGTATAAAGCCCGCACTGACAATTTGATTGGTCCGGACAGCTCCTGCCCCAGACCCAACTTCCCGACCAAATTATTTTTTGGGCGGGGATACATTTGGCTGGCACCCAGGCTACCCCAGACCCAACTTCCCGACCACATTATTTTGCGGGCGGGGATAAGTTTGGCTGGCACCCAGGCTAGTTTATTATTGCCCGGGAATTAACTAATATTTACCTTTAGATGCGTAAGTTCTAAACATTTCTGACAGTCCCCAAAGTTATTTTTCCGAAACGGTAGCTAGCTAGCTTTAGTTAGCTTCTGGGCTAAGTTAGCTAGCATAATACTCGTAGCAATGCTACTACCATGCTAGTGCTACTTTTTAGCCTTCTCATTAGTACATTTAGAAGCCTGTTTTGTTATAAAAACGTTCTATAAGCCGCTTCGAAAGAAAAGCCTCACCACCACAAGAAAAATGTAAAATCGGGGTATAAACTACAGCTTTATTTCAGATCTTTTTTTATTGTAGGTAATTGAAGAAAGAAACTTAAGATTGAGGAATGATGTAAAAAAGAAACAAGAAATAAACTTTTTTCCCAATTTACTCCTGTTGTTTCCCACCTCACTTCCCTGCAACCCTGGAGAGTGCTGCTGATTTTATAAAAAACTGGGATAGAAGATGGGAGAAGGAAAGCAATGGAGGAGAGCAATGGAGAGAGGCAGAGAAATATAGACAAATACAGGGAAGACAAGCCTGAGAGGGAGAACGATTATGAGAAATGGGAAAAAGGTATAGGAGAGAGAAGGGGATCATTCTGAGGTCAGGCCCTGTGGAGGGAGAGAAAAAAGAGAGAGAGAGTGAATGGTAAAGAGGAGAAGGGGGGAGAGAGACGTGAATGTCAGAAATAAATGTAAATGGGGAGAGAGAGAGAGATCATAAGAGATAGAAAGACAGAGAATGAGAGAGAGAGTTGGGAGATAGAGATTAAGTAGGTAATTCTAAATGTTTTGTGAGTGTGCATGCTTAGAGAGAGAGAAATACAGATGCAGATAGGCTGAGAGGTAAAGAGAGGGGGGCCCACCAGCATCTTGTTGCTATCAGACTCCTGAGTTCAGGAAGTTGTCACCATGTGTTATACCTCTCTGCTTCAGCTCATGCTGATTTAAACCCAAGCAGTGCCCCAGGCTTCCCCATCCAGAAGCCTTCCTCTCCTCCTCTGGGATGTGTTTCTGCAGGAGCACTCTACTGTAGACCTTCGCTAATGATCTCCTGAGGACCCACATTATATTATTAAGTGTGCGCACACACACACATTCAGCTCATTTCTGCCTAAGGCTAGAAGGAAGTTCAGAAATAGAACGTTCAATAGTAATGAACCACCTATGGACACACTTACGTATACAAGATGCTCATGAGCTAGATAACACAATAATAAGACACAAGATTATAATTTATAAGAAACAGGTTTGTAGTATGTAGTTTGTTGTATGTACATTTTATGAATGTGCATTTACATAAGTACACTCAGGACATTTTCAACAATGTGAGGGCAGGATTCCAACTATCACTGCTGTGATCGGCTGACCCAGAGAGAAAAATGCATGGTAGACCCAGGTCATCAGCTCCTATTAACCAACCACAATAGCTGTCAGGGGAAGTTATTATTTGTATGGCTGGTTATGATAGATAACTATGGTAAATTAGAGGCATGCATGTTCTCTGCATATGTGTGTGTTGTCGTGTCAATTATCAAAATAAAAATGCATAAAGGAAATGTAAACTATATGTGCACCTGTTCATTTACGCAATTGTGTGTTTATGCTGGTCCTGGTCCCAGTGGGTGTTTGTTTGTGTGTTTGTGCTGGTCCCAGTGTGTGTATATGTGTGTGTGTGTCAGTCCTGGTCCCAGAGTGTATTCCTTGACTGTAGCTGTCCATACATGGTTTGAGAGGATCAGCATCATGGTCATCCTGCTCAACTGCGTCACCCTGGGGATGTACCAGCCTTGCGAAAACATAGACTGCACTTCTGATCGCTGCCAGATACTGCAGGTCAGTCTTTGTGTGTGTATGTGTCTGTATCATTCTCAACCATTGCTGGTGAAGAGCTGGCTCACCCTCTCTCTTTCTGAACACGCATAGACCCCTTGTCGCCCAGGTGACCGTCTCTCTCTCTCTCTCTCTCTCTCTCTCTCTCTCTCTCTCTCTCTCTTCTCTCTCTCTCTCTCTCTCTCTCTCTCACCTCACTCACCTCTCTCTTACTCTTTCTTCCATGCTGGCTTTCTTCTCATTGCATCACAATATCTCTCCCTGACTCTCTTTCTCTCTCTCTCTTTCACTTTCTCTCCCTCCTGTCATATGATCCACAGTGTGTGTCTCTCCAGGTGTAGCTGGAGGCCAGAGCAGCATAGTGACAGATGCGGGATGGACAGATAAGGGAAAGACCAGTCTGGCCCTCAGTGTGTCCCAGTGTGTCGCTCGCTCTTACATTCTAGATGGTTCATTCAAGTAGGACTCCTGCACACACATACACACTTGTAGGGGTTAAATATTGGGCAAATACCCAAACGTATTCCCCTATGGCAGGGGTGTCCAAACTACGGCCCGCGGGCCAACTGCGGCCCGAGGTCCATTTTTTATTGGGCCGCAGCAAATTATAAACATATAATCGATTATGGCCCGCGCATGAAACTTGCACTTGACTGAGTTGTAATTCTTAGTTTCGCCACTAGTGGAGCCACCCGTATTCGTTGAAGACCATTTTGCAAGAGATGAGAATCAAAGAAACGCAAGATAGAAAGTGAGTGCAGAAAATATCAGACACGGTAGGAAAATACATATTTCTTTATAGAAGTACAGGGGAAGTGTGTCTGTTTGATTTGTAATGATACTGGTGCAGTGATGAAAGAGTACAATGCACGTCGGCACTATGAAACAAACATCCTACCCGGCGCTGAGCGAGCAGAGAAAGCAACAAAAAAAATGGCAGCTAGCCTGCGAACTCAAAGTATTTTTGCCGTGCTGCTATTAGAGTATGCTACCATAGCCAGCTCAACTTATAGAAAGACACGGGGAACCTTTTTCAGATGGTGACTTCATTAAACAGTGCCTCACTAAAGTAATCGAAATAATGTGCCCGGAAAAGATGGGAGAAATCAACAACGTGAGCATGTCCAGAACACGTGCGCTGAATCGAAGACTTGTCTGCTAACTTAAACCACCAAGTGTCACATAAAGCTTGTGCTTTTGATCTTTTACTATTTTTAGACATGACTCGATTTTTAATATTTTGAGAATGTGCTGTTAACCCTTTTTGCAACAAAAGTAATGAAAATCCATTAATGGAAATTATGTTAATATATTAATATAAGATTATTGAATTATCAGGCATAATTGACCTACATTTGACTGATTTTGCTCATGTTTACTCTAATAGTGGCCCAACCTTTCGTATATTTTTCTGTATGTGGCCCTCAGTGGAAAAAGTTTGGACACCCCTGCCCTATGGTTTAAAGTAAGATGGGAAACTCAACAGTGTATCAACATGAACCAAATAATGCCAATACCAATAGAACAGTTATTTGATTATATGGGTAAATAAGAGCAAGAATGGTCAAAGTAAGGTTAAAATGAAACATACATTTAATAACATTGCAAATGAATGAAATCAATCACAAGGCAAACATGTTACAAAATGAAGGTTAACTCTTACCTTCGCTACCATGATTATTTTAAATCAGAGAGACAGAAAGCAAGATGTGAGGAAGGAAAAGGACAGTAGGACAAGCCAGAGCTGAGGAGAAGGTCTCAGGAGATCAAGAATCGACAGAACAATGCTTCACCATTCCTTTTATACACAAGAACAACCAATCAGAACAAATCTTGACCCTTACTTATCAACATATGTCTAGCAATGCTACAGTAAGTTACACAATGTGGTGTGAGATCCATCTAGTTGAGACTTTGTCCAGCAACTCCAGATTTTAGCGTATGAGGTGGGGCCAGGTTGACACACTCACACTCACATAGATACATGCACCCAAACAAATGGATTCACGTAGGTAGGCAACAAACAAACCCATATAAAGGTACAGTGCACACATTGCTGGCACACTGACAAATATACATGGACACGAGCAGACACACACGAAATTTGACTGAAGCCACTCCACTTGTAATTTCTCCCTATGAATTAATGATGCTACACAAATTGTCAGGTCCTACCCATTCACGGCAGAATAAATATTAGATGAGGCTTCTTGTCTCATGTTCAATATGATATGCATGGAAAATGACTTTGCCAGACAAGTAGGATAGACTGTGGGTTTCTAAGTGCCTAGCTCTTGCCTAGCAAATATCTTTTGTAAAGGTCTCTTGGGGGGGGAAATAACGTATACCTAAACATACACACACATGTATACAGACACATGTATAACACACACTCCCAAACAAATGAGCGAGCTGACTTCATTCATCATTGAACTAATTGGCTCTGCGTCCTAAGAAAAGCCGCCGAAAGTGACACTCGTTCCCACCCTCTCTCGCCATGCTTGCCTTGACCATTCTGATCACAGCAGGAAGACAAACAAACCAATAACAAAATACAATTAAGTATCTTGTTGCAAATAAAAGCTCCTTATTGGCTGTCTAATTGTGGTGGAACCAAATAAAACCTGTCAGGGTGTGATAAGCGGGAGAAAAAGGCACACACACTTTGACACAAATAGCAATCAATTCCTTCATAATTAGTGGACCCACGGCAGTACACACACACATACACACCAGTACCACAGCTATCAATCACAGGAGGACAAAGGCCGCTGGTGCTAGTTACAATCAGCTTGACAGCCTTTGTTATTAGCTCATTACCACCTCCATTAAAGTTGTGTTTGAACCGCACAGCATGGTGGGATTGTTCAGCAAAGACAAGGCACTGTTGCCAGGCGGGAATTTAGTCTGCCATTCAGGAGGGAACTTGTGAAATTATAGGTTAGCTTTGGGTCAGGACAAAAACATCTCAGAAGAGTGTGTGTGTGAGAGAGAAAGACAGTGAGTGAGAGACAATGCGTTGCGCGTGTTGGGGGATGTGTGTGTGAGACAGACATGGGCTTCAGCAGCATTTTTAGAATGGGGGGGACATATTTTGCCGGGGGGTCTGGGGGTTTCTCCCACATAATTTTTGATATGTAGATGCAAATTGGCTATTAATTCAATTTCATAATTATTTTCATAATTTCACAGTAAACTTAAAATGTTTTGAAAACTAAACTTCCCAATAAGCAATGGGACATCTTCCTTAACTGCCTGTCACCTTTCAGCACTCACCTCGGCAACAGAGCTGTCTCCACTGCCCCTGCATGCTGCCCCTGCCTCTGACTCACTCTCAATCTCAACCACCTATATCAGGAGACATGGAGCACTTTTTCATATTGATAATGGCCTTAAAACAGTCCAGAAATTGGCATTACACATATATGTCATGTCTCATGTTATTGGACCAACTGTCATTTGTGGTTTTTGGTCACCTTAATCAAACCCAAAGTTTTTGTTTGTTTGTGTCAGATGTTTTTAAATTAAACTTGGGTCTTGCCATGTAGCAAGGACTAACCTACTCTTTGCAGAACAAAAATTGCCTGTCACCTTTCAGCACTCACCTCAGCCACAGAGCCGTCTCCACTGCCCCTGCATGCTGCCCCTGCCTCTGACTCACTCTCAATCTCAACCACCTATCAGGAGACATGGAGATGCATTGAGCATTATATTGATAATTGAAATAAGCTTAATGTAGTTTTTTTGATATGATTTCTGAGATGTTAATCATATTATCAGCCTATCAAATTCACAATTGGTATAGGTTTAGTATCCTGATACTTATGTAGGCTACATAAAAAATGAGCAACTCCCTAAAGCATGACTGGACAGACAGTTCAGAAATTGTCAAATGTGTGTTAAAATCTGGAGTCTTTTCCACAGATCACATCCTTAGGATGTAAGCTTTCAGAAAATACATGGTTTAGGTGTTTCCCTAAATGGCACAGCCCAAAACAAGTATCAGCCATATACTCTATTTACCAATACCCAATTTATTATGTATGGGCAGCATACTAATATGGAGGGAAGGAAGTGTCTCTTGTTCGATAACATCCTGAGGGTATAAGCTTTCAGATTATATGGTTTTAATGGTTGAATCCGTTTTGCCTTCATGTTACAGACTAACATGTAGCAGTGAAATTCTGCAAATTGCCAAAATTACAACATTGAGCAACCTTGTTTAATTTGGAAGACATTTCTGAAATATATATATTTTTCCAGTCGCTAACGGATTAGCTCACAGTTGTTATGGCAATAAAAAAAACACCAGCATTTTGTTTTTGTAGTTACTTGGAAAAAACTATGGAGGATTATAGGGTGCCAAAACGAAATAATTAAATAATTTAATGGATAAATTCATTTATAAAATGAGACACTAAACAGTGTTTCCCCTAGGTTTACAGCTTTGGGGGCGGGCGACGGGCGACGGGGGAATGACATGCCGTTGTGTAAATAAGATAAATAACATAAGGCCATTTAGTTTGCTTAATAAAAGAGCAAGCTATAGACCTGTTTTATAGGAAAGGTAACCTTAAAATGAATTTTTGGGGTGATCTGGCACTAAAACTTTGTATATATGGGTATTCCCCTAGTAAAGGGAACGGATTTGATTGTGAAGCAATGGAAAGGATGCTGGGAAGAACGACTAGTAGACATGCACTTACATTTTGATTGCAAATGTGGGGGGGTCCAAACAACTTATTTTTTCTAAGTGAGGGGGACGTGACAAGTTATATTGTGGCGACGCCCATGGAGACAGAGAATACATTGTGTATTGGTAGATGTGTGTGTGTGTGCATGCATACTGTATGTGTGTGAGAGAGAGAGACAATCCATTGCATGCGTGTCCACATTTGCATGTATGTTCATGTATTTTCTTCAGAGCTAATTAGAAAAGTCAGATGTGGTCCGCAAGAGGTTCTGGCTGGCTGGAGGTCAACATTCAGAGTTTAGTAATAACACCAAAGTTTTATTGAGAGAAACTATTTAAAGGATTTAGGCTCTTTCTCTCTCTTAAGAGTGTGCTAACCTCCAGTATTAAAACAACAGGTAGGACAAGCATTAACATGCTTGTAGTAAGCGTTAGTTAATAGGTAATAAGGCCCTTAAAAGATGCTTATTAACATTAATATTTGTTAATAAGACTGACTAACTCACAAAGTTACGGGACCTCATTACCTGTTGTCTAACACTTATTACAGGCACCTGGATATACAGTGCTTCCAAATAACATTACGTCAGCTTCCAGCATGGACGCCTGATGTTGCTATGTGTCCCAGAGACACTCACCAGTGACTGTGTCGCACAGTCTAACCTCCTCTTTCATCCCTCCCTCCTTATCCATCTCTCCCATTCCTCCCGTCCTGTCCTCTCCTAATCCCTCCCTCCTGCCCCCTCTTCATTCCTCCCTCCTTCCCCCTCTCCTGCAGGCGTTCGATGCGTTCATCTACATCTTCTTTGCATTGGAGATGGTGGTCAAGATGGTGGCTCTGGGGATATTTGGACAGCGTTGTTACCTAGGAGACACCTGGAACCGGCTGGACTTCTTCATCGTCATGTCGGGGTAGGCCCTGGCTGGGAAGACGCGGGAAAGGGCAGGATAGAGGGATGAGCAGGGGGTTAGGCTGGGGGCAGGGTGAGGGACTTTTTGTTCAGGACAATCTAAACACTGCTTGTCTGATGAGACTCCTCCCAAATTAGTGGTTTTTGCATCTGAGGGTCTACAAATGGACTGTTATTGTTTGTTAACATATCTAACCATTAATATCAATCCATTTGTTCGTCCGATTTGCCATTTCACTGTATTTTCTTTACATCAGTATCAATGAAGAATGCATATGTGTGTGTCTATGCGTGTATGTATGTCAGTGAAAACACCTCAGTGTATGTGTTCTAGTTGCAGTGCCCTCATTACGTCTGTGTATAGACCTGGCTTTAATGCCAGAGCACATTGCTGCAGCTGGCCCGTACATTGTTAGCCAGCCTGGCATTTCTCTAATTTCTCTTCTGTCTCTGGAGAAGGGTGCCTTCAGAAAAGACAGAGAAAAACAGTTGACAAGCATTTGTTAAACTTTACTACGTAGTAGTATGTTTCATTATCACATTTTTAACAGCTACATAATGGATAGTTGTAATATGGGGTTGAACTAATGACCATTCAATCTTTAAAGGCCCCGTCACACCATAACATTCTGGTCGACGTTCTATGACGTTAGAGGAAATGTTGGTAATCGTCCATGGTCGCTGGTATATCGCTGGTGGTATATCGCCAGAAGAGCGTTGTGTGGACGGACGCTGGTGACGCTGGTAATCGGCGGAGAACGAACATTTTTTTGGGAACATGCACAAAAGTTCTCATGGAGACCAGCGTTCTTCAACATTTAATTTTAAATGCTGGATAACACTGAAGAACGTTTGTGGAACTTTTGACTATCGTTAGTCAGTCGTTACCCTAGCGTTACTTGGTTGTTATTCATCGTTTGCTCTGTAGTGAACAACTCACCCGCTAGTAGTAGAAGCCCCCCTCGCACCCTTATGTAGTCTAGGCGGCATGATGTTTGCTGTTCAGAACAACTGAATCCACTGATTTTCCAGTGTTTTATACCCGTTTGACCATAAAACCCACACGCCAGCAAAACGCTACTCTGTCGTTATTCACACATTAGTCACACGCTCAACATGCTCGTCTAACGTTGACTAATCGTTTGTCGCGCGCAATGCACACGTCGTTGCGCGCTAGTGACACGTCACCACGCGCTAATAGTTTTCAGACTTGTCTTACTTGGTCGCTGTTACACGCTCCTCATGCGTCAGTCCCTCACTAGTCTCGCATCAGTCCCACGCTAGTCACACGCCTGATGTGTCCACCTCGCCCTAGAACACTCGAAATTGAACGATTAGAACGTTCAGAAAACGTTGACCAGGACGTTATGGTGTGACAGGGCCTTAACCTGCTGAAATCTGTGACCTTGATGCAGTCACTGTGGCTTTGTTGTGTTAAAGTGGTCAATGTGAGTCTGTATGTGTGTGCGTGCATGTTAGAGTGTGAGAGCAATTAATATTTTGTCCTGCAGATTCTGCTGCTTGCTGTGCTACAGTACATGGAGAAGAGTGCAGACCAGGCTTAAAGACCCCCCTGCACACACACACTCAGTCTCTGTTCACTCCTGATCCCACTGCTGTGGATTACCACACTGTAAAAAAAAAGGTTAAATTACAGTACTTTTTCTGTAAATTATAATGATAATAATAATATAAATTATACGGGTTTAATCTGGCGTCCCAGCTGCCAGATTGTTCCTGTTTTTTTACTCGTTTTTTTTGTTTACAGTGCACTTCTCGGGGAGAGAGGAACACAGGGGTTACACATACAAGAAGGATACTGGACATAATACTGCACACACACCCACGCACACACACACTGTCTCGGCCTCTCTCTTCATGCCTCTTTCACACATATTATGCACAGAAAGAGAGAGGTAGAGATAGAGCAAGAGTGCAATAGAGAAAGAGAGAGAGGCTGTCCTGTGCCTCCAGAATCCACTGAAACACTGAGGACAGATGAAAGAGTGAGAGATGAAGGGAGGGGAGCCAAAAAAAGGAGTGTAAAAAAGAGAGAACAATTAGAGAGAGGAGGCCTGCGGCAGGCCGCTAATTACTCTCACAAACACACAGGCTGATTGAGGTGTATGGAAACAGCTGCTTCTACAGTAACAGTAACACACACATAAGCACACACTCTTGTTCTCTAATCTGTGGCTGTGTGTTGAGTTGTGTGTTAAACACTTAATGTGGATGCAATAACTTGCATTGTGCAGTCAGCGTGTTTCTGAGAAGGAGGGAAATCATGTTGTGTCGGATCGACAAGAAAGAAAGCCATCCTCTCATCTGCCTCTCAAATATTCATGACAACCCAAGAGGAATGTGCCATCTCCAACTCAGTGTGTATGTACAGTACGCGCGTGCGTGTGCGTTAGTGTGTGCGTGTGTGGCTGACATACTTAGCCTGGATGACAGACAAACTTATCCCCGCGGGCAAAATAATTTGGTTGGGAAGTTGGGTCTGGGGGGGCTCGGTCGGCGAAATACTATAACAGGAGCTGTTCGGACCAATCAAATTGTCAGGGCGGGCTTTATACGATGATGGACAGATGATCAACAGTAACGTAATCAACCACAAAAGAGCGCTTGAGATACCGCTGGAGAGCTGAGATGTTATGATTCTGCCATCGAGTCTGTTTTAGAAGACATCGACAGCGCATTCATTTTGAAAGAGGAACAGAGAAACGCAATCAAGGCATTTGTTGATGGAAAATATGTTTTTGCCGTCCTTCCTACGAGGTTTGGTAAAAGTTTAATTTATCAGGTCTATCCAATTGAGCGAACGGAGATTTATCACTCATATTCTGACCAGAATTATGAGTATGACAACGTCAAGCTATGACATACTTGCTCCACAGCCCTAATATCTTTCCATAACACTACTGTAGAAGACACAGACTTCAGACCAGACTTCAGACCCCAGAACTGAGACTGTACAAACTTCCGAGCATTTAGAGGTAGCCAGACAAAACAGTGGTGCTGGAGAAACACTCCTGTTCTGTTTCAGGGCCAGCGCTAGCTAGATGCTAATCATCTGCAGCCATAAGCCTTGTTGAGGCTGGCAGCAGACTGCCTGGAGGGAGTTCTACTGGTGCTTGGTGATACAAAAGACAGTTCAAGTGACTCTCCTCCTCTCTTCTCTCATGTTTATACATGACACTCTGCTCCAACTGGTCACCCTCTGCATCCTAAATGTTCTGGTGTGGAGCTGTGTGAGTGCATGCGTGCACATGTGTGTGCATGTGTGACTGACAGAGTCTACTTGTCAGTCAAAACAAATGAGGCAATGAAGTAGTAGCTCAGTCACTGTGTGGCATATACATCATCCCCCCCACACCCCCCCAATCAGATAACATTTTCAACTGTGTGAATGCCAGGGGGCACGCTGTGTGTTCTCCAACAAGTCTGCTTGTTAGGGAAAATAGACCATCGCTCAGAGATAGAAGTGACATTTTGAGTGTGTGTGTGTGGAGGATGTGAGGGTTGAGGATTAGGCGTTAGGCGTTGCCCAGAAATGAAATTGACATAATGGGGATTGTGAAGCCCTGTGTTCTGTGTGTACCCTATTGTGAAGCTGGAGGCAGAAAATATCATCTCCCCTTCTTTCCTCTCTCCCTCCCTCTTTCCTCTCTCTTTCAATTATCCTAATTTTCTCTCTCTACCTCTCTGTTTTCATCAGTGTAAAAGAAAATTCCTGTTAAACCACAGTTCTCCTGCTCTCTTACTGTAATCACCTTCGACTCATTTATGTATTTTTGTATTTGATAATTCGAACAACACTTGTCCAACAACACTTTGTCTTTGTGTGTGTTTTCAGGATGGTGGAGTACTCGTTGGATCTGCAGAATATCAACCTTTCAGCCATCAGAACAGTCCGGGTTCTCAGACCTCTCAAAGCCATCAACAGAGTTCCCAGTAAGTATCTGTGTGTGAGATTTCAGATGTACTTTAGAAACCTTAAGGACATTTACATTTCATCCGCTAGTTCAGTTCACTGTTCCGTCGCTTTTTGTCCCTGTACCTCTAATCTAAAACTCGGGCCAAAATGTAAAAACCTCCATTGATTCCCTCTCCTTTTCCCCCAGTCATTGTGGTCTCGATTATCAAGATTGAGCTGAGGTCAGCTAAGGCGCTTGTTGTGGTTTAGCGGCGATTTTTTTTTCTTGACCTGACATATTAACACTGTAATGGCAAAACGTACTATTTATGATCTACGTTGTTTATAAATGTAACTATTAAATGATTTCCAACATGTTTTGTGAACATTGTACCTGTTGTTCACAGCATTAGAGAAGCAAGGAGTGGTTTTAGAAAACAAAACAAGCGTATGACACCACATGTAGGCTGATATCATGTCTACATTTGTAACTTTGGCCTAATCTTATGTTGTAATCACATGTTATGAGTGAAACAGTGGAGCTAGTAACCAGTGGTTGTACCTCGTTAACAGAAGCGTGATTTGCTCTGTAAATTTGACTGTGCAGTGCTGCGACTCCAAAAGTTTCAAATTACGTAGTGTTGTTGTAGCTTAATAGCACTTTGTCGCCAACAGCACAGAGTGTACAATGAACCTTGATATTTCCATCTTTAGCTGACAAATACTCAAAAATAGTGATTGTATTTCCAACTCGAAAATGTGCATCTCTCTCTCTCAATTGTTGTTTGTGTCGCTGCGTGGTAGGTCTATGTATATACACGTGACGTGACCCTCATGCTGAAAACGAGACTTAATTGTCGCATACGCTACAAGATGTATGTGTATTGTATCCAAGCAGTTGAAAATCTAGTTAGCGTTTCGTCATCTTGTGAGTTTTGTGTCAGTTTTGAAAAAGGAAATCAGTTCTGAAATTAGTGTAAAAGGGATTGTAAAAAACTCAAACATCAAAGTATCACCATTTTAAAATGCAATTCACACATAACATCTGAAATGTCGGTCATTAACTTACATTACATGATCTAACTGTCAATTAATACTACTGCTCAAAATTATAAGTAACTGTTGCATTACTCTTAATGCATAGTTTTATCGAAACTGACAAACAATATTCAAAGTTTAGAACATGAAAGTTTCAGTAGAACGAGATCCATTGACACCAATTACCATGAAACATGAACAAATTGGACTAAACCATCATGGTTTTAGATTTCAGCATTTGTAGGTATGCAGGCCCTTGTAATTGCTTTTTCAATTTACAGCCTTGTTCTTTGCCCCCATACTCTCCCTTTCCTCAACTCTATTGAGGATTTTTTCTCTCACCCTCACACAACTTCCTTTCTGCTCCTCCATAGAGATTGACCCACGAGGTACACTAAGCAAATGATTATTACTGCACTGATCTGCACTCAACTTATCAACATGTCAATATCTAGCAGGTATAGCTACTGTAGGTCGTCAGCCACATAATTGTTACCCTGGGCTGTCCTGTGCTTAAGTACCTTCATTAGCGATGACAACACCATAGACTGAGCTCTTGTACACATTGCAAGTGGACATGTAAAGGCTTGTAGTTTGTATAGAGGGAAATGTATGCCATTTCATAGATGCAATTAAAGAGAACCAACAAATTAATATTGATTCACACTAACTGTTGGAGCTCAAGGAGATTTTTCTCTTTTCTTTCTTCTTTCTTCTTTCCTTCACCTTCTTCTCTCCTCTTGTTCTTTTTCTTTCAATTGTGTACATCCCATCTTACTGGGCTGTCTCTCTGTGTTCATCATCTTTCTCTTTGTTGTTCCCTCCATCCGTCTTCCATGTCACTCTGTAAAATAGCTGTTTTGATGTGTTGATGTAGGGTTCTGTACTTAATTTGCATTAACCTCCTGCGGTGTCTCTCCTCCGAAAAACCATTGTGGGACTGACGCATGCACACACACACTCCTTCATACACGCACACCACTCACACTCCTTCATACACATATATACACCAACTCCTACACTTACACACACACCTACAGGCACACACCTGTGTAAGTCTCAGTGGTCTAGGTTTCAGGAGTCCAGCTGAGAATCCAGCAGTAGTCACTTCACCAGCTCATTAGACCAATGAGCTGTCATTACAAAACCCTTACCAGGCCTTCATTACACCAATCAGCCGTCAGTACACACCCTCACCAGGCCCTCGTGTGCAATCACCGCCCATTATGTCATCACTGTGGATAAGCTCCTTTGTGATTATGTCATTATTGCAAGACATCCAACCAGGCTTTCCTTTGCTGATCCTGCCTCATTAGATCATTGTTAGGCACTTCCTGTCTACACACAGTTGGCTTGTTTCTGTGTCTGTATTCATGTGTATGGTACAATACTTTATGTATACCATACTGTACACAGTCGATATGATATCACATGCATGTTTTCTGTGTGTGTACTGTTCATGCGTGCGTGTGTGTGTGTGTGTGTGTGCAGGCATGCGTATCCTGGTGAACCTGCTGCTGGACACGCTGCCCATGCTTGGGAACGTCCTACTGCTCTGCTTCTTCGTCTTTTTCATCTTCGGCATCATCGGCGTGCAGCTGTGGGCGGGGCTTCTGAGGAACCGCTGCTACCCCGAGAAGAACTTCTCTCTGTGAGTGTAACAATGTGTGTGACACAAAGAAAGGTGTGTGTGTGAGAGAGAGAGAGAGAGAGAGAGAGAGAGAGAGAGAGAGCGAGAGAGAGAGAGAGATAGCGAGAGAGACGAGAGAGAGCGAGAGAGAGAGAGAGAGCGATCTCTGAGAGAGAGTATATATAGAGAGTATGTAGATCGAGCTAGAGAGAGATATTCTACTTGTGACGTCCCACAGTTGCAGCATCATCTTTTGTCACGCGCCCCAACATTTATCAGACCAGCCCTCTGGTGTTCTGGCCCTGGATCTCAGACACTCGTTTAGCTGCGCGCTGCTCTATGTACTTCCACACGCGAACAACAAAGGAGAAAGTTTTGAACGTTTTTAAAGTATATTGAAAATGGACCATCATAAATGCAGTGTTCCAGGCTGTATTGGGAATGCTGACACTTTTCATAATCTTCCCAAGGAACCAGACACTCGACGGTCATGGCTGTCTCCTGTATCTAGCATAATAGAATACTAAATACGTTTCTAAACACATCAACATACCTTACTTAGCAAATGACTCTAGCTAGCTAGCGTGCCAAATGACATTGTGTCCTTGGGAAAGACACTTCACCCCTACTTGCCTCGAGGGGAATGTCCCTGTACTTACTGTAAGTCGCTCTGGATAAGAGCGTCTGCTAAATGACAAAAACATTTTTATGTAATTGTAAAAAAATATTTTCTCGGCCTGTCCAACGTCAAAGGTCCTCATCCAAAACTCTGTGAGCGACTATTTCATATTCCGAGCTGGCTGTCTATCAAGATCAGATAGCGGTAAATTAGCCCATCAGGAGCTGTGTCTGGCTAGAGGCTGTTGGAAGAGCAGGTTAGAGGGAGTGAGGGAGGAGAAATGTTCTCTGGGAGGAGGCAGAGAGAAAGGGAAGGAGTGAGGGAGGAAGGGAGAGAGATAGGGAAAAGGTAGAAAGGGAGGATGGAGGGAGTGAGACAGGGAGGGAGCAAGGAAGGGAGGGAGCGAGATCGTGATGAGGAAGGGAGGGAGTAAGGGAGGCAGGAAGTGAGGTAACAAGTGAGGGGTGAGGAGGAGAGAGAGAGACACAGGGAGAAGGAGGAAAGAAAAGGGAAGGGAGATAGAGGGAGCTCTACAGCTATGGTAGGACTTGATGAGACTCTTCAGCTCTGCATGGACTCAAGGAGGGAGATGGAGGTGTGTGTGTGTGCGTGTGTGTGTGTTACTCTAATGTGCCTGAACTCATGTGTATATGCACACATCTACAAAACGTTTACTCGAACTCATCCACACCACCTCAACCCCCACCCAACCCTACCACAAACACACTCTCTCTTTCTCTCCCCCAACCCTCCCACAACCTTCTACCATACCTCCTTCTCTCTAAGCTGGTTCCACTAACCTCCTCCCTCCCCCTCAGCTCCGCCTCCCTGCCCACCCCCTACTACCAACCAGAGGAGGACGACGAGCGGCCCTTCATCTGCTCGCTTGCCGCCGACAACGGCATCATGTCATGCGCCGATGTGCCAGCGCGCCGCGAGGGAGGCCGAATCTGCTGCATGAGCAAGGAGGACGCCCTGGAGCGCCAGACGCAGGGCCTCAGCCCGGACCCGCTGGTCAACAGCAGCGTGGAGGCTGTGGGGCTCTGCATCAACTGGAACCAGTACTACACACGCTGCCACACTGGCAACAGCAACCCACACAAGGGAGCTATCAACTTTGACAATATAGTCTACGCCTGGATAGTCATCTTTCAGGTGAGGAGCAGCCAGGGATTGGGGGGTAGAGCCAGACCGATATATCGCCGATATACTACAAATAACACTACTGTTAGGGAAATCAGTTTGTTTTGTTACGCGTTTCTGGATAGAAAAAAATGATAATTATATAGTCCGATATTGGAATATCGGAATTTTTAAATCCTAAAATATTTGTATCGGTATCGGCCTTAAAAATCCTTTATCGGTCGGGCTCTATTGTGGGTCATATATGCACACACCAATGCACACAGATGCTCATATACTCACACGCTTGATCTCATTCTGTGTCACACTTGCAAACAAACACACATCCTAGATTTGTTTCACACTTACACACTCCACATCACACACACATGCCCACATCTTCTCTCTCTCTCTCACCCACACACACACACTTTTACACACACACACACACACATACACACTTAGGTACAAACACAGGATCCTAGCGTGATCCATGAACATTGTGACAGTGTGAGTCTCTTCCCAGGTGATCACTCTCGAGGGCTGGGTGGAGATCATGTACTACGTCATGGATGCTCACTCCTTCTACAACTTCATCTACTTCATCTTCCTCATCATCGTAAGTCATACACACAGGGGTGCACTGAGACAATAATTCAGGCTGGGAATTTTCCTCAATCCCATGCCACTGAAACTTTGGGTTCCTTCCCAAACTTTTGCTACCCTTACAAAAAAAGTATACTTCAGTTTAATTGTAAGTATACTTAGGTATAAAAAGTATACCATTATCATGGTACTTAATGTATACTAGCAGTGTACATATTTATATACTAGCAGTGTACTTATGTATATACTATTTTTGTACTAAGTAAACTGAATTTACTTATAGTGTATTTGAAGTTGACTTTTGAATACTGTAAAGTAGCCTGTGTAGTGCACTTTTAGTTTATGAAGTATACTTTGTAAAGTACTTCAAAATATACCTTTGAATACTCTAAAGCAGTGGTCATCAACCTTTTTAAGACCAGATCCCTGACCTTGACCTTGATGATAGGCAAGATCTACCTATCAAGGGAATTTATTTAAAAAAAACAGCCCAGGTTGTACTTCCAATTTGATGCCCTTTACTTTGTATTTGTAACAGTATTTGAATTACAGATTAAATGCTCTGGTTTTAATATACATTCTTTAATTTAAATGTATGCAATCAAAAGAACCAGGTACAAAAGAACACTCTAATTAAGCAGTCAATCAAGTGCAGTTCTATGTCCCATTTAATGCAGCATCACTTTTCACAATGCCATCAGAAGGCAAACCTGCTGCAGCAATTTTCAAGCCGATGTTCAGTGACTCAAGTCAGTGTGATGGCTGTGACTGAATACTGTCTGTGAGTGCTCTGTAGTTTGGCTCATAGCTAGAGACAGCCAGTCTGAGGCAGTCTGTGAGGTGTCTGTCAGTAAGGCGGCTCCTGTATTTTGATTTGATTATTTTCATCTGTGAAAACGCCATTTCGCAGAGGTAAGTGGATCCAAAGTAGGCACTCACTTTCAGTGCACATGCGGTGAGGAGAGGAAACTTCTCCCTGTTCACAAGTCCCCAAAAGTCACTGTCCCTTGATCTGGCTTTCAGTACTATGTCATTCTGCAAATCCACTATCTCCATGTCAACGCCACTTGACTAAGCAAAAACTTGCTGGAATTTGGATGCAACCTGTTCTCAATGGTTTGCAACCTTTTTTCCATGTTGGGAAAGTGTGTTAGTTTCCTGTTCTTTAGATGTGTGATCCAAACACCGAGCTTGGACTTAACCTTTTAACGAGTGAGTTCTAAATATTTCCGATATTTTAGTTAGCTTCCGTTACCTAGCAACCTAGCATAATACTTGTAGCTATGCTACTACCTGCTAGTGTTACCTGTTAGCCTCCAAATTGTAAATTTTGAAGCCATACTATAGCGTTTGTCATATAGTTTTTGACTATCGGAAAATAGTTGGTTGGAAAGTTCAGAATCTCATGTGTGACGGTACTCTGTGGGGCCCGCTTTCGAACATCACGTATTTGTGACGCTACTCCTTATAATATACTTCTATTATAATCGCTGATCAAGTTGACAGTTTGCAGCAATCCAAAACAACTGTCAGGCCACCGGAAAATGTCCCGGTTCTCCCGATGGTCAGTGAGATGGTCAGCACACACATGCAAACATGCACTACAGATACACTTGACATCAGCATTTGTCACTTATTTCAAATATTATGTTTTCACATTTAACCTGTCCTTGTAAAGAAGACACAGGGGTAAGCAAAGATGGACATAATTATACCCTCTGTTTCCTAGGCGAGTATACTGTATAGCTAAAACAATACACATCATCCCACACAGACTGTCAGTGTATTCTTTCTTTGGCACGCAGACACCTCCCATACAGTGTAGGAGAAAACAGATCCAGTGTGGCAGACTCTACTCTGTGGACATGTTTGTGAATATTAAACTGTAAACCAGCAGCTGACTGGCTTGACTGGGGAAGGAGAAATATGAGTCAGCCTTCCACTGTCTGCTGGAGAGAGGCTTCAAAGAGGGAGACAGAGGGAGAGAGAGATGTATGAGGATTAAGATAAAGTAGAGTGTGTGTGTTTAAGTGTGTTGTGTGAGTTGATGGAGATAGGAAATCCCATTTCTTCCACAGAGTTGTGTGTGCATGTCTGCATGTGTGTGTGCATCCATGCGTGTGTCTTTTTGTAAGAGAGAGATAGAAAAAAAGTTAAGGAGAAAAAGAGCAAGGAAGGGAGGGCAGAAGAACATCTGTTATTAATGCATTCAAAAATAAATTGATGACATGATGAAGGAGAGGGGTGAGTGAGTGTGACAGACACACGGAAGAGAGAGTTTCACAACCCTGAGTAAGAGGGATGAAGATAGAGGTGTGTGTACATTGGCTGTGAGGATGACAGAGGTAGAGATAAAAGAGAATAAGCAGCTAAAGACCGGTCACCAGAGAGAGTTGAAGAGAGAGGAGACAGAATTACATAAAGTAATGGGAACGAATGTGGAAAGAGAGAAAGAGAAAGAAAGGGGGGGAAGGAGATGGGGGAGGAGAGAGAGGATGATGTCACATTCTCCAGCATCTGGGAGCCATTTCAAAACTTCCGGTGGCTAGCAACAACTCTTAACCCGACGACTGCGCTGCTGGTGGAATTGGCATTAGTATTGAATTAGATCAGAGAGGACCTCCTGACGTCGGCACCACGGGCCTCAGCCTCGGTAGGGGAGAGGAGGGAGGAGAGAAGAGGAGAGAATATGAGAGCGGGAGGACATAGGGGGAGGACAGGAATGAAGAGGAGATAAACCCTTCTAAACCCTTCTCCCAGGATTACCCAATCTTTTTACTCATACTCAGCCTGTAAATGAACACTAAAGTGCTGTCATTTTTGTGTCCCTTTGACACATCTGAATTGTGGCCTGGCACTGCCAACTCGAGATGCCTGCTGGCACCCCACTACTGGCAGACCACACAGTGGGCATCAAACTATCACATAATCACTTCTATCTGGGGATAGACACTTGACGTCCGTCCCTCCCGTCCCCCACTATTTCCCCACTCCTCTGACAAAGCACCGGTGTTAAGTGAATGCATAAATCAGAGCTTGAAAGATGATCCTAACCTGTGTTCTGGTGTAGGGCACTTAGAGGCGTGAGGCTTACCTCCAATGCATTGCTGTCCCTAGCAGGGCTCTGTCACTGTGTCACACCAGTCCATACACAACAAGCCACCACCATCCCACTGTAGTGTTTCAATGCTGACCCTCCCCAGGGCAGCTACTGACTTTGGGGGCCTGTGTAGTCCAATAGGGTCAGAAAGAGAAAGACAAGAGTGGATGTGGAGAGTGTGTGATAGGATGTAGAGGTGAGTCTGTGTGTGTTTCCCCCAACTCACAGGGTCAGAGTCTGTGTGTGTGCTTGCATGTGTCTATGCATAATGCAGTTAAGATCTGTATCAGCGATATCCGACTCCCGGTGATTATGCCAGAGGAAACACAGACTGTTTTCTCTGGCATAAAGACTCAAACGCACACACACACAGGTGCCACCAGGAGGGAAATCAAAGGCACACACACACCTGCAGTCCAGCCCTGATCTGAGGCCACAGATGGGATCCTCTCCTCCTCTATATAATACATACTTCTCCAAGCCCCAGCCTGCTCGCACACACACTTTGATCTATATGGTGTATGTGTGTGTGAGTGAGAGAGAAAGAGAGAGAGAGAGGGATGGATGGATGGAGAAAGAGAGACAGATAGATTATGGGTGCATGAGAGAGCAAGACTGCGCCTGTGTGTCTGTGTGTGCGTGTGTATTTGGCAGACTGGGTGTGAGCTGTCAGGATTTCTCAGTGTGTTATGGTCAGTTGACCTGAAGAGTTATTGATCCGAACAGGAGAGCTTTACAAATACCGCAGAACTGCATTACATTGTTTCCTGGGGGTCAGCCAAAGGCTCCGTGCACTCGGTCCATCTATGCTGTCTCCACCTCTGGCCCTTGCTGGGGCTAAGAGGAAGGATTTTAATCTACCTGGATAGAAATCCAGGTAGATTAAAGCAAGGACATCTGGCTGCCAGTGCAGTACGTGCATCCTGGTATTTTTGACAAACTGTAGTATAAGTACTATGTATTGTGGACGTATTCAATGTTTCTGTGCCATACTTAATAGTATGGGAGCCTGAGTATTAGGGTGCAGCTTCTGTCTTCATGTCTGCTTCGCCTCCTTCATCACGATCAACCCCCTCATGTTGCTTAGTGTCCAATGCCTACTAGCCATTCTGAAGTGTTAACTCATGTTTGTCCACGCATTTCCCACCGTTTGTTCTTCCTTAGATCGGCTCGTTCTTCATGATCAACCTGTGCTTGGTGGTCATTGCCACCCAGTTCTCGGAGACCAAGCAGCGAGAGCACCAGCTGATGCAAGAGCAGCGGGCTCAGTGCCTTTCCTCTTCCACGCTGGCTAGCCTGGCCGAGCCAGGAGACTGCTACGAGGAGCTCTTCCAGCTGGTGTGCCACGTCCTGCGAAAGGCCAAACGCCGCTCCGCCACCCTCTACCACTCCCTGAGGGGGAGGCCCCCGCCAGCAGGGGGAGGCAGGACCAACAGGAAAGGAGGAGGGGGGGGAGGGAAAGCCAACAGCAACAGGCATCAGTCGAGGCAGTCGCAACGTGAGTGGGGGAGAGGCGGAAGGACGGGGAGAGGTGCTAGGTGGCTAGGCTAGGGGGAAGGGTTTCTATAAGCATATTATTAGTGTGAGGTATTTTGAATTTGGGGGGTTAAATATGACTTCAGCGGCAAAACCTTCTTTCCACAGGGAACTGGCGGTATCCCAAAAAAGTTCAAACCAAATGGAGTGCTTTGTGAAATATGGCCCAGAGGTTCATTCATATGTCGTCTCACTAATATGTATTTCTTCCTTCCCTGCCCAGATTCTCACTGTCCTCACCAGAACAAGCCAGAGCATCCCCTCCCGACCCCTGGCCAACTCCCTAGCCGTGGCCGTCAACCAAAACCCTGAGGACTGCCCCCAGTGTGCCGCCAGCCTGTCACTCAGGGAAGATATGGGAGCTGTGGATGACTCAGCCAATGGAGAGGAGGAGGAGGCTGTGGAGGAGACAGACGGGGAGGAGAATCATCTGGAGGATTGGAGGGAGGAGGAGAAGAAGAAAAATACATGTTTTGGGCGTTGCAAAGACACCTGGGACGAGATCAGGAGGAAGTTGTGGGGGATTGTGGAGAGCAAATACTTCAACAGGGGGATAATGATCGCTATCCTTATCAACACCATCAGCATGGGCATTGAACACCACAACCAGGTAGAGAAAAACCTCTCCACAACCAAGTGGTAATGTTGTATCAACCATGTCCAACAGTGGGACAAGTGACTGTTACACAAGAGTATATGAAACAAAATTGTTGTTGTCTCATAGTACTTGTCAAGACAAATAGTTTGTGAAGCCCATGGCTTAATAATGTGAGCCTGCTGTCTATATTAAGGCTTGACAACATAACACACATCTCTGTTCATTAGTTAACTGCAGGGCTGGACTGGCCATCTGGCATACCGGGCATTTGCCTGGTGGGCCGACGCACTTTTGGGCTGAATCACTGATCTAATTTATAGCCTTTAAAAAAATAAATGTTGGGGTCGGCCCGGCCCATTGGTTAATTTATTTTGCCCGGCCCATAGAGAACTGACAGCGGCCCATTGGTTAATTTTCTTTATTGGCACTGGCCTGACCCAATCAAATCCAGGAACCCCCCTTCTCCCTGATTCATAATATCGCCTGCAGGCCCTGAGACACGAGCTGATACTAATGGGTATGCTGGTTTAGCATCGTTTAAATTTAACATCGCTAAAATGGAGAAACGACCACCAAAGCGCAAGGAAGGCGCAGAAAAGTTATGGGTGAAAAAGATAAAAAATCTACAGGCGAATGCCACAAAATGTGCAAACATTTCGAACATGTTTGCTTTAGCTGCTTCAACATCAGCATTACCTGTAGAGGAAGGAGGGGTGGCTGGCTCAGAGAAGCAGAAACAACATACTGACAGGGTCAGGGAAGAAGCTGGGGAGGAGGAGAGTGAACATGACAGGGCCATGGGAGCGAGTGAGGAAAAGATGGAAGAAAGAGTGGTTGACGACGTGGTAAGGAGTAGGCAAATTAACAGGGACTCAGGAAGGGAGGGAGGCTGTGTGTGTGTGTGTGTGTGTGTGTGTGTGTGTGTGTGTGTGTGTGTGTGTGTGGTGTGTGTGTGTGTGTGTGTGTGTGTGTGTGTGTGTGTGTGTGTGTGTGTGTGTGTGTGGTGTGTGTGTGTGTGTGTGTGTGTGTGTGTGTGTGTGTGTGTGTGTGTGTGTGTGTGTGTGTGTGTGTAATGTGCGCCTACGTAACTGCTAAAATCCAATAACATGAATAATACTGAATGAAGTACTGAAGGGGAAGATTATGGGCATATACCACACTCACACAACTGATTTGTTATAGGCTAGTAGTTATATAAGAAATAAAATAAATCATCTATCTAGCTAAATTGGAGGACACAGTATTACTAGGTTACCCTATTTTATCCACTGTGGCCACCAAGCATTGGTAAAATGGTATCAAAAGGTATCTGTATGGTAATAATCCAGTGGCCATGCAGCTTTCCACTGTTACTTGCACTTGAGTATGGACATTGTGTAAAAGTGAGTGAGTACACTGCTTCTCTTGTATTGATGCTCTTTTCCAGGGCATATACTACTCAGCTTTATTGTAGATTTTCGGAAGGGTTGTGATTAAAATAGTAATAACTAGAGAGCGTACAATTTCTGGGGAAATTGTAGGGTGTGCTTGTTGGTTGCAGAGGGGTCCGTTTTTAATGACATTTTTACAACTAATATTTCGGTATATTTTATATTTTGCTGCTTACAACTCAAAATACTTAGAGTGAAGTGTAGAATGAAATAGTTTTCTTCTCATTTCTCCTGCAAGAGGGAATGGTGAGCAGCCTCAAAGTGTAATCAAAACAAAGACATTTGGCAGACCGATGTAAAATGTAAACCGATGTTCCCTTCTTGTGATATTTTCAGTCATTTAGCCTACTCATATTGCATTCATTCATGAGTAAAGAACCCCCTTTGAAGATTATTTTAACAACGACGTTACCGGCAGTAAAGCTATCTCAGATGGAATCGCGATTCAAACAGTACAATCTGCTAACTGAAAATATGCCCCCAAAAACGTAAATAAGCTTGACATTTATTTAGTGGAAAATCGCTCATTCATAAAATGCTCACTAGCGATCATTGTCAGTAACAACGCAAAATGCGATATAGCCCTTTGTGGAGAAGCTGCCCCGGTAAATTGTATACTGTAGGCTACAGTGTTCGTCTTGGAAGTGATTGCGTTGGTTGAATTCGATGTAACGTTCCGTTGTAAAAGGTTTAGGCTGAAATTATTTTCATGAACAGATTGAAAAGTTTAGGCTGTGGCAATCGGGTTAGTAGTCAGATAGTTTCACCTATTGAAAGACTTTTGATTTAAGGGAGTGCCAAACATGTTCTGTCGCCCTTTGACTTCCTAAACAGCTGTGGATGTTTTTGTTAGCAAGCTACAGTAGCTACCACAGTGTCTTGCGTAGGCTACAGCAAGTCAGCTACACTGGATTGAAACCACAGGTAATGATAATAGAGAGAGAGAGAGAGAGAGAGAGAGAGAGAGACATAAGAATGGTCCCACTCACTTTCCTCCCCTCATCCTCTCTCCCTCCCTCACTCTATCTCCCTCCTCTCTCTCTCCCCCTCTCTCCACTCTCTCTGAGCAACTCAGCATATTGCCTCAAACTTCTTCTAACCCACTTCTCTCACTCCATCTCTTTCACCTCATTCAAGACCAACCAATCTTCTTTCCTGTCTAACTTCTTCCATCCATCTACCCACCCCTGTCTCCTACCCTCCTGTCAGTGCATGTCTCATCACTTGTGTATGTCTGTTCTTTGTATTTTAGGGGCACGGTGTGTGCTATGGGCTGCTGCTGAAATTAAAGTGAGAGCCATGAGATGTACCTCACTCATTCATATTCAGATAACAGGACCTGATTGAAGCAATGCAAGAACAATGAAGAGGGCAGCAAATATAGAGGAAGGGGGGATATGGGGAGCTGAGAAACAGGTCTGTGGATGGGAGGGTGGATTGGAAGAGAGATGAAAGGGAATTGAGAGCAAAATAGGGGCAGAAGAGATATAGAGGAAAGTGAGAGAGATAATATAGGATAAAAGAATGGGGGTTGTTTTTTCTCAATCTAACTGTGTTGTTATCAGCAACGACTCTGTCAATACTCTTGATCTTTTTTATAGCAAACTTTGTGTGTGTCCTTGCTCTCCCGGTCACAACTTGTCTCATTAGTCTATTCCCCTCCATCCTTGCCTTAGTTCAACCCCTCATCATCTGCCATCTGCCCCTTTCCCCTGCATCCTTCTCATCCATCCTCCTTCTCTCTCTTTTTCGTATCTCCTTTTATTTTCCTTTCATCCCTTCAGCCTCTCATTCCATTGGTCATTCCCGTGGAGGAATAGTAGCATCGCTTCCTGTTTTTCTCTCCTGTTTTTTTCTTCACACTGATCGAGTGATATTGATCTGGGAAGAAATGGACTGGCCTGAAAATAAGACAAAGAGAGAGAGAGAGAGAGGGAAGGAGTGAGGGCAGTGAGAAAAACAGGATTACAGGAGAGGGGGGACAGGGTCATGGTTGCCTTGCCCGGTCTAGTCTGAGCTATCTCTGCTGTTCTGATGCATTGATTCACCCAGGGTAGAACAGATAGCATCTGATCCATGATGGTTCTCTCGCTCACATACAATCACACACACACAGTCACGCACACACGTCTTTAGAATAGGCGTTAACTATTTGAGTGTGGGAACACAGTCTTTCCCTGTGCCTCCTTCCACTTCTGCCTCCATCTCTATGACAGGCTAGGTTGTGGTTTCTACAGACAGGAGGAAGATCTGGTCTGCTTTGTTTTCCTGATTTCCTGATACCACTGTTCTTTTGATGCTGCACTCAATATTGCAATTCTCCATCCTGATGAAAATGCTGTGACTTCTGTCTCACTCTCTTTTACTGTGTCAGTTTCTTGTCTTCCACCACTTCTGCTGATACCAAACTTCCTTATTCTTTCTCCTGGTCCACTACTTTCCCTATCTCCCGCTCTCACAACCCCCCCCTCTTTACAACGCCCCCTCTCCTCACCCTCGCTTCTCCTTCACCCCTCCTCTTCTCATCCCCATCGCCCTCTCCTCCCCTCTCCTTCTCTCCTCCCCTCTCCTTCTCTCCTCCCCCTCTCTTCCTGTCCCAGCCAGAGGAGCTAACCAACGTCCTGGAGATCAGCAACATAGTGTTCACCAGTATGTTCACCCTGGAGATGGTGCTCAAGCTGACGGCCTCCGGGTTCTTCGCCTACCTGAGGAACCCATACAACATCTTCGACGGCATCATTGTCATCATCAGGTGCGGGGGGTTAGGCTTCAACCATCTTAGAAGTATCTCCTCCGACACCTCTGATTCTACTTCGTCTTCAACTTTAACCTTTCTTTTCTTAATTTTTCTTTTCAACATGCTCCTCTTCTTCTACCAATGCTTCTCCTCCATCTCTTTCCACACACATCTACACATACCTCTTTACTCTTCCAGTGTGTGTGAGATAATCGGCCAGTCGGACGGGGGTCTGTCTGTGTTGAGGACCTTTCGTCTGCTGAGGGTCATCAAGCTGGTGAGGTTCATGCCCGCGCTGAGGAGACAGCTGGTGGTGCTGATGAAGACCATGGACAATGTGGCCACCTTCTGCATGCTCCTCATGCTTTTCATCTTCATCTTTAGGTATGTGAAAAGTGTTTGTGTGTATGTGTGAGTCAGAGAGATTGAGTTCTCTGGAGCAACGGTACTCAGCATGAGTGACAGACTCATAACAAGCAAAGTGAGATTGATAGAGAGCAGAGACACAACATAGAGCTTACCTCTGTGCCCTGTGTGTGAGTGTGAGAGAGCGAGAGAGAGAGAGAGAGAGCGAGAGAGAGGTAGTGTGTATGACTGTTTGTCTTCCAGCTCAGGTTTGTGTGATCTATACTTCCCTGTGTATGTGTTTTCTTGTGTGTGTGTGATCTTTTTGTGCGTCTGTGTGTGTGTTAGCTTGCCTTTCACCCAGCAGCGTAGCAATCCTACTAAGTGCATTGAGACTGATACAGCAGGCTAACGCTAGAGTGAGCTAACGCTTGCAAGCTACTCCCAAATCCATCTTCCCACTGTAGCTTTTAGCGCATAGCAGGCATGTAGAACCCGGTGCTAATGCGCTCGCTAAACAGAGGATTTATACCTGTCATGCTCAGGCCAGGCCAACTAATGAACAGAGATGTGTGTTATGTTGTCAAGCCTTAATATAGACAGCAGGCTCACATTATTAAGCCACATGGGCTTCACAAATTAGTACTAAGTACTATGAGACAACAACAATTTTGTTTCATATACTCTTGTGTAACAGTCACTTGTCCAACTGTTGATACAGGCCAGTGATGGATTTTACTGGAAATGAAAGGGCTATCCACCATTAGATACCCTGGCCTATTATGGATGTGCACAAATGGTGTCCAAGAATAAAGGGAGGGAAAGAGAGAAATAGGGAATGAAGTAGAGAGAGAGGGAGGAACGGGGTGGGCTGGCGATAAGCGATGATCACGGAGACAATGAACTAAATGTTGCATTGTTAATAGGGCTGTCAAAGTTAACGCGTTAAAGCAATCTCACTTTAACGCGTCAACAACCCTGGGAATCACCTGTCACATGATTTAGACTGCCGACAGTAGCTGAATGATGGAGAGAGGGCTTTTAGATGGGAAGTTCAAAAAGTTGCGAGACGGCTTGGGTGACAAAACTAAGGCTGTGTGTACTGATTGTCAGGCTGAGTTTAGTTATCACTGGAGTACTTCCAGCCTAAACTATCACATGCAAGCAAAGCACACAGCTAGCAGCAGCGTTAGCGGTAGCAGCAGCAGCATTCGCTCCAGTTATACAGTGCCTTGCATAAGTATTCACCCCCTTTGGACTTTTCTACATTTTGTCATGGTATAACCACAGATTAAAATGTATTTCATCGTGAGTTTATGTAATGGACCAACACAAAATAGTGCATCATTTGGAAGTGGGGGGAAATATTACATGGATTTCACAATTATTTACAAATAAAAATCTGAAAAGTGTTGAGTGCATATGTATTCACCCCCTTTACTGTGAAACCCCTAACAAAGATCTGGTGCGACCAATTGCATTCACAAGTCACATTTGCAAGTCACATAATTAGTAAATAGGGTCCACCTGTCTGCAATTTAATCTCAGTATGAATACACCTGTTCTGTGACGGACTCAGAGTTTGTTGGAGATCATTACTGAACAAACAGCATCATGAAGACCAAGGAGCTCACCAAACAGGTCAGGGATAAAGTTGTGGAGAAATATGAAGCAGGGTTAGGTTATAAAAAAATATCCAGAGCTTTGAACATCTCTCTGAGCACCATAAAATCCATCATAAGAAAATGGAAAGAATATGGCACAACCGCAAACCTACCAAGAGGAGGCCGTCCACCCAAACTGAAGAGTCGGACAAGGAGAAAATTAATCAGAGAAGCAACCAGGAGGCCCATGGTTACTCTGGAGGAGTTGCAGAGATCCACAGCTGAGGTGGGAAAATCTGTCCACAGGACAACTATTAGTCGTCTACTCCACAAATCTGGCCTTTATGGAAGAGTGGCAAGAAGAAAGCCATTGTTGAAAGGGATCCATAAAAAATCCCGTTTGGAGTTTGCCAGAAGCCATGTGGGAGACACAGCAAACATGTGGAAGAAGGTGCTCTGGTCAGATGAGACCAAAATTGAACTTTTTGGCCTCAATGCAAAACGCTATGTGTGGCGAAAACCCAACACTGCCCATCACCCTGAGCACACCATCCCAACAGTGAAACATGGTGGTGGTAGCATCATGCTGTGGGGATGCTTCTCTTCAGCAGGTACAGGGAAACTGGTCAGAATAGAGGGAAAGATGGATGGAGCCAAATACAGGGAAATCCTTGAAGAAAATCTGATGCAGTCTGCAAAAGACTTGAGACTGGGGCGGAGGTTCATCTTCCAGCAGGACAATGGCCCTAAACATACAGCCAGAGCTACAAAGGAATGGTTTGGATTAAAGAATGTTAATGTCTTAAAATGGCCCAGTCAAAGCCCAGACCTCAATCCAATAGAGAATCTATGGCAAGACTTGAAGATTGCGGTTCACAGACGGTCTCCATCCAATCTGACTGAGCTTCATCTTTTTTGCCAAGAAGAATGGACAAACCTTTCCATCTCTAGATGTGCAAAGCTGGTAGAGACATACCCCAAAAGACTTGCAGCTGTAATTGCAGCGAAAGGGGGTTCTACCAAGTATTGACACAGGAGGGGTGAATACTTATGCACCCAACAGATGTCAACTTTTTTGTTCTCATTATTGTTTGTGTCACAATAAAATTTATTTTGCACCTCCAAAGTACTATGCATGTTTTGTTGATCAAACGGGAAAAAGTTGATTTAAGTCTATTTGAATTCCAGTTAGTAACAGTACATAATGGGAAAAAGTCCAAGGGGGGTGAATACTTATGCAAGGCACTGTATATGGCAGACAATACTCGTAAAAGAAGCAAGCAGCTGACTGGGTTCAAAAAAATAGAAACTGTATTGTTCAATCTGTGGTTACTTAAGTATCTGAGAATGTTTGAGTGAGATTTGAATATTATGGAGCAGGATATCGTAGTAGGCTATGAAACAACACGTCTTAAATGTAGTCTAATATTGTGGATGGTTATTATACAGCAGTATAGTTTGTGAGTGAATAAAATTCCTTCACAATTTAACTTGTGTTCCACCTGAACTTGTTATATGGACATTATGATCCAGTTAGGCCCATCTGAAGTTTTTAAGTACACCCTTTTAATGTTATTTCCACAAAAAATCCTTTATTCGGGTCAAATTTACAGATTAAATAGATTGAATAATTTTGCGATTAATTGCGATTAATCATATAAAATAATGCGATTAATCGCGATTACATATTTTAATCACTTGACAGCCCTAATTGTTCATTAATGTACTGTACAGTATTTTGTACTTGCTGATGTGTTGCATGGTTACAATAGTCCAGGCCTTCTCAGTGCTCTATGTCCAGTCTTTCACATGCTGTGGTATGCTGGAGCATAATGCTGGTGGTGTGGTGAAAAAATAAATGGCATAGCAGCCAGATCCTTCTCATACTACATGAGTGTGTTCCGTGTGTGTGTGTGTTGCAGTATCTTGGGGATGCACATCTTCGGCTGTAAGTTCAGTCTAAAGACGGACGCTGGAGACACTGTTCCTGACAGAAAGAACTTTGACTCCCTACTATGGGCCATCGTCACTGTGTTTCAGGTAACGAGAGCTTAGTGTGACATGACACATAGTAGCACACACACAAATACTGTTGGCATTAGGCCTGAGCGATTAATTGCATTGCCTACGCTTAGCTTTGATTCACCAAAATATTTTCAAAGAGGTACAGGCGGGTATGTTTTCCTTACTTTTTCTGAACTTTATGTGTTATGTTGCTGACTGGAGATCAGTAGTATATATCTATATTTATTAATTATAAATCATATAATATTCGTATTAATCGCAATTGCAATATGAGTCAAAATAAGCCCTAGTTGGCATATTTGCACCTACACATAAAGGGTATACAGCTGGTTTAACCTGTGTTTGTGTGTGTGTGTGTGTGTGTGTGTGTGTAGATCCTAACTCAGGAGGACTGGAACATGGTGCTGTATAATGGCATGGCCTCCACCTCTCCCTGCGCTGCCCTATACTTCGTAGCCCTCATGACCTTTGGGAACTACGTCCTGTTTAACCTGCTGGTGGCCATCTTGGTTGAGGGCTTCCAGGCTGAGGTGAGGCTTCAATCAGCCACATTGTTTTTCTGGCTGATGTTTTAATCAATTTATATTGGAAACTGAACGTCTGTATGTGTCTTGTCTTGATACTAATACCATATTTTCCGGAAAATAAGCCGCATTTTCTATAAACCGCACCCCACCAGAATGGGAACTTTGTCTTTGGAAATATGAGTATAAACTGCACTGGAATATATGCCGCACTTGATACGGGAACAACAACGATACCAAGAAATACACGAGTATAGGTGATCTTACAGCATGCCGTTGTGTAACACACTTCGAAAACAAAAGTAAGTTAGTAATGTATGTTTTCTATTGGCCGGGAATTAACTAATATTTACATTTAGACGCGAGTTCTAAATATTTTCGAAGGTCCCCAAAGCGTAAGTTATTTTTAGCTAGCTAGCTTTAGTTAGCTCCTAACGCTCGGCAGGAATTTCAGGTCCACTCACTAAAAACAAACTTGACCCTCTCACTGGACATATTGTCTCCTGTATCATACTGCCCTTAGATACTTCCACAATGAGGCTATGAGAGATTGACATTTCCTATTTAAAAATGCCTGTGGCTGTTTCCTTGTCCTAATAGCTAACTTTTTTCTCCTCCATCCCTCCCTTTCCGGGGGAAAACAGGGGGACGCCAACCGCTCATACTCAGAGGACGAAAGGTCCTCGTGTAACTTTGATGAGATTGACAAGCTGAAGGACTCTCTCCATCTCTCAGGTAAAGAAGCTTTCAGGTTTGACTGAGCAGTTAAAAGTTAAATTGATCCTCTTTTGAGTGGGAAGTCATTAACCAGGATTACATTTTAATCTCAATGAGACTAACCTGGTTAAATAAAGGATAAATAAAAAATAAATTAAAAAAAAAGATCTCTTTTCTCTTTGTCTTCTTCCTCTCACATTCCATCCTGGCTCCTTCCTCTTCCTCTCCACTCCTCCCTCCAGACCCTAAGATCTGCACCCTCACTCCCAACGGTCACCTGGACCTGTCCCTGGCCCCTGGGGGTTTCTACCCCGCCGACCGGCTGTCTTTTGCCTTGGGGTCCCGCAAGAGCAGTGTCATCTCCCTGGGCAGGACCAGTCTGGAGCAGCGGGCTATGGTGAGTGAGGAAGAGAGGGTTTCATATTGTAATGGGGCCCTGCTGAAACTGTTACTGGTAAAAAATAAATCCTGCGTAGATTATGGGTGGAATGGTACTAATGGATTTAGCATCGTAGAATCTGAGATTTCTGAAATTTTATGGAATTGGTTAATGTAAAATCATACCTGACAATGTTTTGTTGCACTGGTAGGTTTTAAGATAGCTTCCAAAGTTCTGCTTATGTGTGATACTAGACAATGTAACATGTATATTTAACTATACAATATGTTCTATATATGCCCCTCCTTCTCACAGTGTCCCGGGCGGGGGTACCACAACTGGGGTCGTCCCAACCCCCCTCTGACCCAAGCCCTTTGGGCGCGTCGCTCCAGCTGGAACAGCCTGGGCCGGCCTTCCTCCCATTTCTACGTAGGGCTTGGAGGGGGGGGCAGCCTCCGCGTCCGAGGCACCACCTCCGGTAGCCCTCTCTTCTCCCCCCTTGGCCACACCCTCCCTGCGGAGCAGGAGTCCCTCCTCTCCCCCCCTCCCACCTGGCCCCGGGAGAGACGTGCACTGTCCCTGGAGCTGCCAGAGCTGCTCCTTATGCAGCAGCACACCCTGGCACCAGGGCTGCGCTTTCCCCAGGAAGAAGAGCTTCTCTGGGGGCACTCTGGGAGGAGGAGGAGGGGGGGGGCGGTGGTGAGCACCAGGACTGCAATGGCAAGACTCCTACGTCCCAGCTCCAGCCACACCCTCGCCACTCCCATGCCCAGGTCCTGGCAGAGGTCTTCCCTCAAGTCAATGCACGGAAAGACCAGGAGGACCTGGAGGACGAGATTGACTATGTGAGTCAGGGGTGTGGGTGACTTGGCCCTTCACTGCAAAAATTGCCTATCAAATTACCAAAAGCATATTAGTTATGCTAATTGCTTATGCTTGAAACAAGTCAATTTGTCTACCAGTGCAGTAAGAACATTTCACTTTATAGGTTTTAAAATATTGTGTTGTTTACTTAAATGTAGTCACTAGATATGTAATTTGTACTAGAAAGAAGTCTTTCAATTTAAAAGCGTAAAATAAGATTGTCACTCAGTTAAATGTTGATTTTTTTGCAGCGTTGGGGGATGCGTCAGGGATGGTATGTTTGAGACAAAGGGGTAGTGAAGGGGTATGTAGATTGTGTACGTTTCATACAGATGCACACATAAAATTAAGTACCGTATTTTTCGGAAATAAAACAACGTTTTTATAACAAAACAACAGTAGAAACCCTTTTTTTGTGAATGCTATTTAACCCTAGCCTGACGTTGTCATACTGAGTCTGATACCGCTCCGTTGGGCTGAGTATGCGGCGTGTTTCAACCGTACCCTTCGCTTCGATATACCTACAACCAATCAGAGCAATGTAGTATGTTGTTTGTTGAAAACTAATTCAACCCAAGCACTCTTTGGTGACGTGGTTGATTACGTGACTGTTGATCATCTGTCCATCATCGTATAGAGGGTTTTCACGACGCGTCATCAGACCGGAAGTCGCCATATTGGAGGCACTCCGCATCACAACAAAGCACAGGCACTACAGTATATCCCGAACGTCTTCAAGGAAAATGGTTCGTTATTATCGTGTTTCAGGTTGTACCAATAGGACAGGCCAAGAACAACAATTGGAATATGTTAGGTTGATTAAAGATGTCACGGATCCAAGAAGAGGGAGCTAACTCGTAGGGATCTGCACCGCTAATAAATCGCAATTTCTCGAAATATCACGGCTTTCTGTCCTTCCCTATATGCCTTTGTATCTTGGACACGTTTTGATGAGCTTTTCGGTTGTTTAGACATGGCTACATTCGCTTAAAGTATCCAAAGCACACAATACTCCATTGTTTTGTACACCGAGTGCCTCCACAATGGCCGCGCATCCGGGTTACCGCCCAGAATGTGACGTCGGTGAAAACCCTCTATAAAGCCCGCCCTGACAATTTGATTTGTACGAACAGCTTTTGTTCGGATATGGTTTTTCTCCAAACGAGCGACCCCAGACCCAACTTCCCATCCAAAGTCTTTTTTGTGGGCGGGGCACCCACTGGCACCTACGCTAATTTAACCGTTAAGGAGTAGTGTAGCACATATGTGATTGTTCGAATGCGGGTCTCACAGCGTAATGTCACATATATGCGTAGCCGGTGAAGCCACCTCCACAAAATTTGTTTTTGTAGGTTGGGATGTCTGCTCGCATGGTAGTAGCATTCCTACGGGTATGCAAGATGACTTAGCCCGGAAGCTAACTCAAGCTAGCTAGCTACCGTTTCGGAAAAATAATTTACGCTTTGAGGACCGACTGAAATATTTAGAAGTCACGAGTCTTAAGGTAAATATTAGTTAATTCCCGGGCAATAGAAAACATACATTACGCATTTACTTACTTTATTTTTCGAAGTGTTACACAACGGCATGCTGTACTGTACTGCCTATACTCGTGCATTGCTTGGCATCATTGTTCCCGTATCAGGTGCGGCATATATTCCAGTGCGGTTTATAATACGATTTACAAACACAAGCTCCCATTCTGGTTGGGTGCGGTTTATAGAAAATGTGGCTTATTTTCCGAAAAATACGGTATACACATATAAAACAATACACACAACTGGACAGAACACTGTGTGGAGTAGTACTGTGATCAACTTTTACATTTCCTGAAACCAAATATAATATTAGACACACATTTTGTCCTACAGGGCTTCATGCAAAGTATTCCAGAAGCCTTTTACATATCTAAATCCACTGGGACACCATTGTTTCAACAGTAAACAATTAAATGTGCTATATAAAGGCCAAGTAAAAATGCTATTCATTTACATAGAGCACAGACAGATGGTAGTATTGGACGGGGCTCCAAGGTGTTGATAAAGCATCTTTTCATTTGTAAACAATTAACTTTTCTAGATTTTCTTTGAATGTGGGGGGAAAAATATGCAGTACGAACTGTATCTAGGTGTGGGTCTCTGTGTGTGTATCCGTGTGTGTTTGTCTGTGTGTGTGGTTGTGTGTGTGTACAGTTCTAAATGCATTATTTATCCATGTCCATGTAGACATTGTAGCAAGGGAGTCAGATGGCTGAGCGGTTAGGGAATCGGGCTAGTAATCTGAAGGTTTCCTGTTTGATTCCCGGCCGTGCCAAATTACGTTGTGTCCTTGGGCAAGGTACTTCACCCTACTTGCTTCGGGGGGAATGTCCCTGTACTTACTGTAAGTCGCTCTGGATAAGAGTGTCTGCTAATTGACTAAATGTAAGTGACGCTTCCTCATAAATATGGACCCTTGATTTTGAGCCTTGTATGTGTTTATGTTCTCATGTGTGTGCTCTCCCTGCAGAGTCTTTGTTTCCGCATTCAGAAGATGTTGGAGGTGTACAGGCCAGACTGGTGTGAGACCAGAGAACACTGGTCTGTTTTCTTGTTTTCTCCTCAGAACAAGTAAGTCTGACTCATCCCTCTCTCTTCTCCTTTATCGGACGATTATTACACGTGGTGTCAGGTGTCAGGTTTTCGGAATTGGAACTTCTAAATCAAGTGTGTATTGTAGGTTTGTGTGCATCAGTGCATTCCAATGTGTATGTGCATGTGTGTCTTTATGCCTTAATGCATCCCTATGTATGTGTGTGTATGTAGGTCTGTGTTCATAAATTCATCCCTGTGTGTGTATGTGTGTCCGCTCATGTGTGTGTGTCCAGCAAGAAGACAACACAGTACTTCTTATCGCATTATAGTTTTTCTCACAAATACCACTGCCCTCCCTCCTTTTCTCTCCTTCCCAAACTCCAGCCCTCTATCAGTTACACCTGGGACACACTGGCAGCGAAGTGCCACGATCGCTTACGAATAGTGCAAGGTTGTTCACACAAGACGCGTATTTCTCTGCGCCGTTCACCAAGCTTTTCAACTTCTCTGAGCTTTCCTGTTTCACATTGAAAGCTGACATAAACATTGCATTGGCTTTATTTAGGCAACTTGATGACTAGGCGGTCTCACGGGCGACCCGCACTCGCTCAAATTTCAAAGACTTTCACGACAAAAATCAAAAAATCCGAGATTTCAGTTCCACTCGAAATCGCTTTCTCAACAAAGCCAAATGGTTGGAATGTTTTTGAGGGATGGTATTTTACACTCATAATCCAAACTCCAATGTAAATTCAACTCAATCGCTACCAAGACGAAACCGACGTTTTCTATGTAGTCCAAATATTGACCGAGGCTTAGGGGGGCAAAAATAATAAATCAATATACATATGACGTGGCGCAGTTGCCGCCCTCTACTGGTAGTGCGTTTGAAACTTGTTTGGGGAAAAAAACGTTTGAAAATGGTATGCACTCAGGGGAAATTGACGCCCCCCTCTTCATGCCGCCCTAGGCGGCTGCATGCATATGTCGCCTATAGGAAGGACCGGCACTGCTAGCGCCAGTCAGATTGCAAAGGGATGCTTCCTAACCTATTCCCTGTTTGTCAACAAGAACATGTGTCAAAGTATGTCTCTTTCAGTAGGTTATATACAGTTTAGATATCATTGGCTTGTTATCACACTGTTACTCTCCATTTGTATGTCTTATCACTCTCTATCTCTCTCCCTCTCTCTCTCACTGTCTTGCTTTTCATCTATGGTGCTCTACCAACTGTGTGCTATCTGGACTAGGCTGGTTGTTTAATAGCTGTTAATGTGGCCTGCTCAGAAATAAGAAAAACTATTCCTGACTTTCTGTTTTCCTTCTGGCACCATCCGTCTTGTCTATGTATGGCCACTTCCCCACCTTCTTTTCCTCCTCTCTCTTCTCCCTCCCTTACTCCAGATTTAGGCAGATATGCCAGTCCATTATTGCCCACAAGATGTTTGACTACATTGTGCTGGCCTTTATCTTCTCCAATTGCATCACTGTGGCCCTTGAGAGACCCAAGATTCTTCAGGGCAGCCTGGTACGATGGTCGAAGCGGGTGGGGTAAAGGGTGGGTGGGTGGCTGGTGATGAAGAGGATGATGGTGGAGATGATGATGATGATGATGGTGGTTAGAGGGAATTATTGTGATGATAGTGGTGATGATGGAAATAATGATGATGATGGGGAGGATTATGATAATGGTGGAGATGATGATGGTGGTGGTGGTGGTGATTGTAAAGCCTCTCTATCCTCCTCCTTTCTTCTCAGGAAAGAGTCTTCCTTACCATTTCCAACTACATCTTCACAACCATCTTTGTAGGGGAGATGACACTTAAGGTAAATACACTCCGAGTCATTCACTTTTCCACAAAATACACTCCTAGTGATTCAATTCTCTTCTCCATCCTTGCCTCCAACCATCCTCTTCTCAGTCACTTCCTATCTTTCTCTTGTAGTGTTCAGTGTTTTCTGCTGTCTGTCCTCCTCTTCCCCCTCACTCCCTCCACTAATCCTCAGCAGTCTTCCTCCCTCCCCCCTACTCTTTCCCTCTTGGCAGTCTATATGTCCCTCTCTAGACAAGCAATTAAGCAATGACATTAATTAGTGCTACTTTCCTCTCCCAGACACAGTCCATCCATCTCTCTCTATTCTCCTTTGGTACAAGTTCACCATCAATTTTGAAACCCCCTTAAACAATTATTAACTCCAACTTTCGGAGCGATAGACTTGTCAGACCCTGCCGAGCGCAACACACCACCCTGCTGTGTGTGTATGTATGTGTGAATATGTGTGTGTTTGGCCTTAAGTCTAGCCCCACCATCAGAATCAGAATCAGATGGGGTATGTTTCATAGACAGCATGTACTGTTTACAGACAGAAGTCTGTATAATGTGTACTTTATTGTTTGTAGTGTAAGTGATCTCTATAAACTAAGGATGTGTGTGTGGGGGTTTGTTTTGGGGAATTAGGCGTGTGTGTCTGTGAAGGTATGTGTGAAGGTATGTGTGGAGGTGTGTGACAGCTAGCATGTAAGTCAGTGTCTGCCAGTGGCTATCACTAGTGTGAGGAGGTCCAGGTGGATGAACAGGTGTGTCTGCATGTGCCACAGGGATGCAGCCACTTTTAGCAGGTAGGTTTGTGTGTGTGTGTGTGTATGTGTGTGCATGTGTGTGTGTCATGCCTCTGTCCTCTCCAGGGGCTTATAGTGTGTGAGTCAGTCTGTGTCTCATGTCTCGTTAGTGTCAAGACCCTCCAACGTAAAACCTCCTGTGACCTACAACTGCTGACAACTTTCAGCTGTCTCTCTCCCCCCTCTCTCAAGTCTCCCTCTTTTCTCTCTCTCCCTCCCTAGGTCGTGTCTATGGGGTTGTACATAGGTGAGCAGGCCTATCTGCGCAGCAGCTGGAACGTTCTAGATGGATTCCTGGTCTTTGTGTCTTTGATTGACATTGTCGTATCAATGGCGGGCGGAGCTAAGATCTTGGGGGTGCTGAGGGTTCTCCGGCTGCTGCGAACACTGCGCCCCCTCAGGTAAGGAAGAGTACTGCAAGGGTGAACTGAAATAACCTTACTGAGTTGTTGTGAGTTGTGTCTATAAAATAAGCTGGCATGAAGTTTAACTTTTTGGTACGGAGTCCCCTAAAGGGACATGAAAAAAAGAAAGAATCTGGTGCGCACGAGAACCGCACAAGAAACTTTCTCATTCGCACAAGATACTTTCTCATTCGCACAAGATACTTTCTGGTGCGCGCGAGAAACTTTCTTTTGTTTTGAAATTCGGGGTATCACTGGCACAGTTGATGGCAGCAGCAATATGCTGCAACTCGCACAGTGTTTATTGGTGATCCACCGGCCACCAAATAATGGGGTTTTCGAGCCTCCACCTCGCCTCCAATAACAGTGTCTGAGAAGATACTTTCTCGTGCGCACCAGAAAGTTTCTCGTGCGCACAAGATACTTTCTGGTGAGCACGAGAACTTTTTTTTGTTGTCCCTTTAGGGCCTCCGTATTTTGGGAATGCAGATGGATGGCTTCATTTTTTTAAGTGCGTCATCTGCTTTTCCATTGTTATAAATATCCTACCTTTTTAAATGTAAATTTTACATTATTCCTTCTATCTTCCTCCTTCCCTCCTTCCCTTTCTCTTCCTCCTTCCCATCTCCTTACTTTTCTACATCCTTCCCTCCTTCCCACTCTCTTCCTCCTTCCCTCTCCATCTTCAGGGTGATAAGCAGAGCTCCAGGTCTGAAGCTGGTGGTGGAGACCCTCATCACGTCTCTCAAGCCTATTGGCAACATCGTCCTCATCTGCTGCGCCTTCTTCATAATCTTCGGCATCCTTGGGGTGCAGGTATCCTCAACCCCTCTGTTGACCTTCTTCCCTCCATCTCTCTTTCTACTGGTATCTCTCTGTAGAACTTCTACACCTGACCTCTTTCTGTCTCTCTCTCCCTGTCCATCTCTGTTTACCTAATCCAAGAGTTCTTTATTTCTTTCTGATCACCCTCCTTTCCCCCTCCTAGAAATGTCCCTTCCCTTGCTTTTTTCTCTTTTTCAATCCTCTTTCCGTCAACGCCCTGACATTTCAACTACTGAGATGTTTGTCATCCCCTGTATCACACCCATGTCACTCCAGTGTCGTTATTGACATCCATCACTGAGGAAGAAAGCTCCTCCTTTCAAACCACACTTCCCCTCCAACATTGTCTCTTCTCTTGTTGACAGCTCTTCAAAGGCAAGTTCTTTTACTGCTTTGGCATAGATGTCAAGAACATTACCAACAAGTCTGACTGTTTGCAGGCCAACTACAAATGGGTTCATCATAAGTACAATTTTGACAATCTGGGACAGGTCAGTGTGTTGTGTTGTAGAGGTTGCTTTGACACATTCTGTCAATTAGTGGACAGAGGTCAAAGTGTAACTGTGTGTGTTTGTGTGGGGGTATGTGTGAGGATGTTTATGTGTGTGGGTGTGCGTGTGCGCATTTGTGTGTGTTCTACCCCACAGGCTCTGATGTCCCTGTTTGTGCTGGCCTCTAAGGATGGCTGGGTCAACATCATGTACCATGGTCTGGATGCCGTAGGAGTGGATCAGCAGGTGACCTGCTTAACATCTAGCTGTACAACCTTTAACTAAGCTATTTTACATGCTATATCATAGGTATCTTATCAGGAGATACAGAGGTAACAATGAGTTTGAATAATTTTTTGCTGCGGATTCATATGTTATTGCTGTATAGTTTTGAATAGTCAATTGACACAATTAACATTCTCTCTCCACCCCTTCCATAAACCTACCCTGGTACTCATAAATCATCTCCCTCTCCTTCAACTCCCTTCCCTTCCTCCTCTCATTCCTCATGTTCCTCTTTCTTCTCCTTCACTCCTCTCTTTTTTCTGGCTCCTCTTCTTTTCCTTCTTCTTTTCTAATCCCCTGCTCTTCCTGTCCCATCCCCTGTTCTCCTCTCCCTTATCCCTTCTCCTCCCTTCCCCTGCTCTGCTCTCCTCTTCCTCTCCCACTCCTCTCCTTTCCCTCCAGCCATTTACCAACAACAACCCCTGGATGCTGCTCTACTTCATCTCCTTCCTACTCATTGTCAGCTTCTTCGTGCTCAACATGTTTGTAGGTGTGGTAGTGGAGAACTTCCACAAGTGCCGTCAGCACCAGGAGGTGGAGGAGGCCCAAAGGAGGGAGGAGAAGAGACAGAGGCGCATGGAGAAGAAGAGGAGGCGTAAGAGATGGAGGGAAGGAGAGAGGGAGGGATGGGGGAGGAAAAGAGACAGACGCATGAAGAAGAAGAGGCTTAGGGGGAAAGATGGATGCAGGGATGGGAAAAGGATAAAGATGGATGGATAGAAGGAATGTGGTAGACACTGCATGGACGGAGGAGCAGGAAGGAAAGAGAAGAGAGGAATGGCAGGATGTAGTCTTTGTGTAGAGTAGAATATATGATGGTGGTTGTAGGAAAGTGTGTTGAGATGAGTAACTTGTGTGTATGTATATATGTGTATGTCTGTATGTGTGTGGATGTGTGGTTAAATGTGTGTGTGTGTTCACAGAGGCCCAGAAGGTCCCCTACTACGCCAGCTACAGTCATGTACGTCTGATGATCCACACCCTTTGTACCAGCCACTACCTGGACCTCTTCATCACCTTCATCATCTGCATCAACGTCATCACCATGTCCCTGGAACACTACAGCCAACCACACGTAAGACAGAGAGAGCCAGAGAGAGAGATAAAGGGAGATTGCTGAAAGTCATCTTTCATCAGAGAGAGTGTTTACACTTTTGGGAACATGTATTAGTCATTTGTATGTAGAAATAGCAGGTATAGGGTTAGGGTTAGGTTTGTATGTATGTGGTCTTGTTTACCGAAACAAAGTCCCTACAAGGATAGTAAACTATGAAGAATTGGTTGGGGTTAGAATTACTATTAGGGTTAGAATTAAATTAAGGGTTAAGATTATGGTAAGGGGTAATATGATTTTGAATGGGAGTGAATTGTTGGTCCTCACTAGGATAGTAAAACAAACCTGTGTGTATGAGTGGGTGTTTCTGTTTGTAGGGGTGTGTTTGTAGGTGTGTGTGTAGGGGTGTGTATGAACAGTAGAGGTGTGTGTGTGTGTGTGTTGGATGTGTACTCATGAGCATTGTGGTGTAAAGTGTCAGTCACTTCTCCTAAAGTTGAACAGTTGTGTGGTTAATAACTGGTGAGTAATCACTGGTGTCGCTGTGACTCTCTATCTCCATCTGTTTCTGTCTTCCTCTCTCTCTTTCTGGATGAATATATTGCATTCTCTCACTCTCTTTCTCAGAGTCTGGATCTGGCGCTGAAGTATTGTAATTATTTATTCACCTCCACCTTTGTGCTGGAGGCAGTTCTGAAGCTCATAGCCTTTGGATTTCGACGCTTCTTCAAACACAGGTACACACCGTGTATGCAGGAGAGCTCATCTCACCTTGCGCTGTATCTTGTAAGTGATTTACACTGGCTGGGAGCACATCTTTTCTCCACTTAAAGTCGGGGAACATTTTGCAGTGGAGGCAGGAGAATCGGGACTCATGTAAAAATGAAAAAATTGTATGTGTGTGTCTCTAATTATCCAAACGTGAGCTTGCTATTATGTGTTGTACCAGCCTGTGTTAAAAAAAACTCCCACAGTTGCTAACTCTCCTCATGCCTCCTCCTGCTGTTAGAGCAGTAAGGTGTTGTGTTGTAGCCAAGCCCTCGCTCCTCGGCTTGAGGCAAAGGCCCCCGGTTAACTCAAGTCAACATATCAAAAACTATCTCTCTTTTAGCAGATTTTTGCTATATTTGAAACCAATCCAAAATGGGTAAACTAGCACCCCATTTATTTGCTTACGTCAAGAAAAGTTGCCTGGAACTGTGGTCACGGGTACAAACATCTAGCTGTACAACTGAGCTGAATGAGCACAGGGAGAAGGGCTTGCTAATCTACAGTTGCCTGCCTTGCTGTAGCAAGTTTTCCAAATAGTTGCACACTTAGGGCCAATCCCAATACATCCCCTTATTGAATGGGATGTTGGTTACACAAGTAACATTAAGTGTTTAAGATATTGAGTTGTTTGGGTTGAGATGTGTAACAGAGCAAGAAAGAGGATGTGTGTGTGGCGAGGGGCGGGGGTGGTTTTTGGGAGATAGATAAAGAGAGAATTTATCAGTCGCTATTGCAGAGCTCTTTGTCTCTTTTATGTAATGTCAACACAGGCATGAGTTTTCTGTCTTCTTAAAACTGGGTCAGGGTATAAACGCACACATTTGCAGTAGCAAATCCACACAGACACACACACAACCACAGGTGTGTTAACCCGCTGTGTTGTGCTGGTGAGTCACTAATGTGTATGTGTCTTATCCTGTCATAAGTTTGTGGGTATTTGTGTGAGTGGGTGTGTACGTGTGTGTGCGCATGTATGTGTGTGTGCGTGTGTGTGTATGCCTCTGTTACAGATGGAACCAGCTAGATTTGGCCATCGTGCTGCTGTCAGTGATGGGGATCACTCTGGAGGAGATAGAAATCAGCGCTGCACTGCCCATCAATCCCACCATAATCAGAATCATGAGGGTGCTGAGGATAGCACGAGGTACACACGCACAGACCTGAATACACATACACATTAACACACATTTTAATTAACCTTTATTTAACCAGGAAGGTCCCATTGAGATTAAAAATCAATTTTTTAAGGGAGACATGGCCAAGACAGGCAGCAACATAAAAACTGATAGTTACAGACAGAAGAACACATAAATTAGACAAGTTAAAACATGTAATAACAATTTATAAACAACTAAAAGTTTGAGTCAATTACATAACCGGGTTCATTTAAAAACATAGTAATCTTTGGGAACCTGCCTCCATTTCTTTCATTTTAGATTTAAAAGCAGTAAGTGGTGTCAGTTCTCTGAGTTTTAAATCATTCTGCAACACATTCCATGAAAAGGGTTGCCAATACATAAAAGCCCTTTTTCCCATTTCCGTTCTGGCATTTGGGACAGCGAGCATAAAGAACTGTGTCACAGAAGTGTGTCACATAAATTCACAAACAGTAATACACACACAAATAAATACTAACACAGTAACCTACATACCTGAATTCACACACACCTGAATACACACATACAGTAATACACACACACACACACACACACAATTCACGTTTTCAGGAATGATCGGTTGCACCAAAGTAATGGTCTTAACTTTATCTTTGCTCAAAGAGTGTATGAGCAAATGTGTGTGAGTGTCTATGTGTGTGTGTGTATGTGTGTTTGTGAGACTATCTGTGACTAAGTGTGTGTGTGCTGGGTGTATATTTAGCATCCACCTTTCTGTGGCTAATTTTCCTGTTTAGGGTTTAAATAAACCAGAGGGAATTTCCTAAATGCCCCCATTTACAATCTCACCCTGTTTCTCTTGGTTCTTTTCTCACCATACTCTTACAATCTCTATTTCTTCCTGTCTGTCTCGTGCTCTCCTTTTTCCCTGATCTATTTCTCTCAGTTTTGAAGTTGTTGAAGATGGCTAAAGGAATGAGAGCTCTGCTGGACACAGTGGTTCAGGCCCTACCACAGGTAGGTCATTCAAAGGCATGCACACACAATATTGATATGCACCGGAGTCTTATCGGAGCTAATTGAGGTCTCAGACATTCTCAACCCTGAGCTCAGGGAAGCCATTTTGAACCTTCAGTATCATAGACAGCACCTATACAGGCATACAGAGGATCAGAATGTAGCCGTGATGGAGAGAGACAGGACATTTTAACATGGATTGATTGATGTAATATAGAGAGGATGAAGCATGAGGATGAAAGGAGGTGAGAAAGAACAGATATTCTTCTTTCTCAGATATTGATCCCTCACTCATTAACACAGGGACCTGCACCATATCCCAAGGGCACCAGGGAGGTAATTAACACTGGGTGATTAAAGAGGTCATCAGGCAACATCCAGACAGAGAGTCTGGATGTTGGTGCATGCATGTGGGAGTGTGTGTGCATGCGTGTGTTTGAGAGAACCATATGTGTGTGTGTGTGCGTGTGAGAGCCCAATCTGAAAGAGGAGAAAATCGTCCTCCATCTGCAAAGGTGCTACTCTGTAGGAAAAACAATGTTTATGAAGTGTCTCTCTGGGAGTTTTTACGATAGACGTCCACACCGCATAGGAGTACCATAACAGATGCAAAGTAAAATATGATGGCATTTAAACCTTTTTTTTGTTTAGCGTCATCTTAGCTATAGCTTAGGTGTTTTAGTGAAGCAGTCTTCACCATCCTCCTCTTCTTCCCCCAGAGCTAAAAAGTGATTCTAAGCGAGTGGTAACTGCTTTATAAATAACACGTAACAACCACACTGAAGCCCACCTGATTATTCCATCCTCTCATGACTGGTGGTAAACTTAGGCATAGCCTACGGCTAATGCAAACCCTGCATGAGGTGCCATTTTCTCTCTGAAAAACTCATTACCACAAATCTTTTATATCACAGACTAAGTTCAGTTCCCTTCAAAACGCTCATCACTGAGGCCCATGTTTCTTTTTGTTTCTTTGAATTCAATATTTATTGCTGTGTTGGAACTGTGTACTATAGCTGTGAGTAGAATGTGTTCACATGCATAGAAATGCTGACTTGAATCTTAAGCAGTTTCGAATGTCTGATTGTTCTGACTATTTTCAGATTGCTTGACTACAGATATTTTAGCATTCTTTTCACTGTAAGGAACTATAGCAGGTACTATAACAATTCAAATGTTGAATTAGATATTTCTTAGTAACTCCTTAATGTCAATCCCTTTAAACAGGGTTTAGTTTAAATTGCCTGTTGAACATCAAAGTTTAAATCTTTATTTTCATCCAGAAACAACTATGACCTTTGAGAACACAGTAGCTTTATGCTGACCTTATAAAGTTGGGAAATAAGGTATTCCTGCAACACATGTAAAACATGCCCCCCCCCCTATCTTTAGTTGTTGAATTTGTCATATTGTTCGCTCAAGTTGTTTCACCTACAAAGCTTTGTCATCTTTTTGGCAAAATTATTTTCTCTTCGCCCATTCATGGAGATCAACCCTCTTTCGGCTGCATCCCTGCGTTTATTGTCTTGGGAGCTTTGCTTGATGGAGAAACTGGGTACAGCCTAGACACTCCCAGCAGAGTTGTGCTGTGATTGGGAGCATAGTGCAGTGTGTCATTGACTCTGTGAGGTTAGCTAGCTCGTAATGGGATTGAGTTTGCCCCGAGTGTTTACAAAAGACTCTCCAGCGTAGAGGTCCTTTTAGAAAAGGCGTTTCTGGTGTGTTTTGGGCCTCATCCAAAAACACATGGTCACATTAGCAGAGTTAGATTACGCTAATGTGCTATTAAAAAACCTGCCTTGTCTGGCTTCTTCGCTGAACTTGGTCAGTTTTGAGAATACTGTGTATTTGTGTGTGTTTGCTTGTGTGTGTGTCACAGGTGGGTAACCTGGGTTTGCTCTTCATGTTGCTGTTCTTCATCTATGCCGCGTTGGGGGTGGAGCTGTTTGGAGAGCTAGGTGAGTCATCTGACATCATCCACGAATCAGAGTGGCATCAAACAATCTTCCAAGGCTTTCAATTTGTGTTTCTCACATTGCTTTCAATAATCCCGTCATATCACTAGACACCAAAGCAACAGAATTGAGAAACTGTTCAAAATCACATCCAATGGTATTTGGCTCCAGCAGCCAAGACGTGTCTAGAATGTTCTACAAATAAGAAGCGCATCTTCCAACCTGTCACACTCCTCAGTATGTTCCAGTTATCGCCAGTGGCTATCTCTCCCTATCAGAGCTTGAGTAAAGGATTATAGCCAAATGTAACTGTCATTTTCTTGAGAACGTTCCAAAGATTATCCTTGCCTAAGCCTGGGGACAAACAAAAGTATATTTTCCTTGCTGATTCAGTCATTTGCTGTGTCCACAACCGTTAGATGTGCAAATACTCATTTTGAGTCGGCTTAGTGACCTGAGGAGTGGGACATGTCAGCTATTCTTCAAGAATTTTCATTTTTATCTGTTTCCAATCATTTGATTCTAAATGTATTTCTCTCTAAAGTCACTCTCAAACTCATTCCATCTAACTTTCCCTCTCTTTCTCTTTCCCTGTCCTATCCTCTTCTCCCATTCTCTCTCTCTGTCTCTCACATGTCCCACCTCCCTTCTGATCCCTTCATCTCCCTTCACCCCTACAGTGTGCAACGCAGACTACCCCTGCGAGGGGATGAGTCGTCACGCCACCTTCGAAAATTTTGGCATGGCTTTCCTCACGCTCTTCCAGGTCTCCACCGGGGATAACTGGAACGGAATCATGAAGGTATCTCCTGTTCCGCCTCTCCTCCTTTATTCAAAACATGGATGAGTTAAAATGTTGTGCTCTGGAATTAGAGAGGTACAGTGGACCACACAAAAACTAGACAAAAATGCAAAAGAAAACAGGCATAGTGTGCCCAAAAGTTCACCCCAAGATAAACTCATAACTGTGTACCAATGGCTGGGATGTGACATGTGGATCCAGATGGATTGACCTGTCCTCTCTCCCCCAGGACACGCTGAGGGAGTGCCCTCCAGACCCCGGGGTGGACTTCTCCTGCAACCCCAGCCTGCAGTTCATCTCCCCCATGTACTTCGTCTCCTTCGTCCTCACTGCCCAGTTCGTGCTCATCAACGTGGTGGTGGCTGTGCTGATGAAACACCTGGACGACTCCAACAAGGAGGCCAAGGAGGAGGCGGAGATGGACGCCGAGATCGAGATGGAGTTGGCCCAGGGGACCCTCTGCTGTATGGGCGGACTGGGGGGCCCAGGAGGGGTGGGGATCGGTTGTACAGGAGTGGAGAAGGGCGGAGGCGAAGGAGGGGAGAAGGGAGTGGTGGGGTGTTCTGGGATGAGCATACGACACGTGGCAACCACGCACCCAGGACCAAATGAACACCCCGACCCCGGCAACCGAAAGCTGTACTCACCTGCACAGGTGAGGTGGACTTGTAGGGCTGGGTTGGGTGGCTGGCTGGCTGATTTGACCGGCTGGTTGGTTGGCTGGCTAACTGTATTTCTGGCTAACTCTTTTTGACGGAGCCGAAGCACATGTCCGCAACCCTCTCCACACGACCCACCAGTTGAGAAACACTGCTCTAGAGGAGACTTGACAGCCATTCCAGATTAATTTCAGTTACACATTCTTACATACAAGTAACATGGTTAAGTTCCTTACTGCCTTCTGCATGTGTGTATGAAGATAAAGCAGGGCAGTTTAGGCCATATAGCCACCCGTAGACCAGCCAATAACAAGATAAAGAAGGGATTTAATCCTATGGAGCCAGAAAATATGGAAAACGGTGAAAGAACAATGCGATTTTTCTCAGATGAAAAGAGTTGCAGCCAAATACATTATCATCTCAGCACCTTTCAAAGTTAATTTACCCTGCACTGGCCGTTACCATGACTACCTATGTTTTCAGTCTGGGAGACGAGTGAACACAGCAAACCCCCTTTAATCACCCTTTCAATTAAAACTCTGGGTCCCTTTATTAACCTGTCAATATGCACACAAAGCCTTGAACACACACACACACACACAGTGAACTGCAACCGGAATCATAGTCTCAGGTTGAAACACACACACGCACATTGATTACAGAAACATTAATGATAGTCTGAAACCACACATACATACACACATTGATGAGTCACCACCTGCCACAATGCATTCCACCTTTGCAGAGCTAAACTTGGCTTTACCTAGCCATTTTTAGCTCTGTTGGCTGACAGAATAACTTAAAAAGACACAGAGCAGACACAGGCCCCTCCTCCTCCCATCTTCTCCCTCCCTCTCTTTCTCTCCCCTGAGTGATGAAACAATGGAATATGAGGACATGGAGGCCAGCTCAATTTATAGCTTTCAGTCCATTTGTTCGTGTGAGTGTGTGCTTAGCGATAGAGCAACTTGTTTTGTCAACAGGCTGATCAGAACATAATACAGATACTTTATCTGTAATTAATTTGGACTTTCTCTTTATAAAACTATTTCCCTCTAGGTGGGCCCTATTGTTGTCAAGTAATCCACTCATTACTAGGACAGGGAGCAGAGACCATATTTTTTCCTGCCTACACTAGTACTTCATGAAAAAATACTTTTTGGAAGCATGGTGTTTCTGAAGAATATCTAACAGCACTCTTTATGTGTGGGTCTGTTATTATTTAGTTTGTTGGGAACAATAATGTCATGTTTAGTCTGATAAAGAACAGAGCTCTGTGTGTGTGTGAGGGGGGGGGGTGTTTTTTGCAAGGAGTAAGAGTGTTACGTTGTTTGACAATGGTGTGAAGATTTATGTAACACCCCTTTACACTCACTGTAAATAGTCTCTTCACCGGTTCTGGCTATAAAAGGATGATCATGTGGGTTTAAAACACACTGACCCTGTTTCACATTCTAAGTTTGTTTCTGCTGAGACCAAAATAATGTTGAGACACACTGCTTACACATTACTATGAATATCAACAGTCCAGAATTGACTGTATGCTGAGAGTTCCTATAACACATTCAAAGATATATATATATATACACACACACACAATTTACATTTCCATCCATTATTGTGGATCAGAGTACCCGCCTACAAGGAAGTCAACGTTTGTCAATGGAGCGCAGCCAGACTCTCTGTACAAATGAAATGTACGAAAGTCTGGTTAGGACCAGGCTAGAACCCAACCCCCTGGTCTACCAAATAGATTCAATAGTTATTGGTTAAACCTGAACCCAACCCCCTGGTCTACCAAATAACCACTTATGTAAATGTGATATTGAACTGTTTAATTGACCTGTGCATCAAACCTTTTGAACATTTTCCCTCCCATTGAAGATTTGACATGGTTACTATCAGGGCCGACCCGACCCAATAAACAAACTAAAACATTTTTTAGTTCCCCGCGATCAAAAGGGCCCCATTTAGGGCCTCCAAAACCCTAGGGCCGGCCCTGGTTACTATAGTTTCCACCATATACAGTAGAATCCTCAATGGGACTCTTTAAATGTGCCTTGATAAATATATTTGTTTATACTCCAGACAGTTTATGGTATTCTTGTCTAAAACTGTCTCTGTATGTGTGTTTATATGTGTGTGTGTGTGTGTGTGTACGCGTGCTTGGCTACTTCTGTGAATTGTGCACGTTTGCCTGCCTGCCTGCTTGTCTGTGTATGCATGCATGTATGTATGTGTGTGTGTCTCTCTTTCTGTCTGTGTGTGTTTGCAGGAGAACCAGTGGCTGGATAGTGTGTCCCTTCTCATTAAGGACTCGTTTGAGGGCGAGATGTTGATGATTGACAACCTGTCAGGGTCTGTGTTCCATCACTACTCCTCTCCTCCCATGTGCAAGGACTGCAAGGGCCACCCGCAAGAGGTACTGAACACTGCACACACACAAGGTGTTCAGTACCACCGCACTGAGCACATGGACACACACCTGCACATGACTCACTCTTGCACGCATGTGCACGCGGTTTTACCCACAGCATGCATACTGTTCAAGTAAACACACACACACAAACACAATTATTACAATCAAGGAAAGACATTTCAAATTTTGAACTGTATACACACTGTGCACACACTGTAAAACACAAACACAAACACACACACATACACAGACAAGCATAAAAGCACACAGGCATAAAAACAAACACACACACACAGTCTGCACCTGACTGTCCCCTGCGGCTGTCACTTTGATGGAATGCAGCAGTCCTGCACAGAAAAGAACCAGACTTCAAATCTCCTCACCTGCCACTCGTACTTCCTGCCTGTCGGCAGACTCTGTCATCTGACATCAATCTGTCCTCCTTTACATGCTCCCTCCATCCCTCCATCTCTTCATCCCTTTCATTCCTCCTTCCTTCCTTCTCTGATTGATTACATCCTGCTGCTACCCCTCTCCTGTCTGTCCTTCAGACACTTGTCAATGCTCCCAATGGTTTGTCTTGTACGTGTGCGCTTGTGTGTGTGTGACCGGCGCGCATCTTCATGTCTCTGTTTTTGTCTGACCTCAGCCCGACTTTAACTACTCAGACCTTGTGTCAGGCTGACACTTAAAACCCCTAAGCGCTCTGTCTCTCTCTCCTTTCTCTCTCTATCTCACTCACTCACACACACACACACACACACACACAGACTGTACACACACATGTACACACACACACACTCTATGATCTTACTGAATGAGACATGACGCCACACAACACTGACAATTTTTTTTCCTTACACCAGTTATAGATGATGACATTTAAGGCCACCGGTTCTTCTGGTTTAATCAGCTTTACTGAAGAAAACCTCTGAGTTTACCTCACAGTTATTCCATTGTAGCACACCTTGGTTCTTACAGGTCAAGAAATACTGTACTTGTATCTTTTTAAATACACTTCCATCTATTTAAAGATTCCCTTCCCTCAGCAAACAAGTTACATCTGGTGAAGCCTGTCTTGCTCTCTTTCTTCATATCCCTCCTTCCACCTCTCCCTCCCTCCCTCCATCCCCACTACAGTGGTAATTTACTGCTGCATATGAGCCGTGAATCTCTCTTTATGAACCCCTTAGTCTGACTCACCCACGGGAACTTGTTAATATATTTTTAGCAGGCATCACTTCATTGGATTTCAATTGTCTTTTTCTCTTCTCTCTCTGACACACTGTGACTCTCCCTCTTTCTGCACGCCTCTCTTTTTCTCTCTATTGCAATCTTTTTCTTTCCCTCCTTCTCTCTTGTTCATTATTTTGGTGGGGATGTTTTTGCAGGTCATAATGTGTGACACAGGCTGGTCTCTCCTAGGTCTCTACAGACCAGGGAATCATCTTGTATTTCATTGCGGTTGTGTCATTGACTGTATATTATGTATATTATGGGGGTGTGCATGTCAATAAAGCTGGATGAAATGTTGTGCTTGCGAGAGCAGATCAGGATGGCGGAGATCGAGCAGGCGTCTTTGAGGTCTGAGCAGCTCTCTGACAAGTCATCCTCTCCAGCACTCCCTGATGACCTCAGCCTGGATGAACACACCATCTACCAGCTGCAGGAGGGGAAGGTACACACACAGGAGAGTGGGGATGTGTGTGTGTGTGTGTGTATGCTGGTGTGTTGTGTGTGTCCGTGTGTATGGGAAAATGGCAGAAAGAAGGAGAGAGGGGGAGAGCATGTGTGGATGTGTAGGATCAAGGATGTAATCTAGATAAAGTGTCGGAATAGAGGACAGATCTCCATCTCCATATGGTTCTCTCTCTTCTGCTTCAGGATAGCAGAACAAACCAAGGAATTATTTCTTCCCTGCATCATGTGAGCAGTATTCACAGTAAATGGCCGTGGGGACGAATTCACCGGGTCTCTCATAGCCCAGTCACTAGCCCAATCTCCCTAATCTGCCACCCTGTGTGGCTAAAAGGGACCTCTCCCTCCCCTCTCGCCCTTCTTCTCTCGATCTCTCTCTCTTTTCAACCATCTCTCCTTCCTCTGTAGCCTCCACCCCCTTGTAATGATCTAATGGCCTCAATGTAGGAGGGAGATAAGCTCCAGTAAGCAAGAACAGTCGTAAAGGTACAGCACACGGATTAGGGGGGAGGAGGCAGGGAAGATAGGGAAGGGTGGGGGAAAGAAAGGGGGAGCAGGGGAGATGTGGAAGAGAGGGAGAGGAGGAAGGGAAGAGGAGGGGAGGAGGTAAAGGGAGCGCAAGGAGGTGACAGGGGAGGCAGAGAAGAGGGGTGGGGACAGGGGGATTAGTAAAGACAGACCAGAGATATGGAGGCTGGGGGGGCCAACCAACAAAGAATGGCAGTGCACTCCCCAGAAGATTACAACTGTTTTCAAACTGAGATGGGTCTAAGGCAGCCATGCTAGGAGGGGTGAAATGGTCTGAGGTCTGAGGATGGACATCCTGCATTATACAGAGATACTGTACCTTGTTGTCTCTGACCTTCAGAAGAGCTTCCTGCCTGACTCAACTATGATGCTTATTTTAACAATTAAAGTAACTTAATCAGAGCAGGGTAAATGTGCCTCATTTCATCATGTTTTAACTTGGTGTTGTCTTGTATCCAGGGGCAAGACAGCAGTGACTCGCACAGCTCAGAGGAGGCTGGAGGGGACGAGGCAGGGGGCCAGCAAACCCAAGTCCAGGATCAGGCAGATGGGGTCCGGCCGTGCAGGGCCCTGAACTCAAGCCTTGAGGAGGGAGACACGCTCCTGGACCTGAAACTCCAACAGAGCCAGCCTCATGGAGGCACCCCATGCACCCACAGCCCAGGTGAGGAACACAAACACCTAACTCTGACCCTGGTGACCATGGACCAGTGGCCATGTTGGTCCAGACCACCACCACATTGCAATGTCAGCATGTTCTACTTGTTGTTGGCAAAGCTTCCTGTAACAGGGACAAGAAAGGAGTTGGGGGAAAAGGGCAAAGGGGCATAGCCAGCGCCTGCACCTCGCCTCTCTTCCGCCTGCCAGAGTTCTTCCACCCTGCGGCCACTGCCATCCCAGCACCCCTGATAGCCCGTAGGGGGCGCACCTCCAGGGGGCTCCGCCTGACCTCGCCTGCTTCCTGGGCTTCCCTGCGCTCTCCTGGAGCTCACAGTACAGTGCTTTGCACTCAGGTATGCACCTCCACAGGTCAGCAGCATGCATCCGCACCGCTACAGCTGGCAGTTCAAACTCAAAATAAAAGTGCTGCCTAGCAACCGAGAACAAAGTGGACAAATGCACATCCTAGAAACCTCATTACCTGGACCGGAGGAGACCTTGTGGAACAAGTTCTCTGGCCTGAATTATTAAAAGAGGTCAATGGCAGATTTGTACTGAAGTTCAAGTCGCAATTTAGATGTGGCCAGTGGAATAGTTGTAAAGGTAATCTTTAGGCAGGTGAAAGGAATAGAATCCTGTCAAAGAAAGTGGCCCTTATTTTCACTTTAGAATATATTTTGATACAGGACTGATGTTGCATAACTGGGATCAAGACAGGTGTATGTTTAAGAATAAGTATTCAGTAATCATTTCATGGCAAATGCTTTAGGAGTAATCATAAGTCTAGGAATTATCATGAGGGTGACTAATAAAAAGTTAATGTCTTACCTTCATGTCACCCATAACCCCCCCATTTGTCTCCTAGTACCCGTCACACAGTGACTCCTCCCTGGCCACGGGAAGCTCTGAGGGCAGCCTCCAGACCACCCTGGAAGAGGGTCTGAGCTTCAGCGTCTCCCCCACCCCATAAACGTGGAGCGTCCCCTCCCCATGGCACCCTTGGCCCTGCTCTGCCCGCTACCCTTCCCAGACGAGGATGGGGTGTACCCCCAAGGCCATACCCTCAGTCCCAGGCCCACCCCTTCGTCCGCGCTCACTCTCCAGGCCACCAGGGGCCACCAGCGGAGCCAGAGCAGTGGCAGAGGCAGCACCAGCCCTGGCTACGGCAGGGAGGACTCCATGGACCCATCAGATGAGGACCTGGGCATCGGCATTGGCTCCTCCATCGGGGGCTGTGGCTCCAGCCAGACAGGGAACAGCGAACACTTGTCTGAGACGCTGAGCAGCTTGTCGTTGACCTCGTTGCTGTCTCCCAGGTCTCTTGCTCCCCCGGCGGTGAAGAAGTGCAACAGCACAGGCGACCTGGAGCAGGGGGGCATCTCGGCCAGAGAGGGCCGGCAGATTGTGGGTCTGGAGCTGGACCCCCAGGGCTTCCTGGCCAACCGCTGGGCAGGGGGACGAGGGGGGCTGGAGGGACGGCCAGTTGAGCCGGGGGAGGTGGGCTTCAAGGGCTCCAGCCAAACAGCTATGGGCTCCTTCCGGAAAAACAGATGAAACCTTGAGCAGCCTCGCCTTTTTTTCAAATATCTCTGTTCCTATTGGATTAAAATAACCCATTGCTGTCCCTCTCCGTCCCCTCGTAGGCAGAGAGAAGTCAAGTGATGTTCCGTGTTCCAAAATCAACCTACTGCCTTTCCTCACCTACCCCCTCCTGTCTCTAACTTACAACCCCCCCATCCTACTTCATGCTATCTTGGTCAGTGTGGTCAGTTGGGCAGTCAGATGGTCGGTAAGGAAAATGTGGTCCCTGTAGGGAGGTAGAGGGCCCGGGCAGGGTCTTGGATGGTCCTCTCCCACGTCGGTAGCCAGAAATGGGGCCTGGAACGTTCTTTCCACATACACACACCAATACTCCAAACAACAACAAACAGACCAAGAGGGCTGCTGCAACAAATCAGGGAGAAACTACACCAGTCAGCAACAATACCAAGAAAGGATTTATGAACCAGGAGGAATTCTAGCTGTTGTTATTGTGTCTGTCATTTAATTTAATTAATTTACTTTTATTTTTAATCAGGTTCGGCGTAGTGGAAATGCCAAAATAGTAACTGAACTAGCTAATCAGGCCAATAGAGAGTGTTCTTGGTTTGAGAGGCAGGGTGGTGGAAAGGGCTTGAGGGGAAGGAGGATGGCAGGAGGAGTATATCGATGTGAAAACGAGGAAGGATCTAATATCCATCTGTTCTGGCAGACGGAGACAACAGGTCTCACTCCATTTGGCAGATGAGTTCTGCTGAGGTGTGGATAAATAGAGAAGTGCTGCACAGTTCAGCCTATGAGGTAGGGCTTTGTACAGGAGTTTTGCCGAAGGTAGTGAAAGCATACATTATCTCCTCATTATCACCTGGGCCTTGGGCTCCTTTCTTCCTTCAACAGAGGAAACAATGATCTCTGACAGATCGAATATGCAGCTGTGTGCACCAACATAAGGGACAGGGGGAGGCACAGAAGTCTTACATGCTAACAAATGGGTGGGGGGTTTTTCTCCACACAGACATTTAAACAGAAGTGGTGAATGAGTGAGGGAAGAGGGGAATGAGACGTTTTCCTGTCCTTTCCTGTCAAACCCTCAACACACAGGACAGTCTTGACTGTTTTTTGGGGGGAATATCTAAGTCTTTGATACAAAAGGATACTTGTGGAAATGAGACTCAAGCACATTTCCTGTTGCATCATGTCCTCCCACTCCACTGTAGGATACTGGATGTGAGGACCAGAACTGTAGCGCCTCCTATTGGAAGGGAACTTTGCCTGCATGATGGAATTGCATTTGACCATGAATTTTGACTGTATTCCAAACTGTTATGAAGATGTCAACGTTTAGATGATGAAAGTGTCCTTTCTATTCTACAATTTTTTTAGAGGAGGACACTTGTCTGACAGTGGCTTCCAGTTTTATAACGTAACAAAAAAGTGTCGGGTCTGGCGAACGGAGTAGACAACCAAGCAAAAAAAATCATTATCGCTGTGTGTTGGAGAAAACGGTCCCTAGGGCAACAGAACTTGGGAATTTTGGTTACTCTCAGAATTATGGACTTTGGAATCCCAGGGGTTAACCTAAGGAGGGAACAGCCATATTCTCTCAGAGCACGGGAAGATTTCTCATTCATAGACATTCCTGGACTAGGATTGTTTCTAGCCTCCTATGCTAAATCTAAGGTCAAGGAAAACATTGCTGATCTCTCTAAAAAGCTTTATTTGAGTGTCCTAACCTACCATGACATATCCAGCTACTGGCACATCCAAGGTTCCTAAGCATGGTTCTGGGATTGCAATAGGATGCTTCTCCTTCTTTAAACAATACATAATGCACTCATTCCTCCTTCTCCTCGCACCCGTAGCAGAACTCATAGGTTGATATCCAGCTGTCACTGTAACCATGAACAAAACGTTGCCTTCCTTTAACAGACTTTCACGATATTCCACTGAAACATACATGAAAAAATGTGATGTTAATTTTTTGCCAGATCTAAACATATATTGTTGTATCCCTAGTGTTTTTAATGTTTAGTTTTTTCAAAAACTGAGGTGATGAGAAAACGACCTAGGTTTGACCTTTCTTGATGAACTTCATTGTCATGCAATCACTGGTGACTGTCTATGTTCTATCACCATGTTGGATTATAAATTACAGGGTTTCCCGCAGAAAATGTGTTAGTTAAGGTGGTATGGTGGGGTTTGTCGGCAGACCGGGGCAAAAGTCTTTCCTCAAAAAACACATTTTTATGCATCTGCAGAGAAGGGAGATGGCGTTGGTCACGGTTTGGAATGAAAGGGAGAGTAACATGGCGGATATCGCTCCTAAAAATTAGCAATATATTTTTGTGGACAACGTAGTTAAGTGTTGCTTAGGCAGCCGCCTTCACTGCAAAGTGCTGCGGGGAACCCTGAATTAGACTAGCCACATACTTTAAGGAGGGTTCCGCCCTGGCCCCTTGCGCATAATGTCATATTTTGAATGTTTATGAGAGGGAAGCATGAATGTGTGGGTTTCAAGGGAGAGTCATGGCACAACCATGAAGGGCTGTTTTAGCTTCAAATATGGTCTCATCACTTTAGAGACAACCCCTTGTGTCTAAGTATGGCATCAAGGGTAGGCCTGACAACACAGCAATAAATGTTATATATGTATGCCCTGAAGAAGTGATGTCAGTGATTTTTATCTCACCACAATATACTGATAGCCTTTACTATGTGACCTTCTCTGAACAAAGCACAGTTTCTCTGGAGTTGCTGTGGTGTGTTTTCTTTAGGTCAGGGGTCAAACCACTTGAATGTCCCATACTGTATCAACAAGAAGAACAGAGGTACTCCAGTGCACAGTAATATCCGCACGTAACATTTGATGTGTATGCATCTTCATATTCTACCAATGTTCATGGACTAGAGACCTGCACGACAATAAATACATACACAGCAGAGTGAACACAAACTAAAATGCCAAGTCAAGCTTTGGAATGAATCGATTGTTGAAACCACTGCAGAGAAAAAGTAAAGGAATTAGAGAAATACACAAGCCAAGCACTCCTAAGGCTGCTCCTCGAAGTTCTGCACGCTGACCTTTGCATGTCACAATGATGAATGCCCAAAAATAGTGATACAGGTCAGGAACACACCCAGGACAAGGTAACGCTAGCTAACATCCCTCCTTAGGTCATTTAGAAAAGTTTTGGACTTGCAGGCAGAAGCTTTGAGGCTATGAATGTTGACCACACTTCTGCTACAACCACATAGCTTTGTTGTTGTCAGTTTTCTACAGTTCATCCAAATACATACCTGGGGTCTCATTTATAAAGCTAGCGTACGCACAAAACGGGGCTAAAATGTGCGTACGCCACTTCCCACGCAAAGGTTGTGATTTATAAAAAACAAACTTGACGGCAGAATGTGCGGTCCTCCACGCAAACTCTAACCCGTAAGCCTACGCACATTTTGGGGACAGTGGGAATTGGCGACGCAGATGACCATACTGTAGTCAGACTGCAGAAAGTAAATGTGGGAAGAACGATTACTCGTAATATTTATATATTTTGTTTTCCTCACACACGTTTTTTTCATTCCATTTCATCATTATTATGAAGATTAAATCCAGCCGTGTTATTTGCGCTTGTACTGAGTGATAATTGTTCCATAAACACCTTGTACAACTCAAATTTTAAATAAAAATTCAGCGCTGTTTTACCATCAGATTGTCCACTACGGGAGTGCAGGAGGAGATGCCCCGACTGCATGGAATACAGGATAACATCACATATCCTACCTTTACATGACTGCAAAATACAGTGTAGCCTATAACTAAATATATATTTTTAATACTGTAGGCCTACATATATCATATGTCAAAAACTGGAAATACAGCCGTTGAGCTCCCGTGCAATTGCTACACTGCGTCCTCGTTATCGGTCCAAAATGTAATAGGCTACTGTTCATAACAAAAGAGAGGCAGCTAAATCCCTCAGAGCGTCATGGACGTCCATATGGACGGAGTTTTGGCGCTGATCTTTGCATGTATGGACGGCCGTCCATGATTTTCATGGACGTCCATGATTCATTTTCATGGACGTCCCTGTTTTTCATGGCTGTCCATGATTTTCATGGACGTCCATGATTCATTTTCATGGACGTCCCTGTTTTTCATGGACAGCCATGATTATCAGGGACGTCCGTCTTTAGAGGGAGCAAGATAGACAGCCGGCGATGCTTTTCCTGATTTTTGTATGAATTGCATAGCTTTATTTTATTTTTTACATACAAAAGTAGGCCAATCAACAATAAAATATCACTTTTTCAGTGCTAATTGGTTAAGGAGACCTTGATATTGACAGAGTGTTTTGGTTCCGAGGGAGGTGACTAAGCAGAACATTTTTCTGGGGTTTGACAGTAAAGTAGCTGTTGGGAGAAGGGCCATTTCCAGTGTGATTACCCATGAAGACCTAGAACTTATGGGAATGGCTAACATTTTATTTGTCTCGTGTTTCACTGGATCAAAAGTGTAGTGTGTCTCAAGAATGGTTTAGGCATCTCTGGGTGTGTACGGTCTACTCCCAGACAAATTGTTTTCTCTCAGACTTTCTCAAATTTAGATTTTTACTCTCACTTTTTCCCCTCACCACACCTCTTTCCCTCTCTCTCTTTTACCCTGACCCAAGTCCTCAATCACAGCTCTTTGAGAAACCTTGACGCAAAGCTCGTACCACCATGCACCTGAGGTCCCTTGTGCTGACAGACACACACACACACATCAAGGCCGCGTATGGAAAGCAGGTGCTGTCAGCCGTCAAGGCTGAGCAGAGAGCCCAGGGAGTTATCCAGGTCCATTGATTTTATCTATGGGTCCAGAAGAGAATGATAAAGGTAGATCACAGAAGCAGCAGCACAAAAGGATGAATGAAACCGCAGACAGAACGAGCTGAAGAGGACTGACTATGACCAGGAAACGGCTGTCAATCTCTCAAACACTGAGAGTCATTCAAACAAACGGGAATCCAATCTCTCTTCTCTCACTCTCTTTCACCAACACTCACTTTCTCTTTCTCTCTTCTCCATCTCTATCCCTCTCACTCACACATTATTACTCAGTCTACATATCTCTATCTATGTACAGTTTTTCTTTAGCTTTCTCCCACTTACACTCTCTCTACCTTTTCTTTTGAGACTTTTCATACAACATACAGTATTGCTCCTCTGATCCAACTCAAATAGGCAAGTGCATTAGCTTAATTGTTTTAATATATGCACTGGGCACCTGTGTTTTCTATCTATCTCTCTCTCTCTCCTCTGAGTATGTGAGGAGACTAATTGGAGAGATCCAGTTGTGTGTAGCAAGGAATTGTGGGGGAAGCGAGGGAATGTGCAAATAGATTGTTGGAGGCTCAGTGGTATAAGTGGAAGCTGATTGGGTTTTATAACTCCTCTGGCTCCTTTTTTCTGTCTCCTTGTTATCTCTTGTGCTATTTATTATTGTCCTTCCCCTCTCCATCCCCCACACACCTTTGGAAAGTATGTTCTCAGTGCAGAGGGTCTTTACCTGCATCTCATACCACTACAGTAACAGCATCCATACAAATAATTAGATGTATTAGTTGTGCTAGAGGCTGGCTGGTTGCATGGTCATTAGTGATGAATGCTTGAGGTTTGTCTCTCATTAACATGGTAATTATTTTTGTGAAATCCTGAAGTTGTTTTTGGTACTGTTGTCTGGCCTCCAATTTGTCTCTTTCTCTCCTCTCTCTCTCCCACTCTCTCTCTCTCTTCATCTCTCTTTTCTCACGGTACTCTCTCATACAGTCTGGTGAAGTGCCAATATCCGCCATTATTAAGTGTGCCCAAGCACACCACTTAGAATAACACGAATTACCACGCCACGGCAGACTCACAGCCATGCAATTAAGTAGGCCCTATGATTTTTATTTTTTTACTCCATGAAGATAGACCATGTCCCGTATTAGTAACTGTTTTTACACTCTTGGATGTTGTGTATAAGACACATTCTTCTTAGTCAAATAACATTATATGAAATACAGAGAGGAACATTTTGTACAGTGGCATTATTATGAGTATTATTTATTTATAATTGATATGTTCTTTGTTTTTTATTATTGTAATTATTGTAGCCTTTCACCATTGCAATGAAACCATACTTCAAAGATCCTCATTTTAAATTAGGCTATGGACGTTGATGTGATGATAATCTGATAAATGTCTCCTAAAAGCAAAGTAAATGTACATATAAGGGCATTCATAGACTCTCAAAACCTCATAATAATGTTTTACATAAGCATACAGTAAACAGATGATTTATAATTTATCAATATTGTTCCTGAGGAGCTATGATTGGGAAGATCAAAAACATGATAATAATAAGCCAAAATAAATAAATAACATTTCCGGGGCGGTCAGATATCAACAATTCCCTTTGAGGTTATTTTGTCCTCAGGACAGGGGTCTCTTTGAGGGCTGGTGGTCAGATCTACAGGGCATAGCCTGTGTCTCTACTGTGTCATCATATATGCCCAGCATGGGTGGGGTGTTTAGCATCACCTGGTCTGACGATTGACAAGTCTTGTTCTTGGTCCTGTGAATAGTAGAAACGTATAAACTTACGACAATAATCAAATGCCAATGTTGACTATTAAATATGGTTGTAAGTCAAACTTTTTCAGTCGGTACTAATAGTCATAACCATTTCCATACTCTCTCACTCCCCCCTAGGTAGCTAAGGGGAATTGTGTACATGTTTTAAGTTTTCATTGCATATTAGGGAGACTGCAGGATACATGATTGATTTAAGTCTCTCTTGTATTTTCTGCCCTCTCTGTACCCTCTCTCGCACTCCTCCTCTCTTTCACCCCTTCCTCGATTTTTCTCTCTCTCTCCAGACAGAGCCCCCTCCATATGAGTTCTGATTAGACTGTGAAGTACTGATATTGAACAGCAGATCAGGCAAAATCGTTTTCTTGGGTTGACATTAGCTCTGTGGAATCTGATAATAGCTGGCTGGGGCTAGTGATGGGAGGAGTGGAAAGAAGAAACTAAATTAGTTTCAATTTGCTGGTACTATATTAAATCCAATACAGAGATTACATTTCTGGCATGTTATTTCAGACAAAGGACAGAGAGGAGAGTTTTGTGCAGATAGAAAGTGCTGCAGTTACCCTGGTGACTGATTTAACACCAAGGTACAAGATCTCAGCATGCACTTCCAGCAGAACTATCTCTTGTCTCCCCAGACATCATAGATAGTCAGGTCCTCACTGCTGGTGCTGCAGAAGATTGAGGAGTGCAGCTTTAATGAGCTTTACAGTGGTGTGCTCTAGCGTGTCTTCTACAATGTAGAACACAATGTAGAATCTTCATAACGCTGTGTGTTTGCAAGTGAGGGAGTTCTGCACTGTGTGAGTTAAATAATAATAATAATGGATTGCATTTATATAGCGCTTTTTATACCTTAGTGGCACTCAAAGCACTTAATTGTCCAGTATTCATTCAGACATAGTCATACCGGAGGTGGTAAGCTACAACTGTAGCCACAGCTGCCCTGGGGTAGACTGACAGAAGCGTGGCTGCCAATCAGCGCTACGGCCCCTCCGACCACCACCAACATTCATTCATTCACCAACATTCATTCACAGTTGTGTGTTTGGGTACACGTGTACATACTATCTCATTCTCCCAGCTTCATTATATACATATATAATTGCTATTAGAAGCTGAAAGGAGAAGAGAAGGAGAAAGGAGAGGAGATAAATGTGAAAAAACACTAAACTTTTTACAACTTTCTCTTTAAGTTAATGGTGTCTACTATGCCGCCACTGACAGTGATGGAGCGCATCCAGTGAGGATGACAGGCAAAGTGATGAAAAAAGTCATCTAAAGAGAGAGAGAAAGGAAGGAGCAAAAGGGCATGGTAATATTAAGACCAGGCAGAGAGAGAAGGGAGAAGGACAAAGACACAGATTGAGAGAAACAGAAAGACATAGGGTGAGAGAAGCAGACTGGGAGAGGGAGAGAGAGATAGACAAGGAGAGGAGAAGCAAAAAGAGAGAAGAGGGAGTCAGGGGGAAGGGAAGCCGAGAGAGAGGTAGACAGTGAGAGGAGTAGCAGAGAGAGAGAGAGAGGGCAAACAGAGAAGGAGAGGAGAAGCAGAGAGAGAGAAGGATGAGGGGTGAGTGGGAGACAGGAAGAGCAGAAGCTGCTCTTTGCTTACTTGTTGGGGGTGGGGGGGGTGAGTCAGTTTATAGCAGAGGAACATATGATGCAGATCCACAGGCCCCAGGAAGTGGGGACCACGCCAGGACCTGTAGCACAGGAAGTGGGGGACAAGCCAGCACCTTTAGCACAGAATGTTTTTCCACATCAGTCTACTACACACTCCACCTCCTGCTTGGGTCTGCACAGGGAGGGGGCATGGCAGAAACATACACAGGTGTAAACATGGTCTGTGTGGTCTAACATTTGTATGTGGACGCATACAGTAAACACACATATACTGTACATCTCAATGGACTCCAGGAGGCTTTTGTGCTATAGTGTCTTAGATCATTCAGGATCCATCAGTACACACTTTCCTTCTCAAAGAAAACTACCCAAGCACCTCCATAAAACACGCACACACACACACACTTCTCATCCATCTCCATCGTCCTTCCTCCATCTCCACCCACCCAGGCTGTAGAAAGTCGGTTTAGGTCTGCCGGCAGGGGCATCCTTTATTGGCGTTTTTTTTTGTATTATTTAGGAGGAAGTGCCTGTGAGCTGGTATACTGATGATTTGTGTGTGCTAGCGTGGAGTGCACCTACGGCGTCCAGAAGGTTTAGCGGTGGGCATGAAGGGGCAAGATGTGCAAGCTGTGCGTCGGTGTGTATGTGTCTGCGTGTATATTATTAGCACTCCCAGTCTATATAGTGTGATAACTGCATTTGAATGAAGGGCCCTAATCCCTCTGATGTGTTTGTGCTTTGATGTTTTTGAGGGAGAGTAACAGAGGTGAGGTGCAGCCTGAATAGGCAAAAGGGAGGAAGGGTGTGAAAGAGGACTAAAGGCTGGAAGAGGGGAACCTGAGTCAGAAAGAAATAGAAGGAAAAGAAGGAAATTATTTTAACAGTCTTTAATAATAAATGTGAGTTTTTCTGTTCAGGGCCATTAGAAGGAAAAACTAGCCCTGCAATTACATATTTGATAGCCCACCAAACTGCATCACTTAGGACGAGTTTTCAGTATGTGTGCAGTGCTTCTGTGTTTTTTACTGATCAAATGCACATCCATTTAAAAATCTAAACACATGGCACTCCCCATATCCAGGGATAAGTGACAACGGTCTGAAAATGATGCAGGAAGTGGACATTATTGATTGATTATTAATCATGTTCTAACATCTTCCATATTGTACAGAAGAATCCAAATGCATTTGTATGCCTGAGATACAGGGAAACAAACTACAGTACAAGCCCAGACCAAATATAGCTTCTCCCTTCACATAGATTTCTGTCTCAATGGATCCTTGCCTCAGACCATGATTTATCTCGAGAGACCGTTGGTGAGGAAGGTAGGGAGAGTAAGAGAGTGTGGTTCAGTGAACAACACTGTATCCCAGTCCTGAGCAGGTCTGTCTTCTTACCTCACTCAGCACAAAGAAAACAGATCATGATGTATCTCGAGAGACCGTTAGTGAGGAAGGTAGGGAGAGTAAGAGAGTGTGGTTCAGTAAACAACACTGTATCCCAGTCCTGAGCAGGTCTGTCTTCTTACCTCACTCAGCACAAAGAAAACAGATCATGATGTATCTCGAGAGACCGTTGGTGAGGAAGGTAGGGAGAGTAAGAGAGTGTGGTTCAGTGACACACATGCGAGTTCATGTGTGTGTGTGTGTGTGTGTGTGTGAGTAAGCCAGGTCACAGCTCTCTGTCCAGTCTTGCCTGTAATTTCCCTTCACAAATAAGCTGTTGATTTGCATGATTACATCAGCCAATGCTTCATTACCGCACAGCCGACCAACAAATGACAGAGAGAAGTGGAGCTGGCTGAGTACTCACACATACACACACACACACACTGCAGTGTCATCCAACCAGATACATCCACTTGTGGAAGTGCAAATAAACAGACAAAATCAGGTTGGTAAGAAAAAAAATAATTTGCACAGAGGCTCGGGGAACAAAAAAAAGCATAGAACAAGTAATTATTTGTGTAAGCTACCCCTATCTTTGACATTGTTGTGCTAAGTTAGCATTTTAGTTTAGCCTATTGAAACTACTGGTGTTAGCCTATAAGCCCTTTACTGGGAGAGCATAAAAGCCTTGTGTTGGCTACAGAGCATCAGGAGACAGGTACATGACTGATCTCTGTTGAAGATGGAAGATCAATGAGGCCATTGAAGCTGGTATCAATGCAAGGCCAGCACCCTCCCTCACCCTATCACGCCTCCTTCATCTCCCACTTATTGCTTTGTTGTTGGGGAAACTCCATTATTGGTCCCCTGGTGTGTGTGTGTGCGAGTGAGTGTGTGGTATTCAAAACAAAATAATAATCTTAATGCATTTATGTTGATTACGTTGCTATTTTTGCTTTTTGTTCATATTTGTGGGTGAACACATCAGTGTGACAGTGTGCACGTCTGTCAGTGTTTGAGCTACTGTAATGGCTAGAGTGGGAAAGCCCATTCCCCCACACACACACCACAAAACATGGGTCGATAACTGTACTGATAACTGATTTATTGCACAGGCGGCACCTCAGTCAGGGAAAGGAAGGTTTGTTGGAGATTAAGGGTATCTGGGAGATTTTCTGCGCTGTATCATGCCTGGGACCTGCTGGAGGGCAGAGGAACAGGAAGAGGATGATAAGCAGGAGGAGGAAAAGCAGAAGGAGGAGGAAGCACAGAGTAGCTAGCCCTGCCCAGGGGTCTCATTTATAAAACTGTGCGTAGGATTCTTACTAAAAGTGTACGTACGCCCAAAAGACGATTTATAAAACCATTTGTACGCGCGTAGCCTACACCTGTAAGCAATGTTCCCTTTATAAATCACAGATTAGGCTACCCACAAGTGTGCGTACGTGAATTACCATTTTACCCCGCACCGAACACGCCCGTTTTTAACCATAAATGGTCAATGCAAAGCACCTCATGAATGCTAATCCAGTATATTAATGGCCCTGGCATGGGAATTCAGAAATTTACGTTACGTTGATTCATGGCGTCAGGAGGGAAAATAACGAAAAGGCGCAACTTGAAATTGAAATACTTGTAGGCGAGGTGGAGAAGCAAAAAACCTGCCTATTTGGTGGCCACAGCAGCGGGATCACCAATAAATAAAAAAGCAATGCGAAGTAACAATTTGAAAACAAAAGCGTATCCGTAAACACAGGTTCCTTCATGCCGGTTTTGTTATGAACAGTATTACATTTTGGACTGATAACGAGCACGCAGTGTAGCAATTGCAGGGGATCTTAACGGCTGTATTTCCAGTTTTAGACATATGATATATGCACAGTATTAAAATATATATTTAGTTATAGGCTACACTGTGTTTTGCAGTAGGCCTATGTGATGTTATCCTGTAGCCTATTCCATGCAGTCGGGGCATCTCCCCCCTCCTGCACTCCCGTGGACAATCTGATGGTGAAACAGCGCTGATTTAAAATTTGAGTTGGATTGTACAAGGTATCCCTAGGCTATTTATGGAACAATTATCACTCAATACAAGCGCAAATAACACTGCTGGATGTAATCTTCTTGATAACGATGAAATGGAGTGACAAAAACGTGTGTGAGGAAAACAAAATATATAAATATTACGAGTAATCGTTCTTCCCACGTTTACTTTCTGCAGTCTGACTACAGTATGGTCATTTGCGTCGCCAATTCCCACAGTCTCCAAAATGTGCGTAGGCCTACGGGAGGGTCAGAGTTTGCGTGGAGGACCGCACATTTTGCAGTCAAGTTTGTTTTTTATAAATCACAACCTTTGCGTGGGAAGTGGCGTACGCACATTTCAGCCCCGTTTTGTGCGTACGCAAGCTTTATAAATTAGACCCCAGGTTAAAAAAAACCCTCCTAATTTCACACATGCATGGGGTTGTGTGGTATGTTGTTAGAATTAAGTACACTTCATATATGTGTGTGTGTGTGTGTATGTGAGTGAGTGTACGTGCATGTGTGTGTACCTTGTTCTGTAGCTTGGACGTGACACAATAAGCTCCATGTCTCTCCTGTATGGCCATCTTTGAAATCCTATCAGAATTGTGTCGTCTTGTCCTTTTCACTGGCCTGCCACTTTGATGTCTAAAGCCAGTCTTTATCTTGTTGTGCTGTTGTATTCCCCGGAAGCACACACACACCTCCCCTGGGATGGATAAATGCCCCAAAACACACTCTCTGTCATCCACATCATACAGCAGACCAAAAAGCTTTGTGTTTTATGTTTGAACTGAAATAGGGATTTTCAAGTGACCATGCTATTGATGATGAGCATAATTAATAAGATGAATAATTCATGAGTTGGATTTGTATGTGTGTGTATGAGTAAGGATGTGTGCGTGCAAAATGGGTGGTTGAAGATTGCATCGTCTGCATGTTTCTGGAGAGGAAAGGAAGCAGGCCAGATTGTATGCAAGTGGATATGAGAGTGTTTCCTGAAAGGGATTATTTGGTAATTTAGCAGACGCTTTTATCCAAAGCGACTTACAAGAGAGAGCATTAAGTGCATAGGTCAATGATCATAAACAACGAGATAGCCCCAAAAACATTGCGGGTAACCAAAACATGAAGCATACATTTGGAAAAGCAAATAAGTGCCAATGGGTGGAACCAGAAGAGCATGTAGTTAAACACATTTCAATTAAACAACATGAAAGTACTAGAGTGTACCTGGAGGAAAGCAGTTAAAAAGGTTTGCCTGTTCTTGATGTAGCTTACTTAACATGTTAGTAAAGTGGTCAAACTGCCAAGTTCCACCCATGTGACACTAGTAGCCTGCATCTCTCGTATCACACAAATCTTTCTGATGCTGTCACTGTCTCCCACTGTGGGAGAAGGTGAAACACAAAAGTAGACGTCTAGCACTGCGAGAACTATTTTTACACCGCCTGCGTATTTTAGCGAGTGGTGTGAGCCGGTTGTTATGGTACAGATTATGTGAGGTCAGTTTGAGGTGTTGCCATGGAGACTGCTTCGCACCGGCTAAGGGTGATTCGGCAGCTCCTCAGTGGTGTATGTGTGTGTGTCAGCGGACTCACCCCCAAGAGGTGAAATAGATTTCACCTGAATAACACATCCAGCTATTTATCCACAAACAATATATAGCCTGCCTGCCCAAGAGTTGGTTGGAGGTACCACTTATACTTCTATCACCCTCCCCTCTTATTTTCTCTTCTGTCTTTCTTTCTATCTTGTTCTCTGTTATTTCCTCCATCTATCCAAGTGCACTATTTGCATGGTCTGTGTTTGGGGGAACAGAGTTTGACTGTTGGATAGCAGAATGATCATCTCGCTCACTCAGTTTCTATATATCTCATAATTTCTCCTTTTCTGACTTGCTCATTTTTGCTCTCCCAATTGGAGAGATTGGACGTGGATATATTTCCTTGTTCATTTCATCATTCCATCTCAATCTTTCTCTCTCAATCATCTCCTTCATTCACACTTGTCTCTATCTCCCTCCCTCCCTTTCTGACCTCTCCTCTTGCTCTCTTAAAGGGCTGGAGGTGGTTGGCATGGGGAACATGGCTGTCTTTGGTTCAATGTCCATTCTGAGGCTCCTGAATCTTGGTAGACTGCTCAGGACGGGCTGCCTGCTCACATCCCTGACTGGAGGACAGCTGGAGACAAGATTGCATGCACAGCAGAAAAGGAGCGGGTGGGAGGATAAAAACTAGAGAGAGAATATGACGGTAAGGGGTAGAGATGAAGAGAAAGGGAGCTTCTGGGGCTGTTACTCAGAGTCTGTGTGGGGCCTGGATCATGTGGAGTAGCCATCTGTTTAGAGAAAAGGGAAGAAAAGGAGAGAGAAAAGTGAGAGGGAGAGTAAGAGAAATATAAAAAGAGAAAGAAACTGAGAGAAAGAGCGAAAAAAAGAGAAGGAATGCGACAGAGGTAGAGAACAGTTTTGCTCATGTTACCCCTAGTAATTATTGTGGGTTTTCTTAACCTGTCCCAGTCCCCCAGCGCTAAAGGTCTTAGAAAATTCCATTCCATTACCTCAGTGTCCTTACCTTCACCTAGTGTCCTAGATGTTTTCCAGACCATCAGCTGCAATGATAATAGTGGGAGTAACAGTGTAACTGTGAGTAACAGTGGTGAATATGGACATCGGGGTCACGAAAAACACAGGTGAAGAAAAAGGATAGCTATGGAGGTTGGAGAGCTGTCCCCACTATTGGATGAGTGACAGGTGGCATAAACTATGTGTGTGTGCGCATATCTGTGAGTATGTGTGTGTGAAGCTGAAATTAATATATTCGTCTGATACATAATCTATGTGCTTGCCACCTCTCGACCTTCACTCGACACCACATAGAAATGGAGAGGCTGATAGAGCCTCCCTCCATCCTGTCACCTTCCCTCATTCATTCTGTCATCTCACACCATGCCCCTCTTTCATTTTATCTCTCTTTTACTATCCCCTCATTCCACCATCACCTCTCTCCCTGAGGAGACACAGCTTTCCTGATGACAAACAATGTGACACTTAAAATGCCAAAGCTCTAATGACTCTCAGGGCTCCCACAATGATCGTGTGTGTCAGTGTGTGTGTTGACTCTAAACTGTTCTAATGATGTCCCTCACTCTCACACACAGAGTTTGGCTGCTATGGCATACCCACAACTGACAAATTATAGCTACACACTGACCTCTACTGTTCATAACATAAACTGCCTTTTACACACAAAAAAAGATAGATATAGGTAGATTTGAACTCTTATGTGAAAACAGCTCCACATGATGCTACACTAATTACATGGTTTATTTATTTAATGCTGCCATAAAGTAGCTTGATTAACTGTCAAGAGACTGTATAAATGCACCTGGAGGCTGAGGCCAATGCATCCACATGCGAGCGAAATTTTTGGCCTTGGTGCTCCCGACATCTAGCCTGACGTTGTCATCCTCATAATTCTGGTCAGAATATGAGTCTGAGAACTCTCCCGTAGACGGTGACTATGTATGGGGCGTGTTTTAAACGAACCCGGAAAACAAATGCCTCTTCGCTCTATTGGATAGACCTAATATTATAAATTAATTTAATTTAAATTTAATTTAATTATATATAAATTAAACTGTTACCAAACCCCGTAGGAAGGACGGCAAAAACATATTTTCCATCGACAAATGCCTTGATTGCGTTTCTCTGTTCCTCTTTCAAAATGAATGCGCTGTAAATGTCTTCTAAAACAGACTCGATGGCAGACTCATAACATCTCAGCTCTCCAGCGGTAGCCATGTTTGTTGAAAACGAATTCAACTCAAGCGCTATTTTGTGAAGTGGTTGGTTACGTTACTGTTGATCATCTGTCCATCATCGTATAAAGCCCGCCCTGACAATTGTATTGGTCCGAACAGCTCCTGTTCGGTATATAGTGTTTTCCGGACTGAGCCCCCCCCAGACCCACTTTCCCGACCAAATCACTTTGGGCGCGGAGAAGTTTGGCTGGCACCCAGGCTACCCGACATCGGTGCTCCCGATGGCCAGTCTGCTACTGCTATATATTATTAGCCTGACGTTGTCATACTCATAATTCTAGTCAGAATATGAGTCTGATATCGCTCCGTTGGGCTGTGAGTATGGGGCGTGTTTCAACAGAAAGGAAAAAAGAGGCTACTAAATTGGATAGACCTACAACCAATCAGAGCAACGTAGTAGCCTATGTCGTTTGTTGAAAACGAATTCAACCCAAGCGCTGTTGATTACGTTACTGTTAAACATCTGTCCATCATAGTATAAAGGCCGCCCTGACAATGTTATTGGTCCGAACGTCTCTTGTTCGGACATAGTTTTTCCACAATATGAGCGACCCCAGACCCAATCAAATGTTTTTGCGGGCGGGGTTAGGTTCGGCTGGCACCCAGGCTAATATATTATCATTCCATGTTAAAACATACCAATGGAGGCTGCGTTGGAAATCGTTAATCAATCTTTTGCATTGCACGCGTGATGAACACAGCTAATTGCAGACTTTTTTTGCCTTAAGGCTTTCGGGATTTGTCATAGGCGCTCGGGAAAACGCCTTAGGTGCACGGCCAAATTTTCTATATGCAGGAAAAACCCTGGATTAAACAATAGGAGATGAGGCAGGGACACTTGTCAGCGCAACTGTTGCGGAACTGAGGGAGGTGGGGGGGGTCTCATGATTTTAGTTGGGAGAATTAGTGTTTTACTCCGTCTAGCTCACAAAAAAGTGTGACTAAGTACTAGAACCTTGATTCAACATCGTTTAAGGTTTTAAGCTTCACATGTAGATTGGGTTAATAAATACATCAACTACAGACCGACAATAACTTATGTACACATATCAAAATAAGAAACAAAATAATTAAGTTTGAACTTTTTATTCATCAAGACAAACATGGGATTTTAAAATTCTGCCCCCAAAAAAGGAAATACAAATAAAGCTCAATTAATTTCTCAGAATGTGTGATCAAAATGGTTTCAGTATCATTTTCAGTAAAAGAAGAGCAGTCAATGAAAGCTCTGACTCTTGGTGGAGAGGAAAAAATTCCCTGACTAACATTTTACACAATTTACGTAATTTTCAAACTGATTTTCCAGAGCAGGAAAAAAACAGAATATGTCAACAAGTGAGCTGGGACCTGACATTTGCAAACCAAACAAGTATTGTTTTTATTAATTCGACAAAAATGCTGAGAAAACAAGAATAATGTGAATTGCAACAACAACAACAAAAAAATAAATGTATTCCCACGTTTGGTAGAGCTATGTTCATGGCAAAAATCATTGAAGGTAATAGATACATAGTTGAACAAACCAATCTGGATCCTATAAAGTCATCTTCCAAAAAAGGACCAAACAGACAACGGAAACTATTGTATTTTAAACGAGTTTCAGTTTTTCATAGTTTTGCTTTAGTTTTTTTAATTAGCCACTACGCCTGTGTGGTTCACCTTGTTTTTTAAGCAGTGGCGTGGAAGCTTCAGAGGGAGGGGAGGGAGAGTGGGCACGGGGGTCTTCTTCAGGGCTTCTTACTCCTACTCCAGATGTCCCAGCTTCCCCTGAGGATCAGAAACGTTCACAGAAGGCGGCACATTAGCCAAGACCGTGGTAGGACCGTGTGTGGCAGCAGATATGCTGCCTTCACTACAGCACCATATTCATACACGCACACACACACACCCCCTACCCCTCACAACTGGACTGGCTGACTAAACAGGATGCTTTGCCTACAATTTTTTTAAATTATTATTACAAACAAAAATAAAAAACATTTTAACCTCTTAACTAGTTGTCTGATTAATTGATAAGCTATTCTAACCTATAGATTGTGTGGGGGGCATCCAGAGCATCCTACATCCTACTATTTATGGACGATATTAACGAACCTTCTCTATCTAACGGCTCAGTCATAGGCCTGTTTAAAATCACTGACCTGAATGGCTACTGGTAACCCGCTAGATATCCCATGTATATTTAGATGACTCACACACACTAGTTTGCAGGGGCGGTTCTACACTGGGCTCTACAGGGGCCAGTGCCCCTGTAAAAATGTCCCTGGCCCCCCCCGTTTTTTTTACACACATTTTTCTTCTTGTAGTAGTCATAAAACGAGGAAGGGACATTGCAGCCTTTTTTGCCCCAGTAAATAAAAAAGTTAGAGAAACATATCAAGGTATTGAGAGAGCTGGAAGAGGGAGAGCCAGAGCCATTTGTATGATTTTTATGTAAAGCTAAATTTAAGTATTTAATGTTTAAATATCATTTGTTTCCGTTTTTTTATGTACCCCTCTGATTAAACACTGGGCCCCCAGTAAAATGTGTCTAGAACCGCCACTGCTAGTATGGTAGTTATAGTCAAAGGATTTCTAAAGAATATGGTGTTCTTTACTATAAGTGATGTCCAGCTAGCTATGTACATGACATTTCTAAGTACGAATACTATGGGATAACAATCGGGTTAACCCTACAGCCTCCAGAATGACATCATTCTGTGTCTTGGACAGCAGCTAATATATATACTGTACAAAACGACAATGTCAATCTTCAGCAAGAATATATATAACAAATTCAAAGAAAAGCAAATAGACAAAAAATTATAAACATCAATTATTTTCCTTTCAGCTTGTCGTGTTTTTTACTAAAAGAGCACTTTTTCACAGGCAACAGCATTCAGAAAAATGGATGTGGGTATAGAAAGGAGTACCTGGCTTGAGTACCTGTACAGTTTGAGACAGTATCCCTTGAGATTTTTAATTTGGCTTTTTCACTGTGGTCGCTCACTCACTCACAACCACCAACGCTGTGTGAGGTATGGAGGTCAGCTGCAATTCATTCATTGTAAGAAATAAAATTCCCTAGGCCTCCAAGCCCCGCCCGCCCCACCCCCCTCATGCTCTAAAACACTGCATAAAGTCAAGGCAATCAAACGTCACAGTGAGCAGGGACACAGCCATGGCACGGTAGGAGAGAAGAGTGTTTAGACTGGGACATTTACCTCAGACAAGTCTAAACTGCTCTGTGTTGGTATACAGTACGGCCCGTATACACACACAGTCCTAAGCTATAGAAAACAGCAGAAGGTTAGGCACTACAAAACATGTTCAATGCCACCATTTAAGAAGGTGGTTAAAAATAGATTAAAAAAAGGTATATTAAACAGGTAGAGGCACATGAAGGAATGGACCTAAATCTGGGAGGAAAAAAAAAGTCTGATCTAGTTATGAGATAAATAGGAGGTGACAAGAACCCTTATTTGAAACAAGGGGTATCTCCGGGCCCGTTTCTCCCAGGGGGGAGAAACAAGAGGGGGGTCTACACTGGCCTGTCCCTCTGGGTTTGAGAGACTCTAGTTTCTTCTCACTGATCGTCAGGCCTAGCTCCATCTTCAGTGTGTAACTTATGATGCACTACAGCCCAGAACAGGAGTAAGATACATATAAACACACATCAAAAACAAAGAAGCATAGAACCATGAGTTAACAGGGTTGGGGGATGAGGGGAGGAGGATGAAGGAAGGTGGGGGGGGGGATTGAGAGCCAGGATGGTAGGGGAGGTGGGCGCCACTTACCTGAGCCTGATCTGAGGTCCTATCAGATCAGTTTTAATTGGACTGAGTGTCACCTTCAGAATGGAGGTCTTCGCGGGCCACCGCCAGCCCGTTCAGCTGGGGGGCCGGGGGGGAGGAAACCTCCGTCTCCATGGCTACGGCCTCTGGCTCCGCCTCAGACAAGGGGGCCTTAGTGACGTTGTTGCTGTGGCTGTCGGAGGGCTTGTCCTTCTTGGAACCGCCACTCCGCTTCTCCTCTGTGTCCTTGCGGTCTGGGAAGAAGGTGACAACGTACCCAAGACATATTAACATAAAGATCCATCTTTAGAAAACCTTTTAAGTGTACATGTTAAAGTTAGGATGGGTAATGTTATTGATAAGCACTTTTTGGAGGGCAAGAAATTGCGACCATTTTGTTGGCATATGCCCCCTCAAAATATATTTGGGAGCATTTGTCAGTGCAAATAATCATTATGGTGCGATCCGTTTACATTTCTTTACAAAACGCTTGTTAATTAGCCTACTGCACAGTTTGTGCCTGCTGTGAGCAGATACAGTGACCGGTCTACCTACATCGAGTGAGTTCATTGTTTGTATTACTTAATAGACTGGGTGTGTATTCGAGTTGGGATCTGTTTGCCGAACGACATTTGCGATACGTGTCCTCCGGTAGATTGGTCACAGAGTGCTCTGTTTTGTGCTTTAATATCAAATTTGTATTATTCCGGCATCCTGACAATCTAGGTACACAGTGTCTTCAGAACATTTCCTTAACACTACCTGCCTTTAAGATAAATTATCGTTAAAAACTGTCCATTCGGGACGTTCCGTGGCTCAAGAGCTGATGCCCAATGCTGGGGTTTGGGTTTGAATCCAAGTGAAGCCATTTCCTGTATGCCTTCCCCCCTCTCTCAGCTTTCTTGTCTCTCTCCAACTGTCCTATTAATAATAAAATCTGATAAAAGGACCAAAATAATTATATATATAAAAATATAAAACATTTCCTGACCTTTGTCCCTGGACGACCTCTCCTTGTCTCTGTCCCTGCTGCGGCTGCGCTGATTGCTGCGCTGGTGTGTCTTGCGCTCCAAGCTGCGGGACCTCTTCCTCTCACGGCTGCGAGAGCGCCGCTTCCTGTCAACGCGTTCGCGGCTGCCGCCCCGCCGACTCCTGTCCCGGTCCCTGTCTCGGTCCCTTTCCCCGTCTCGGCTCCTGGGAAACACCAGACAGAGGATTAAAACTTGAGATGAATATGATGAATAAGCCACACAAGGGGAGTTCACAATATGACAACTGTTTCATATACTTGATTGAAGCTGGTGAGGCACATGAGGTTGGTGCTAGTGTATAGACATGGGGTTGGTACTAGTTAGTGCTAGTGTGTAGACCAGAGGTCTTCAACCCTGGTCCTGGTCGTTAACAGGCTTCTGCATAACTATATAAAGACCCATTCATTTGAATCAGGTGTGTTGGAGTAGGGAAACATCTCAAACGTGCAGGACAGGGGGTCCCTGAGGACCATGGTTGAAGACCTCTGGTGTAGACATTGGGTTGGTACTAGTTAATGCTAGTGTATATTCATGGGGTTGGTACTAGTTAGTGTAAGAGTACCTTGTGCATTTGCGCTCCCTCTCCTTCTCCCTCTCCTTGCTCCTGGAGCGCCGGCGCTCCCTGGAGCGACTTCTCTTCCTGTCAGACGTCCGGCTGGAGTGCCGGCTGTTGGAGTGGCTCCGCCTCCCTCGTCTCTCCCGGTCACGGTCTCTCTCCCTCTCACGCTCCCGCTCTCTCTCCCGTTCCTTCTCCCGTTCCTTCTCCCGCTCCTTCTCTCGCTCCTTCTCCCGCTCCTTCTCCTCCTCCTCTTTGCGGACCTTCTCTCTTTCCTCCCTCTCTCGCTCCCTGTCCTCCTTCTCCTTCTTGCCCTTGTCCTCTCCCACCGGGTCCTCTGAGCGGCGGCGAAGTTTCTCCTGGATAAGCATAAAACATCCCCCATGACACCCAACAACAGTTCTTTGTGCATTTATTACTACTGATACGCTACATGTCAAGTCTGAGAAAATCATCTTAAGTCCCCCCCACCATGCAGTCTTACTTAAGTTAATCACGCATACTGTTGGCAGTGACAAAGGTCTGGATCGTGGGTGTCGCTAAACCCCTTTTACTGGGGCACGTGCCCCAGTACAAATATGCTGTGCCCAGTAAAATCTCAAGTTTGTGTTCTAACAATTTACTTTGCCAGTACATTCATTGAGATTGATAATTATTTGTATTTAAATGCAATGCAGTAACTCCATCAACACTTGTAAACATTTGTGGATTAGCCCAAACCTAGGACGTATTCTGGGTCTGATGTGATGCTAGATAGGGACTTCCACAGTTAATGTAAGCGTATTAACTGTGGAAATAAACTGTTGACAGGGGAAGCAGAAACATGCATCTAGCTTGGCTGAGTACTCTAACCAAGTTAGAGAGCGATAACAACTTGGGTTGAATGCCCTGAGGACCTTGCCTGAAAATATGCATGGGTTCGTTTGCAGAACCGGCTGCCTCGGAGTGCTGTAATTCAAACCATGCTCGCCTTCACCCACAGTTAAACTTGGAACTTTGCCACATTTGGCCCGCCTCAGATATGGAATTAATAATTGAATTTGCTAGCGCTAGTTTAGGTCACTACATAAAAAGTTGGCTGCTGTGTACTAATTACCTATTGACTAAAAAGGACTAAAGTTTGTCTTGTTTTGAGTTCTTGCTGAAAGTAAACATAATGAGTTTCAAACTTACATGAATTACGTTAACCAGCTAGTTACGAATTTATAAAAACGTCAGACCTGCGTGAAGTTGGCCCCCCACCCAACGCAAAACATTGTCCAAATAGTCTCAATCGTTTTTGCTGCAATTATTTTCGTTTGTGCTGCTTTCATTTTTTAGATATTAAAGAAAGTTTATTGTGACTATTTACAATCAGTTTGGAGCAAGTGGGGGGGCTGTTGACGTCATCACCCATAATTAAATGTTAACTATAAAAAATACCGCTACAAACGACTTTGAGTTTGAGTGACCAGAGGATGACATTTTTTTATATCTAAAAAATGAAAGCAGCACAAACGAAAATAATTGCAGCACAAACCAGCACAAATGGCAGCACACAACACAATTGAGACTATTTGGACAATGTTTTGCGTTGGGTGGGGGGCCAACTTCGCGCAGGTAAAAAACACTTGCATTTATAAAGTTAGAAAGGGCCCAGACAGTTTTGCAAGCTAGCAACCAAACTCAACCAGTTTAGCAACATTTTGTGCACACTTCTTGCTTTCAAGGCTTTCAAGTAAAGAACAAAGCCGTAATGGGGGGCCTGTTCCCCAGAAGAGCTTTCCGTCTAGCAACGCTCCTGGATTTTTCTCAAAGCTATTGATCTTAGTAACCGCTGTGGGGATTGGACTTCTGATTCTCCTAAGCCATCCCTGTATACCAATACCCTCGTGGGTCAGGAACAGCCTTGTCAGGTGGACTGACCTTGAGCTCCTCCACAGTGGACTTGATCTTGGCGTAGCCCATGTGCTGCTTCCCCATCAGGTGGTCGTCCACGCGCGACTGGGCGTCACCCACAATGAGGAAGGCGCCGCACACCTCACAAACCTCCATCTGCTTCTCCTGGGCCGCAAAGCTCTCAATTGTCTGGAACACAAAGCGCACACGTCATAACTGGGGATGCCAACGGTTATGACGAATCACGTGGTTGAATATAATGGCAGCACTGGCTAGGAAATGGGATCACTTAACAGTACCAGGACTGCCCCATCAAACCGGCACCTTGGCCGTGGCTGTCAACCACTCTCCTACTTTGCGTTACTGGGATTACTAATCACTGTCTACAGCGCTGCACCAGCCCGGCACTTTCGGCAAAAAGAAAACCAACACTCCTGGTGGGGGACGACCTAGGGCTTTGTCCCCTCACATCCGGTCCTGAGTTCGGGGGCTGGAGAGAGGGACTCACCGATGGGGTGGAGCTTAGCAGCTCCCTCTCCTCCTTGAGCTGCTCCACCAATTTCATCATGCCCTGGGCCTCTTCCACCTTCCCCTCAGAGCCCAGCTCCTCAATCTAAAAACAACCAAACAAGCTGAGTTTACACAACAAAAATACATCTGTGTATGTGTACTGTGAGTGGAACTTAAAGACAGCCATGTGGAAAATGTATGTAGTTATGTGGGTGCCTTCCAAATCTCCACTGTAGGGTATGATTGTTACCCCTGACCAACTGTAGTCAGTGAGAAACCTAAGTCTTACCTGCATGACCAGGTCCTCAATCTTCTCTGTCAGAACCAATGCCTTCTCCTCATTTTTGCCTGATGGACCTGGTCCCTACAGCAGAAAAGGACACAGAAGAACATGATAATTTAGGTGTGTTTGAGGTTGGCACAGTAGAACTTCTTGAAGACACCTTGGCACATACCCCTGCATTCTGTTGGGCCTGGGAGAGGGCTAGGCGGGCGTGGCCTCTTCGGATTCTCCTCTCCACCTCAGCCAATAGGGACTGCAGGTAGCGCAGGAAGTCTCTCTCATAGCCTTCCTTCATGAACCGTGAGCTCTTCTCATACCTAGACAGCAAGGGGGAAACACACTATTGATTAACATAGGGAAAGAACACATGTGCAGTAATTTATATGATATATGTTGGACTTATAACACATAAACAACAGCTGATTATGTGAAAATGATGTGAGCAGCACTTACGTTTTCCTAAGATTTTCATCATGGATTTTTTCGCAGGGGCCTATTAAAGCAAATAATGTTTCATTTCAGCAACTGCAACTTTTTTACCATTTAAAGACATTCAACCTAATTTCTTCATAGTTATGTTGCAACTTGGAGAAGGGCCATGCCCACACCTGTAAAATAAACTCTACAAGTTTAGTGGCCAATATATGTTTTTTTCTTACAACGAATAGCTAGTCCCTTTACTTACCCAAGTCAGACCGGGTGTTTGTAAATAATTCAGCTGGACAGAACCCACAAAGATAGTATCTGCAGACCTAGGAGATACAATGATATAAATGTATTTTCCCTGAAATCACTCCATCACATTATCAGTCTATTAAATATATTAGCCCGTAGCCTATTATTCGCCTTAAGTAAGCAGTCGTGACAAGTGAAACCATGTGACTGGTTGCACCCCCAAAATCCCAAGGTGAAGCCTGAGCAGTTTCCACCCAAACAAACATTCATGGCAATTATTGACGACTAGCTTATCACGTTAGCTGGACCGAGCTAGCTAGTACTAGTAGGCCTGTTCAGTTGCACCCCCTGCACCACGTCTCGGGTCGGCAGTTTAATTGTAGAGGCCAAGCAGTCTGTGTAATGTAGGCAGGTCACACGTCAACCCTAGAGACTATCTATTTGGGCTGCAGACTAGACTGGTTCTGATATAAATTAAGCCGCACAAGCAAGCAGGAGAACATGCCGTCCTCTGTTGTTGAAGCGTAGTGTGTGTCTGGTCGGCTGCGTCGCCAAACCAAAGCTAGCGAGTGCTAGCACTAGTCTACCTATTGAACACTTTTAACTAGCTAGTAGACACAATACAACAAGTCTGCCAAACATTAACACATTGTGTACATTTTACAGTGTTAGTTCCGATTACATAACTGTTTCCATAACGATATTATTAGAGCTGGCCTGTTTAAAGGCTAAGCTTGCCTTGTCACTAGCTAACTGGCACGCATTGCTAGCTAATGATAGCTTTCTAGCTAACTTACTGTCTCGTGGTCCCAGCGGACGTTGCATCGTTTTTCGTCTGGGGCCAAGTTCCTATCTCGGCCCATCAACTCATCGAGTAATTGGGCTGCAGAAAGCATTTTGCCTTAACTGAAAGACCAGAGACTATTCTCCGATTTCACACCATTTATGTGTGCAGTGTAAAATCTCCCAGATCGGATTTTAGATCAAAATGGCAGCTGGCGCTGAGACGGACGCTACAGTGGCTCTACCCAATGTGCACCGGGGTGTGTGTATCATCGTGTTTGGGTTAGAAACATAACGCCACCCACTGCAATGGAAGAGTATCAGTGTAAAATGTGTCTAAAGTTTTAGTTTGTACTAGTCACAAAAGTTAACTTTGAGTGCATAGTACAATAACATATATAATATGTTTTACATAATACGAGCTTTACTTTTACATAATGCTGAAAACTGCGTTTTCCAATGCGTTAAGGCTTTGCCTACTGTTATTTGCATGTCACTATCCTACTCAGTTAAGACCGCGTAAGCTTTAGTTTTACGAGGGCAGAATATAGCTCTAGTGCTCTTGGTTAATGTTTTATTTTATTGTCTTTAAATGCCACTCGTTCCTTTCAGTCTCATGACTGCATTTTGGAGGTGGAAACAAATCCCCGGGCCCAATCAATCTTGAAGGTATGTGCAAAATTTTAACTTGATGTTGTTGAGTATGCCTGTATTATTTAACAATAACAAACAGGTATTGGGTTCAATGTTGCTGTCTGCTCTGATCAAAGAACGTCTAGGGAGGAACTCAAAGCGAGGAGCTCACACTGTTGTTACAGAAAAAAACTGCCCCCCGACATGGGAGGAGTAGTTGACAGGACATCGCCCCGGAGCGCAGACTACATAACACGTTATTCAATTTAAGCGTTGTGACTGGAGGTGTAACGATATATCTAGCCAAATCCCCTAGTTTGGTTAGCGTTGACAATTAGTTGTGTCTAATGAGAAGAACAACCAGCTATTTTCTGCGAACATCATCAACTTGTGCTAGTCGAAACGTAAGCTAGTTAGAGCTAGCTGGTAGCCAGGAAGCTAACCTACTGTCTGTTGTCAACAGACTCGCTAGCTAGATGTAACTCAAGCTATTTCGAGCCATTCTGAGCTAAGTAAGAGTAGACATTAACGTGTTACTGTTTTCTATGACATCGACACATTAATCATCAATTCAAAATGTCAACAACTTCGCTGGATAAGGAATTGCAGGAGCGGTTGAGAGAGGCGTCTGCGCTTGGGGACATTGACGAAGTGCGGAATTTAGTAGAGAGCGGAGTAAATGTCAACTCACAAAATGAAATAAATGGATGGTAAATATTTTAAATTGACAACAATTTAGATGACGTAAAGAACGAGTTTAGTATTTAAAGCTTTCCATCACACAACTGCGATACAAATCGACTGTGTAAAACAACGTCCGTCTGTGTTGAACACAATTGGCCTCTAAACATGTTTTTGTGGAGCGAGGCTGGATAAAAATACTTTTATCCAATTACTGTAGCTGGCCAGCAAGCTCATTCAGTAGTCCAACTTTCCAGGATCGTAAAGCTTGCAATTTTTTTTGCCGTTTGTTAAACTTACACACCCTCTTGACAGCTGATTCGCTAGTTTCGGCACTGAATGACTTGTATGACATTATAATGTAATGCCTATTATAATTTAATATTATATGGATTAGTAACTTTTTATTGTAGTAAGTGTCTGAAAGATATAAGCAGATGCATAGGAGAATGTAGCTTGCTAATACGCTTCCCTCAGCTAATTTGACTATTTCATTGTTCATACTACAAACCATTTAAAGCCGTTAATTCATTCATAATATGTGGTTTTATTGCCTTCCACAGGACCTGTTTGCACTGGGCCAGCAAGAGAAACCACAAAAATGTGGTGTCACACCTGCTGAACTTTGGTGCTGACAAAGAAATCCTCACAGCTAAGGATGAGTTAGCTGCTCAGCTAACATCCAAACCAGAAATCAAAAGACTGTTGGGAGGCAAGCTGCAACTTTTTATCCTTTTGTCTTGTGTTCAATGACAATCCTGTTTCTGTTTGCTCAGAAAATGTTGTTGATACTTGTCTTTGTTTCCACAGTCGAGGTAGACGAAGTGCCTGAAGTCAAAGAGCTTGAGTTGCCATTCATCCCAAATTACCTTTCCAACCCTCCGTTTATATATAGCAAAATGGACAACAAGGCTGAGCTTATCCTTAACCCGCTGTCAAACCAAAATGGTTCAGGCGGAGACCACTCAGAGGACTCACACAGCGACCCAGCTTCCCTCTCTCACACCCACGAGTCACAGCAGCCTCGGCAACTACAAAGCCTACCAACCGATCCCCCAGGCCCCAGGGAAGGAGCTTTCGTCCCAGTTTCTGAGCAGAATGGAGTGTCATCCAGCCTGGCAATGCACACTGCTAATGGAGCCCTGCCTATGGACCTCTCAGTGGAGCCCCATCTAGTCAACCATGGAGAGTACCCATACTCAGTGACCCATAATGGGCCTGTGTGTTCATCTGCACTGCCCTCCCCCAGCCCCAGCACCACTAGCAGTGGGAGCCAGGCCCAGGTGGCTAATGCTAATGCTAGCACCAATCCCTCAATTACCAGACAGCAGTCAGTCCCCCAGCAGCTGAACTGTGGTCAGACTGCTGGGGGGCCCATGCCTGCCTTCCAGCCCTTCTTCTTCACAAGCACATTCCCGGTCAATGTACAAGGTATGGGATTAGCATGATGTTTGCTAAGTGCTGCATACAAAATCATAATCTTTGGGAATGCAACAGAGGCTTTTAATGTGTGGAATTTAAAGAAAATAACTGGGAATGCTCCAGGTATTGAGTTTTTTTTTGTCTTCTCAGAGCTGGTTTTGAAAAGTACGTATCCAGAACCCCAATGCACGTGAGAACGACTTTCATCGAGGTGGAGCTGGACAGGCAGGAGCTGACGTACCGCGCCCTGCTCAGGGTGTGCTGCCGGGAGTTGGACATCAGCGCTGAGCACGTGGAGAAGATCCGCAAGCTGCCCAACACCATGCTGAGAAAGGTATGGGATAGTCTGCACACACACATGCATAACAATTCCAACACATATTTCTGAAACCTTAAAAGAATGTGTGTTCTATGTATTGTCGCGCAAAACCCTGTCCGGTGTTGTAATCCACGCGAACTCGTGGCCTCTCAGGTTTTACTGCTTAAATATATCAAATTCACAGCAGTGTTCCTCCTACAAACATATAAAGTGAGATGTTCTGGGTTACCATGTAGCTGTTCTGAACCCAGTCTAAGCATGTCAAACCGTTCTTGTCCCTTAATAATATCAGAAGTTGCTTCAGCCATTTCTCCCTTACTTTGAGATAGTCTTTGATCTTGATCTAACATGACTGGATAGATGATGACCTGTCTTTTTAAAAGAGGCGGCAGGAAATTATAAAATGGAGCTGTGGTTCAAAGAAATGCCACCCATCTAGTTTTGAGAAAGGCTGCTGTCATATCGTGTTATTTATGGTGAACTTGCATTTCTTGTTTTATAGATTCAAATATGTTTATTCCAGCTCTTACTTCCACGCTCCCTGACTAAAATACAAACAACATGCAGCATGCAAAACTCCCCACATAATAGTCTGGAGTCATCCAGCCTCCATTTTAGACTTCTCCTGACTCAAGCATAACACTAATCTTCGGTCATTGTTCAGCATTCTTGCATGTCATTTCTGAAACAAAATGGTTCCTTGTGTCCACAGTAAGTTTGACTGAGTGTTACTTTGACGTCCCACAGGACAAAGACGTGGCACGGCTGCAAGACTTCCAGGAGCTGGAGGTAGTCCTGGAGAAGGCAGAGGGCCTGTCCCTGTTCTCTGCGGCTGGCAGTCTCACAGACAGACCCTGTTACAACATGAAGGCTTCTAGGCTCACCTATTAGAGCCGCAATGGAGCCCCGGTCGCTCACTTCAGCATGGATTGGCAGAGTAACCGCCTACCACATATTCTGAGGCGCACCTAAAGTCTGGGTGCCCCAGAATTGCAGTGGATCTTAATACGGTGTTCATTCAGTTTGGCCCAGTTTGGTGTCTCTTAGACAACATTATTGGATTTGCTTTCCGAAAAGTTCCTGTTCTAGATCTTGTCCACCTCCTCCTCTCTTTCCCTCCCTTATTTCCCAACAGTCCGTGTAACTAACCAGAGCCAACACATTACTCTAGCATGATGTCCTCAGTAATGCACAGAAGAATTTGGAACCCTATCTTTCTCTTTTCCTTCTCTGTGTCCATCTCTCTCTCATGTCAATCTCTCTACCCCTGTACTTTGAAACCCAGTGGAAGATGTGACAGAGGTTCATTGTCTTGTCTTCCTTGTTGGACAGACTTGTTGGCCGTGCATTAACTATATATGGGCGTTTAGGTAACCATCCAAGACTATAATCATGGATGAGGGGAATATGGCTCTCACAAAGGTCTGCTGCGTAGTACCTTGTTGTCGTACTGCAGCCTCACAGCAACATTCTATACCAACGCCTGCTTCAGAGTTCATCACAGATGAGCAAGTTCCTACTGGCATCCACACACTCACACGCAATACTAGACAGGTTTTGTCCCAAAAAGTGGAATCAATATTAATGGCCATGGGGAAGTAAAAAAATCTTTCACACTTTTATTTTGTTCATAACCAGTTTAGCAGTCTTATTGTCGGCTCTTTCAGTGGTTCAATTGAGCTGTTTATGGATACACTGCCTTTGCATAGAGGTGTGATTAGAATAGTAGGAGCAGGAACTTAGGACAAGGTCTTACCAGCTGGCACTCTCTGTCATTCAGTGGGACCATAATAACTGTGCTGTGTTGGCACAGTTATTATGGGTAAAGCTTTTATTCCGTCTATACCAATACTATTACGTAAGTTAGCTACTTGACAGATAACTTGGTTGCCACCACAGACAAAGTATGGAAATTAACCCTAAACACTGTGGAGAAGAAAGCATTGCTTTTGCTCTGATGACAAAAAGCAGCTTGTTTTGACCTTGTTTATTTGGCAAAAGGTGTATTTTAGATGGTTATGTTAATCAGACCGAAACTAGTTTATACTTTCGGCCGTTTGTTTGGCTTTCAATGTACCCAAGTGTCCCTTTTGGCAACAGCTATTTGGTATAATGCTGAAATACTGTCAACTGTGAATTTAGATTTATTAGTAAAGTGTAAAGTTAAAACCACTTCAATGCACTTTAGTTTTATTAAAGTCCCAGCAAAAGGGGCGGTTGAGTTTTAAGCCTAAAGATCGTCAAGCCCTCCCAACTAAATACTTTAGTTTACATACTTCCAATTACTGTGATTAGAGTCTAAACCAAAAACAAGCATATAGCCAGCGAGAGTTGCCTGAAATCTATCAATGTACAATCTTGTACCAGATCTTTGCTGTAGATCTATATTTTGAGTCTTGAGAAGGAACAGAAATGTAGCTGAGGGTTTTCATGTCATATTTGGTATACCTGATGATTGTTAAGAGAGCTTCCGCAACAATTCCAAATCAACTTTCCCTGAAAGTTTGGTTTTTGTCATCCAGTGTGTCAATTTGAACTTATATTGTGATGCGAAAACATTTTGGCCCAGTCAATAAATAACATTAATTTAGAGACTAGAGGTCAAGATGTCAAAACACCATTGCTCAGTTATGTTTGCCAGTTTAAATCTGATGATACTGCATTTTTGTAAAGCTATGATGTTTGCTACTTTATTCCCTTGTTGGTAATAACAGTGTGTCCACTACAAATGTCGGGTCTTTGAACCTGAGAATTAAGAAGGCTAGGATTTTAAGAGACAATGGGTGAGGAAGCTACTCATGGCCACTGTGTTCATTTGTACTAAGCTGTAGGCCAAGATTTGTAGCCTCAATGTTGATAGAAAATGCTTTATGCTGCTGTATACACATGAACTTCTAGGGAGTTGAACAACTCTAATATTTGCTCCAGGCTGGTTTACTTTAAGTTGAAGTTAAAAGTGTAGTAAGTGCCCCATTACATACATTCTATGTACAATCAACAGTTGATAAGAAGGCAGTAATTTGTTTACAGTTTTAGTGGATACCTTAAGCTCTGACTGTATTAGTAATATGGCTATAGATTTTTATTGATTTGTATTTTTTTAACAAGCTAGGCCTATATCTTCAGTTATCAAGTGTTAACAGTATATGGAAGTTTGTCAGAATGGGGGATGGGTTCAGAAGGCATATATTGCACAGATTTCGGCTGTGGGGGAATTTGTTCAGTTTGTTCAGGAAGTAGCTAAAGACGGGGAACAGGAGTGGGTGGGGTGTTGTTTTGTGTTCCTAACCATGTTGAGTGCTTTATTAAAAGATGAGTATGTGCAGAAGATTGTGCTTGGTTGAAGAAACTGGATAATGACGAAATGCCTCTGGCCATTTTGTGCCCAATGTTTGAGAGCGTGACCAGTGTTGGGATTCTCCTCTCTTTCTTCCTGGTTGTGTGAAAACTCACTGATTGATTGATCGATCGTGTTCTAGAGAGAGAATACAGTTTGACTTAACCTATGCATTCAGAGTCTGATATTTTTATATGTGCTGTGTACCTTTGATAAATTACTTAGGCACTGTTTAACCTGTGTTTGGTTTTGGAGACCTGTATCTGTTCTTTGATAAAGCATGGTGAATAACTTTGAACATTCTTTCTTCTCTGAAAGTGACCTTTGTTGTGGTTTTGAAGGATAGTTATATGGGGGGTGTTTCAGAAAGCAGGGTTAACATACTCTGAGTTCAAACTAAAACTATGCGTTGGCTGACTCAAACTCAGAGTTGACAGTTTCAGAACAGTTCGTAAAAATGTGGTCAGTCAACTCGGAGTATAATTAATCATGAGTAAAGCTCGCAAACTAGGATTTACAATGCTGATATGATCATTCATGGCAAAAGGACAAAAAGACTTGAACCGCCAATTTTTCCCCAGTGAAATTAGAAATATTAATGACTACTTATGCCGAATATTAAACCAATATTTAATAAAGAAAAAAACAATGCCATAGCAGCAGCCAGTGGTGGCCCTCGGGGGCGGTCACCCCCCTGATGCCCCCCCTGTGAGCAAAATGGCCCCCTTGGATGCCCATAAGGTATATTAAACATGATAAAGGGTCCTGACTCCTGTATAGTGACCCAGTGTGCAAGAAAACGTGACAGTGCCGTCTGAGTACCCTACCAGTGGACAGAACAAGATGCAGTACCCTCTAGGGGGCCTTATCAGTGGAGATAACATGCATCTTATTTTGACTCAATCATAATAACAACATGAGTCCAACTTATTGTATTACAATAAGTTTTTTTGGAAATATTGGCACGCTCAGATTTACTATTGATGTCCCTGCCTAAGCTGAAATAAAACTTGTGTCTCTGAACTGTACATATATTGGGTAAAGCAAGAGAAGTTTGTATAGTCAATTGTATTGTACACTTCTTGAAAACGATGTGATGGGTAGCTAGTGAGGGGCCTTGTGCCTCAGTAGAGCTTTATGTCTAGCAATGCCCCTGTACCCCACCATATGCAGCTGGTGACCTTTACATTTTGTTCGCCCCTGCCCCTCAGATAGCCAGAGTCCGCCACTGGAAGTAGCAAAAGAATGTGCGTTGGCGTGGCAGAAGATTGCTGATCGAGTCAAAGTATAATTTGAAAGAAAAAATAAGGTTTTATCTTGAGTGTTCAATTTTTTCAACATTTATATGTGTGTGTGTGCATTTAAACAAATATATATTTAGGTGAAACCCAACAAGCACTAAACGCACTTGGCAGCAACTGAAGATGAAATACAAAAATATAATTGAAACCGCTATGGTATATTTGCAATACAAGCAATTGTGATGTTATTGAGCTTCATTAAACAGCATTCAGTGGCTATATTTTCTGAGCACAACCTTTTTTAAATGTCAGCCATCTCCAAAGTGCCAGTATGTTATTTTGTCCATTTGAAATGTGTAAATACTTCTATAAAAGTCTCAAAATTAGTGCTTTACTGGCCATATTCACATTTCACATCTATTACAGCTAAAAGTAAAAAGGCTGATAAAAGGACATTCCATATCTGACACATTCAGATAGCAAGTTTCAGTTAAAGAGTAGGACAAACAGGGTTAGTTGAATTAAACCTGCTAGATTGCTATCAGGAGTAGGTTAGCTTCTCGGAGTATGTTGCCATCGTAACTGACTCAGAGAAACTTTGAACTGCCTCTTTGATACCGTAAACCCAGAGGTTCCATCAATTCTAAGTCAGCTAATTCAAGTTTTCTCTAAACCTGCTTTCTGAAACTCCACCATTTAGTCCAACTCTTCTAAGAGCCAGCAGAGGGAGTAGTAAAGCCAATATTGATGTTACATCGTGTTTACATGTATAGCCTACTTTAGAGCAGTGGTCTTCAACCAGGGCCCACTGTCCTGTATGTTTCAGATATGTTCCTGCTGCTGCAACACAATTTATTCAAATGAAAAGTCGTTATCAGGCTTCTGCAGTTTGATAATAACCCATTAAAAAGCAGGTGTATTGGAGCAGGGAAACATCTCAAACATACAGGACAGTGGGCCCTGAGGACACAGACATCCCAACCTGCAGAGACTTATTTCCGGGAGGTGGATTTTCGTTGTTTCATTCTGTCGCCTCTTTACTTCGATGTTGGTCGAAACCTATAACTCTATGGTCCAAACTTCTCATATGCGCTCTCTCTCGCTTCGTGGGGCCGAAAATCACTTAGCCCTCCGCCTAGAGGCCTGGAGAACTTCCGTTGTGAAAACTGGATGCTAGAATTGTGTAAGATTATAACTTATAATCATCAAAATTAAAAGAAAAAATGCCTATAAGATTCTGAATGGAAAGTTTACTTTTAAAAAGTTGCCAAATGGTTCCATTGACAAGACCAAAGTGATCTGTATGTTTTGTCGTTGTGAACTGAGCTATCATCGCAGCACGTCCAGTCTGAAACATATATCCTACTGAAATACTACTTGATGGTCAAGTAGCTGATGCGAATGATCTGACCCTTCGTCAAAGCCAGGTTGCTATGTTGTTTTCAATTAAAAAATAAATAAATTTAATGAGACAAAATTATGGGACAAAAAGAAATCAAGGGACATTTAGAATAGATACAAATGTGTGGTTAATCGCGAGTTAACTAGACATGCGATTACATATTTTAATCGTTTGACAGCACTAATATGTACACATATGTATAAAGATTTTAAAATGTGACCACCATTTTCACATAAGACCCCCTCTACTGAGACTGCAGTGTTGAAATTCACACACACACAAAAAAACATATTCAGAGTTCAGGGTGTTATGTTCTTGTTCTGATCTAAAGAATATAAACAAGCAATAAGTACTGGTAACACAGGCCCAAATATGTGTGAAGATCTTAACCTTGTTCTGAAAGAGAACACAATATTTCCCATGTGGTCAACAGATGTGTGGACAGACAGTGAGACAGGGCTGTGGCGTAATATCTGATGACAACTAAAAAGGGGGCATGTGTGAGAGGGAAGTGGGAACTGACTGAATGCATTGAGGCCACTCAGCGCAGCTCCTGGTATCTTGGTCAGGGTCTAGGAATCAGCTTATGGGCAATGCTACAGACACGTCCTCTCCTTTGTCCTGGTGTCAGACATTCTAATGAGCTTATGATTAGTCCTAACAACTGTTCGGTTTTCTCCTACACCTCCCCCATTCAGGACCATAGGCTTGTGAGACCCTTGTAACCTTCCCCAGCCCTCAACACAGTTCCATAGGCAGTAGGTGATGGTCTGGACTGTGGATTTGCCTTTTGTGCAAATTGCTGCATGACTCCTGGGGGATCATGTACTGTACAAGGCAGTCATATAAATCTGCTTATCTGTCACAACAATCCACATACTTCACTAAACTCACATAAAACAATGATGACATATTGGCAGAAGGTTCCTGTTTCTATGCGCCGTCATCAGGCCTGATGCCTGACCATCAGTTCTTACTGTTCTATTGAGGTCTGGGTGGTGGCACATGGGCATATTTGCTGCCCATGTGCCCACAGTGGTGGATCCAAATCAGTGGTCACTGCTCAACCGCTGACATTTTCCAAGCCATGCGATTTCCCTTGGGTCAGCCAGCCCCCGGACAAGAGTAGCCTTTACACTAACCCCAATCCAATGTTCTCCAATATATACAGCTATCGTCATTTCCCAAAGGTAGAAAATAACAGATTTTACAGTGTTCAAACCCCTATCCTGGCAATCGAGTTGGAAGTACAGTACCACTTCTTCTCTCCCTACCCTCCACACTGCGTAGGGATGGGATGATAAAGTCTCAAGAAGTGAAAAGCACAGGTCTGTTTGGTCCAGACTGTCCAACTGCAAGGTAGCCTTCATGCCAACCTTTTCAGCAGACCAGCTGTTGTGAATGAGGTTAAGAGGGTTCATTCATTAACCACTGGCTGTCCACCATGATGTTTCACTGTGCTCACAAACCATGTGACATTGATTAGGTAGTATGAGACAAATTAGATTCTGCACCCCCATCCCTCACCTCCCTTCACGCCAGCACCCACTGACCCCTCTCTCTAAGCCTGTGAGGTATTTCCCTCAATATGGAAACAGGCAAGGAGGGCTGCAGTCCACAAGAGACAGCTAACTACGCACCCCCTGGGGAAACTTGTTACCCTGGAGAATGCCCCCTTTGTGGACCCTTTGGTAGCAACATCCCTCCCACCTTCCAACATGTTCCAGCAACATACATGTGTAACATTCATATAATGTAATTACTTACAGATCCTGTGTAACCACAGTGTTGATACTACAGATTGTTGTAAAACGTCAGATCCAGGTGCTTGTAATAAGTGTTAGTTTATTAGTAGGTGATAAGGCCTTAGTGAGTTAGTCATTCTTATTAACACATATTAATGTTAATCAGCATTCTTATAAGGACATTATTACCTACTAACGAACACTGATCTCATCTTACAGTAACACTAACCCCAGCTTTAACCCTTACTAAAAATGCACATAGTCTTATTAATATATATTAATGTTAATAAGCATTTCAGAAGAGCCTTGTTACCTATTAACTAACATCTATTACAAGCACCTGGATCTAAACTGTTACATAGATTGTTGTTGATAAGATACTTAGTGGTTAAACTGAACTACAGGTAAAGTGCTCCCTCAGTTGTGTACCACAGTGCTTTACTCCATTTTGTTGACTAGGCTTTCCTAGTACAACGGGTGAATACAGTGCAAGAGAGCACTCTGCACACAAGCCAAAATACACAACTTCAGACATTCAATGTTTATAATGTCCACATTTATTTTGTATTCACAGTGTGAATGAGCAGATTAAGTTTGATTGAATAACATTAACTAAGTAGCCATACAAGTAGTTAGATTTGAAATTGTTTTAAACAGGGTTCTCAAAAAGTATAAGCAGAAGATCAAAGTCAACGATTGTTTGAAGACATCACTGTGCCAAAGACAGGGAGGCATCTGAAATCCCTATGGGGTCCTCCATGACTTGTTGTTTAGTATGTGACATGCGTTCCAGTCTCAACCTCCCTTAGGGTGGAGGGGCCAGGGGGAGGGTGATTATTGTGTTGATGAGGATTATTGTGTGTTGAGGAGTAGGATGGAGATCATGGTTCTGGAACACGATGCAAATGATAAACTGTGTGTGCGTGTGTGTCTGATTTAAGTCTGTATGCCAGACGGTAATTCAACTTGAAAAGGTTATTTCACGCCTGAAAACCCTGTTTGTGTTTGGAATTTTCATCTTTTAAAACTGATTTGTCTACTGCAGGTAAGACACACTGTATGTGTGTTTGAATCGGCTTTTGTCTCTAAATGGACACCTGTTTATGTGTATGTGCGTGCGGCCCAGGTTTTGTGTGTGTGTGTGAGTGTGTTGATGTGTGTCTTCCGGTCAGTGAGGGCTCACAGACAGAGGGCCCAGACAAAGGCTAGGGCTAGAGAGCCCTGGGCCTCTTTGGGCTCAGCAGGATCTCATCTGGGGAAACAGCAGATTGCAGGAGACAGCCTCACACATGAACATTCAGCCATGTTGATGGACCACTTAGGCTATCCATAAGTATACTGTCTCCCTCGCAAGTTAGAGTTAATAGAAGCCACTTACATATGGATATTATCTACTTAACCAATCTCTTACAACTTGTAAATCACATCTCATCATTATTAAAGGGCTTGCGCAATTGAAAAAAATATATTAATCCTCAAGTGTTTATACAGTATATTATTTAATAATATGCCACAAGTCTCTGGCATGGATAGATCAAGGTAAGGTCAATATTTGCAAAAATGTTTTTTATGTCTGTGACAGTCGTGTGGACTGTTGAGAAGGAGAGTGTGAGTGACCTCCAGTGTTCAAAAGCAAATCTGTAGATGAGAGAATGGTTTAGGGACAATATGGATAGTGCCATCTTCTGGAAACAGATACCATGTGTCTATTAATAATCACGTTGGTGAATACAGGCTGCAATAATTGTTTTGTAGAAGCAAATATCTTCAAATTGTCTAATTTAGCCTCTTATAGCAAGTGTCATATAGTTAATAACCCAATTTTTAAACATTGCTGTAAAACGTCGACTGATCCCCGCAACATAGGGTTGTTGAAAGGTATAAGATGTGCCTAAACAACACACAGTTCCACATTTTGGCAACTCATGACGACAACCCAGGACTGCTAAACCCCTTAAAAGTTTAGAAATGTGGATAAACGTAACAAGCTTACTGGTGCAGCAGGCTACATTTACATAAATTAGTAACACATTTAAATATAACAATATATCTGTCCCCTAATGAAAATTATTTTGTTAAAGTCATTGGCCGGGCACAATAGAATCAACCTTGCAAGCTAAGGGTTAAAAGGTGTCACGGCGCCTTGCACACAGGTGCCTTTTCTCCCGTCCGGAATACTTTTTAGTAATCTCATCATAACTGTAACTCGTCTGCGATCTGCAGTCGGTGAAGACTAGCCACTGTAATTCATGTAGTTTCATCCGAAGTAATAGGTTTCACATACCGCTACCTAATCTCTTCGGACTATTATACGTGGATTCACACAGACTGGGGAGTCCTCCTGCTACACATCGCGTTGAACACAGGTCTACACGCCGTTTTTATTTGTCAAATTAGTGTACATTTTACTGGGTTGTTAAACTGACAGGTTTTCACATCGGAAAGTAAACATTCAAATACGTTTTTAATTATTTGGGATCTTTGCGATCGTCCGTTACGCGCTGGATATGTGGTGGATGTTGTTTCCCCGGTGGATTTGGTTTGTGTTTGGACGATGTTTCGTCTTCTACTTAATAGTAGACCACGATCGGGTAAGAGCGATGCCCATGTCTGTTGCCAAAGTGGTTTACTCTCATGCAGGAATGTGTCCCAACGAGATGAACCCCAACTTGTGGGTGGATGCAATGAGCACCTGCATGCGCGAATGCGAATCCGACCAGGTAAATTAAAGAGTGTTGGAAAGTTTGTGGAGTAGATACACAAACCATTTTTTATTTTGTCTGTACACTCCAATTAAAAAAAAAGACTTTCTGCTGTGTCCCAATTAAGGGCAGTTCTAAATAAATTTAATGATAAGTTAATTGCTTAGATATTCTTATTAACAGACGTTTTTACTGTGAAAAATTATTGTTGTGATCCATAACCATTTAGCCATGTCAACTGCGTTGTGCTTTGTTGCCTTATTACTTATTTTATACCATTATTATAATTTCAGTCTTCCATTTATTATGAAAGAATACCTCTTAATGCCAAAGGCATATGCACAATATTTTCCTGTTTCCCTACCTAAGGACTGTGAGACATTCGAAAAGTGCTGCCCCAATGTGTGTGGTAACAAAAGCTGCGTGGCGGCGCGCTACATGGACATCAAAGGAAGCAAGGGTCCCGTGGGCATGCCAAAGGGTGCCACCTGCGACAAGTTTATGTGCACCCAGCAGGGATCAGAGTGCGATATCTGGGATGGCCAACCCGTGTGTAAGTGCCGTGACCGCTGTGAGAGGGAGCCCCACTTCACTTGTGCCTCAGACGGGATGACCTATTACAACAGGTGCTACATGGACGCGGAGGCCTGTTCCAAGGGCATCTCCATCTCCATGGTTACCTGCAGGTAAGGAATTCGGAAGAAATACAACATATTTTACCTTGCTCTTTTGTTTATTATTTTTATATATTTTTTGATTTGTTTACCAAACACAGTTGCAAAAAAGTTACCTTTAGGTGCAAATATGTTCTTATCATATCCTGAGGTACCACCTCACCTGGCCCAACACCAGCCCACTGCCCATGGAGACCACCCTGCGGCCAACCACCGCCCTTCTGGAAACCACCCTCCCCGCAGACATCCACCCTCCCAGTATACTCAGCAGCCCAACCCAGCAGGCTGTGTTTGTTGGCGAGACGGCCGGCTTCCTGTGTGAGGTTTCTGGAAAGCCCCATCCAGAAGTGACGTGGGAGAAGCAGCTGGAGGGGAAGGAGAACACGGTGATGGGACTCAATCACGTGAAGGGGAACATGGTGGTCACCAACATTGGCCAGCTGGTAATCTATAACACCCAGCCGCAAGACGCTGGCATCTACACCTGCACTGCCAAGAATGTGGGCGGCACCGTAGCCTCCCACTTCCCCCTGGCAGTCATCCAGAAAACCCCAGGGCGCAGAGAGGGGGCCGGTGGGAATGCAACCCACCTGCCCTTCCCCGCCGAGGAGTGTCTAAAGGGGCCAGACACAGACGACTGTGGGGAAGAGATCATTAGCTGGCACTACGAGTCCAAGAGGAACAACTGCTTTACCTTCACCTACAGCCAGTGCAACAAGAACCGCAACCACTTTGACACCTATGACGCCTGCATGCTGTCGTGTGGGGCAGAGTTGTCGGCACCATGCAGCCTCCCCAGCCTCCAAGGCCCATGCAAGGCCTACGAGCCACGCTGGGCCTACAGCAGCAGCCTCAAGCAGTGCCAGTCATTCGTCTACGGAGGCTGTGGCGGCAACGAGAACAACTTTGAGTCCAAAGAAGCCTGTGAGGAGATGTGCCCCTTCCCCAAGAACAACAACTGCAAGATGTGCAAACCACGGGGCAAAATGGTAGCCAGCTTCTGCAAGAGTGATTTTGTGATCCTTGGTCGTGTGACAGACCTGACAGAAGAGCAGGACTCAGGCCATGCCCTGGTGACGGTGGAAGAGATCCTGAAAGACGAGAAGATGGGCCTCAAGTTCTTCGGCCAGGAACCCTTGGAGGTCACGCTACTCAACATGGATTGGAGCTGCCCATGTCCCAACATCACCAGGGCTGACAGCCAGCTCATCATCATGGGGGATGTCCACAACGGCATGGCTGTTCTCCAGCCTGACAGCTTTGTGGGCTCCTCCAGCACACGGAGAGTCCGGAAGCTCCGTGAGGTGGTCCAAAAGAAGACCTGTGATGTTCTCAAAGAGTTTTCCACCACCCAGTAGATCTGTATGATATTTCCTTTTTCCTGTTACTCTCTCTCTCTCGTTCTCTCACTTTCCGTGTCAAAGATCCTCAACAGCCTGCAGAGAACTAGTGTCCACAATATCTGTTGGGACATTTTTCAAAATCGTTCTTTTTACAGGTCTGTTGGTATATATTTCAGAATTAGAACACAATTTCAGGAAAACACTTTCTAAGCATTCATGCTACCAGACTGGTTAATTCTTTTTTATGTCACAATACATACCCTCCAATGACCAGAACAAGGCTCTGAAGGACTTTGTGAAAGTATCTCCCAAATGAACAGAATTATTTTTTCTTTCCATTGGCCCCCATACTGATATTTGGGCAACACATGTTGGGATTCAAGTACGCACTGCACATATAATATCATATGAGACTGGAGGTTCTTTTGAAATGTGAGATTCACTATTTACTAGGTGATAAAAAGTATATAGTAGTGGGAACTTGTATCACACACTTAACAATATTCTAGTCCAACTAAAATGAAAGTACATTTAAATTCAAAAGTATTATCTTGAACATACTAATGCCTTACAGATAGCTATAGATTGTATTCCTTAACAATAAGTGTATTTTTATTCATGGTAAGTGGGTTCTCAATAGAGACGTTTTGTAATATATGTTTTGAGCTCTTGAGCTTGCAATGAAGTTATGCCAAGCTTCAACTATCTACCAGAATCAAATAAGCTTTTTCATTCCACTCAGTGGGATTCACTTTTGAATGACTATATGAACCTGTACTAAACATCATATTTATTTTTAAGTTGTCTTTAAGTTGCTAAGAGCAGTTGGGAGAATGTGTAATCTTTTTCTTTGTAAATTCATTTGAGAAAGTTGACAATATGTAGGAAAGCAACATATTCATCCAATGTAGGATGTTTTAGAATCTACATAATGACATTTATGGAACAAAATGATAAAAAATAAAAACCTTTAGTTTTTCCCAACATGATCAAGTTTTTCATGCAGCTCCGTTCTTATCTGATTGGTTTATCTTGTAGACATTCAATGTGTCTACATTTGTTTGCTAAATGGATTTCCACATTCTACAGCATCAGATTTAGTTTACGTGCACGCTAAAGTTTTGGCTGTGTGCACATTCCTATTTGGTATTTTATTTAGTTGTTTGCAACTGAGATGATGGACAGACAAACAGAGAGAAGAGGGCCAAGTCTGGCATTAAATCTGAAGCAGGTCACATTCCAACCCAGCTGTGGAGTCCTGTGGAGAGCCGAGGTTGGAGGTGGGGGGCAGGAGGGGGGCAGCCCGATCTTATGTTGTGTTGTGTCTGGGTCATTCGCACTACACAGCCCACCCCACTGGCCCCCTTCTCAGCCCCTTTCAAGTCTGAGGGGCTGGGGGTGGTGTGAAGAAACAAGGGAAGGGTGAAGTTGGGGAGGGAGAGGGCTCTGTGTCTGCCTCTCTCTTTCTCTTTCTCTTACTCATTCTTTCTCCCATGGTTGGAACATCTGTCATAAAGGGGCATGGTGTGTTGGATCTGGGAGGCGGTGGATTGAGGGAGACGTTTAGAGGGACACAGGATCTCTGTCTTTCTCCGTCTCGCTCTCTTTTTCTCTCTCAGCTGAACACCCCATGCCTGTGTCTCTCATCTCAGCGCTCTCTCTCTTTCCCCCAGCCATGCACTGACCCTGGACCTGGCAGAGGGAGGAAGAAGGGAGGAAGAAGGGAGGCAGCCTGCTCCACAGACCACCTCTTGTTTAACGAAGGCTTTGAACTTTTGACTTGGCTGGCTGGCCGGCTGGCTTGTTGGGGCTGGAGCTGCTTGGGGGCTGGGGGTTGACAATGGGGGCTAGGGCAAGGGGTGGGGGCCAGGATGGAGACTGAGATATACGATTGAACTTGGGTTTGTGGTTGGAGCCTGGGAGGGGCTAGGTTTTAGCTCTGAAGATAGGCCTGTGCGTGAATGTAGAGGGCGGGGGTTGATTTTCAGGATTCAGCTGAGCGGGATAGGAGCTCCTGAGAGGCTGAGAGTGGGGGGTAGGGAGTAGGGGTTGAGACAGGGGGGTCTGTATCTAGAGCTGGGAGTCCTGAGAGAGGGCTGGATCAGAAAATAGGGGAGAACGGAGGGTTGGGGAGAAAAGAAAGGATGAGGGGGACCCCGCGTAGTTTTCCCAGGGTGGGCCCCCCTCTTCCCGTCTGCCCCTTCAGACTGACACACAGCATCAGGATGACCTTTCACCCGTTAAGCTGCTCATGAAAAAGAGGCCGGGAGGAGAAGACCATTTTCATTAAAAGTATGGAACTGGCCCTGGCCCAGACCCAACCCCCATTGAGCCCTCAGCTGCAAATGTCAGGCTCAAGTTCATTCTCAACAAGCAGTCCAGACAGACCATAATAACACAGACAGCAACAGGTAGCCCCCCTTGGCTTTGTGGCAAAGAAAATAGATACAAGTCGCCAGAATTGGGGAATGTGTTAGATACATTTGACATTTTATGATGGATAAATGCATCTCTGTTAATCTTCTTTTACAGTCAGAAGAACACTAATAATAATGTAATAAATCATTTTTGAAGCTGGCCTTGGCACATTTGGAGCAAATAGTTTTGAGATTGTTGTGATGTTTTCAATAAGTGGCTGAGGAATTATGAGCGAAGTCAGAAAGGGTTGACCAGATTCACAGTATTAGTAGCCAGCTGGGAATCATTAAATCATCAACATCTAGCGTTTGGTGGTTGAACAAATTAAATTAGTTGGTTACAAAGTGGTTTCAGGGGCATACAGGGTTGGGTAGGTTACTTGTAATCCGTATGGTAAATGTAATCCGTTACAGTTACTAGTTACTCATCCACAATTTTAATCAATAACATAACTTTTGGATTACCCAGATTTAGTAATGTAATCAGATTACTTTCCATTGCTTTTGGATTACTTTCAAAACCTAGTTTATAACCAGTTGAAGTTTGTTTACATAACCTGGAATAAGACTAAATCAAAATACAAATTCTGTTGCACCCCAGAAACTGTTGCAACAGGACATACAGCAGCACTCCAGAATAAAAAGAAATGTCACCCCAATTTATGTCAATAAGGGCATTACACTCTAGGTGGACTGATGGCCAGTGGTAATGTACCAAAATAAAAAAGTATATAGAGGGTCCAATGATGGAAGTTGACATATAATGCACAACATTATTTACACACTTGTATTATTTTTTGGAGAAATGCATAAACCACAAATGCATAAACATTTAGATAATTCCACCAAAAACTGCAGTTTGGGAACAATTAACCAATTATGTTATTTAGTTGTTGTGGTCACTGGCCACTAAATGGCAGAGATATAATCTAAAACAATTGACATAGCTTTTTATTAAAGGAACACAGACCCGTAAATAGATCAAAATCATTGTGCCGGTCATGTTTCCTACATGATGGGCACTAAAAACTAGCCTGGGTGCCAGCCGAATTTAGCCCCGCCCACCAAAAAAATTGGTCGGGAAGTTGGGTCTGGGGTCGCTCGGTTGGAGAAAAACAATGGGCCTCATTCTCGAACATTTTCTTAAGTTTCTTCTGAAATGTTTCTTACATGCTTCGGAAAAACAACGTAAGAAAAAGACGTCCGCCAAATTCACGAACGCTTGAAAATGTGTTCCTACGCAGCAGAAGTTTTCTGAACTGTGCTTCCCGGAAAAGTTGTAAAGCGCTTCCTCGTGCTCCTGAATTTGCATACATACACGCCCCGGCAGCTCCTTATAAGGGCACGCAACAGCAGTGACTTGTGCGGTCAGAATCGACACAATTAAGAAAACAATAGACCACTGTCATGTTTACCAACATTCAGGATGCGCGCGCAGCCAGGTTTCAGAAAACCGGGAAAGGATCTCATTTACAATGGCAAAAGGACCAAACGGATCATACAAATAGTTAGATTTAAAAGACCAAAAAGTCACAGGAGGACTGCCTTAGAGAGAGAAAAAGCGATTTCCCATTGATCTGTCAGATCAGAATTTTGATTTGGGTCACGAAAGTCTTGACATTTGAGTGAGAATGTCGCCCGGTACAGACCGCATAGTGGAGCGGCAGCCATGTCTTCGCGTCATGTCACAAAGTTCATAATTTTACAGTTTTACAGTCAATTCAACATCTGAAAAGTCGAACAGGGCAGCTTTCAAGAGATATGAGAATTCTGCTTTTAGCCAACTGGTCCGATTATATTTGTGATTTGTTTAAACTGGCAATTTGAGTGTAAGACTGCGTCCCCATTAGCCTCAGTCAGACTCGTCGCTCACTGGCAGTGTGCACAATGTTGTATTTCACTCCAGAAACGTCAGAGAGGACTGCCTAACGTAGATACGAGCCTGCTGAAGATAGCCAGCATATTGGATTTCTTTAACCGAACCTGTTTCATTACTCATTTTCCTGAGAAAGCGACCTCCGTTAGCCAGGCTAGTTTTGCCCGATCACTTGGTCAGGCTATTTAAAGCTATGGGGGTCAAGTGACTTTTGTGCATTGACAAGTGAATGTAAATGTACTCGTCCAAAGGACAAGTGCCTCAAACAGTTAATGTCAAGCCCTGTAATCCAGTGAACAGAGATATATGATGACCTGATCGACACTCCAAGTGTATTATACAGGGAAGAAGTTTGTCTTTTGCAACCCACATGCGCAGTTGAGCCAGCTTGACAGTCGTGTGACGTAGGTTTGAAAGTGGTGTATTAGGAAAGCAACAGGAATTGTGTCATATTGTATGCCTAAGGTGCACACTCGTCCCTTTAATCCCAATGAAGCTTTGCGTAAATTCAGTCGGGAAGACCCAACTCTGCACGCTCGGGCTGTACAAACTTTCGGTCTCACTACACACTCCAACCGCTACGCAAGCTCTCACTTTTCTTCTGCCTCAATTCTGGGCTGTCATCAGGGTTTGAGTGTTTGATTAGCCGCTCACTTCTATCCAATTAGCACAGTGACATGCCTTCTCCGCTAGCCCATTGTACTGCTTCCGTGCCTTTAAATATATTTCTCTCCCTGCTTAGTTTGTCCATGCTACCACTGTGCGCGACCCTCCACCTCCCCCGGTCTCCCCGTCTCTACTGCTTCCTTGGCTCGTCTGGCTGGGTCCGCCGCCACCAGTGTCTAGACTCCGTGAGGGAATTTCTCTTCGGCTGCTGGGCTGACGCCCATTGATCATTGATTTCCACATGGGGTCTAAGCGTCAAACCCCTGATGTCTAATACTATCATCTGTATGTCAAATAAATAAATCACTTCTCATTCACTGGTCTCTCCTGATTGAAATACTTTATACTTGCTGGCTCCTGTCTGGCTCCAGCAAGAGAAGGAAGAAGTTTTATATGGGTGTAAAGTTCACCACGTGACCTATTGACCCTGGACAGAGAGAAGACTCTCACACAGAAACTCATCCTATCAAATATACTTTTATAAACAAAATGTTCTGCTACGTGCCTAGGGTGCTATATTGTCTGCCTTTACATTTCTGGGACTCTTTCATTGTTTCCATTCATGCCAACAACAGGTCTAGCCAAGCACAGCTAAAGACGTGTCGGCCGTCAAAACCAAATCCTTGGTCTCTGGATCTGAGTTTGAGTGGTTGCTCCCTTTGGCATGGTGACAGTTGTGCGGCACACACAAACTATCAGCCCACACGCACATCAACACTGATCCATTTGTTGAAAAAAAGTGCTGCCTTTGTGTGAGTCATCTGAAAAAGGCCAGGGGGTTGTGCTGCCAAGTCGTTTTGAGTCTGAGGTCTTGGTTCTTCAGTGAGAGAGAGAAAAGGAGAGAAGAGAAAGAGACAAAGAGAGAGATTGTGACCCACTTTACATGCAGGTGTTTGATCTTGGCTGGTGCACAGCCACACAGCAGGATACATGATCAACACACATCTGAATGAATGAAAAACTGAAGCCTACATTGAGGCAGGTTTGGTTAGGATTAGTATATATCACTTACAATGTATTGTTACTTGATGCATTTGATTTTCTGGCTTTGATCAAATGTTTACCTGTTTATGGGTAGAAAATGTATATAATTCATTTTATTGTCTTTGCACACAGTGGGAGAAAAGAAAACGTTGGTTGTAATGAGTCAATTTTCCACTGTGTGGCAGTGTAATACAATCATACGGCACTCCTAAATATAGAAATTGTACCAGGAGCTTTTAATGTGTTCTCAGTGTTCTCTCATATGCTTGGTATTCTATAATCCTCCTTATGTGGATGATTGTTAGTTTGTTGTTGACTTTGAATGACTTTAGATCATTCAAAGTTGCTCTTCATGTTAGATACTTCTGACACATATTTCTTCTTTTTTGGGTGTCTCTACAGTTTAGGCATTCTTGACTATTCTCCAAGAATACACAAAGCAGATCGTTCATTGTGACTTTCTCTGATTTTGAATAACAGTGGCTCCAGAATAACAAATTGTCTCTTCTCTAATTCACCCTCATCCCTCTCTTCACCACTCCCTAATGCTGAAAAGTAATCGTCCAATGACTTGTTTTGTGTTTATCCATACAGGAAGTAAGGCTGGCTTTCCAATGGCTGTGGAGGAGGAAGGGCACATCTGTTGGACAGGGCCTGGTCCTTGTATCCAGGGCTCTGTGTGTCTGGCTGGATAGCGCATGTGAAGGGGTGTTGGTGTGGCTGAGAGCTGTAATTGGAGGTGCAGGCAGGGACACTGGTTAATTGAACATTAATGTGTGTGTGTGTCTGTGTGTGTGGGTGTGTGACCCAGTCCATAATCACTTACATTCAGAAGCAGGTTGTCAGGGTGGGGAGAGAGACAAGTGGGAAGGAGGAGGGGATGAGAGGGGCAGAGAAGGAGGGATAGAGAAGTGTAATTATGATAGGGGGATTAAGTATTCAAGGGAACAATCAACTGAAGGAATCACCCAGCAATTGATCTCTCATTGAAGACATGCACATTTACACACACACACACACACACACACACACACACCACACACACACACACACACACACACACACACACACACACACACACACACACACACACACACACACACCACACACACACACACACACACACACACACACACACACACACACACACACACACACACACCACACACACACACACACACACACACACACACGCACACACAGTGTCATTCTCACTAAATTGTCACATAGTGAGCCAGATGGAGCAGCACTCGGAGATTGCTTAAATATCGAGTGCAATATAAATACAATGTATTATTATTATTATTAGCAAATCACGGCCATTTGAATCAGTATGCCAAAGCTCACACGCACACACACCAACACACACGCTCTGGGTCTGTTAGTGTCAATAGCAGTTCCTTAGGGCACAGCTGGGCCCTCAACTTGGTTAGAGAAAGAAGAGCTTTAACCCAGTGTCTGTAACTCATAATAATTGCTAAAGATGAAAATCTTCTGTATCTGAGAGATTAGTGAACTGGCATAGATTTACTCAAAAGTGGGCCTGTGATCACACCAACACATAGCATGTAATTCCCGCTCTCCAGCACTGGAGAAGAACTCTCAGACAGCAGGATACAGCATCAGACAGCCACCACAATGCTTCTGTCTGAATTATATAGCTAGCTGGGGAAGGGATGTCATTAATAAGGAGTTTTGCATTTAGATTGAATCCCAGACACCACCAATCTGGATATGTTCTATGTGGGAAAAGAGACAGTGTTTATTTACACACACCCATACATCCCCCCCATCCCTCCCTCCCTCCCTCGCTCGCTCGCTCGCTCTGTCCCTCTCTCTCTCTGAACTGCTGATGACCACCATGCAAATCTGTCCATCAGGAGGGAGCTAAAGAGATGCTTTGGACAAATTGTTCTAATCCCATCCAAACCGAATTTGAAGAGAATTATGTGTGGAGGATTTTTTTATCTACCACTTTGGGAAACAAGGTCTCTTCATGCTTGTGAGAGAAAAAGACAAGGAGGAATCTGTTGATGTCAAAGTGTCAAGAATACTGATGCAGTGGAGCAACACCTTACACCAGCCAAGAGGGAAAGGGGGAAACCAAGATAGAGAGAAAGCAGAACATTTGAATAGACAGAAAGGAAAAGTGAGATAACAAGAAAAATATAGTCAGAAATAAAGAGTGGGCGGGACCGAGATAAATATATTAAAGATTTTAAAGTCTGTTTGAAAAATGGTCATTCATACCAGGGGTAAGTCAGAGAGAGAGAGAGAGATACGTAGGGGGCTGAGAGGGAGAAATTACCATTTAAATGAATGCTGTGTGGTTGAGTGTTTGGCTGTCTCTCTGTTCAGCTGCCTGCAAATGACTATAATTAGACCAGCAAACCGTGTCATCAACCATAGGTCAGTTTCAGCACAGTTTACACACATGTACAAACACACAACACAACATCTTTCCACAGAAATGGATTTGGAAAGTTTCCTTCTTGTTTTTCAATGCCTGCAAATCAACAACAAATTGTTGATTTGGTGGATAGGTTTGGCTCTGCCTCACTGCCTTAATGGGATATCATGCAAGAGCAATCCAGTGTGTGTATATGTGTGTGTGTGTGTGTGTGTGTATGCCTACGTGTGCATGCCAGGTGTGACCTTGCATCTGCGTAGCCAGATCACAGCACAGCTGTCAGCACAGCCCAGCCAGGCAGTGTATGTGCTCGATTGTGTGTGTACAGTATGTGTTTATAGAATGGCCCCTCTCTGTGCCAGACGGAGGAAGGCCAGGGAAGACCATCCACTGGCTGTAGTTAGTGTCTGCCAGAGAGAACCTGATTCTGCAGGTGGAAGAGGCCTAATCCATTTGTTGTATGTGTTGTATGTCCACACGTTGTTGTATGTGAAATCTGACGAATGATCCCCAATCTCGCCCTCATGTATTTTAATCTCACATGGTTGAATGTATGAAAGTCCCCCCATGGGGAATACATCGTTTTGGTTGTTCAGTTTGGTCTACAGGAGGTGTGGTGTCGCCTCCTCGTGTTACTGGTTCAGCCAGGTCAGTGTTTTAAGTGGGTGTTGTCTGTACCGCAGTGGCATGTGGATGTGACACAGGTGTAATGTGAGTGTTTGCATCAACATCAGATGTGTGTACCACATTGAAAGTCTGTTTTGCTTAACTTACAGTGTCTTGTAACGGCAACAGTTCACTCATACTTTGGTCCTCGGCTTCAAGCAGGAGATTACTCAATATAAAAACATTGATATACTCATAACAACCATCACTGTCCTCCAGATCTGGTTCAGATGGGTCTTTCCCTTGATTTTGGTCCCATAGTCTTGACGATGCGGAACAGTTCCTCGGTAGGTAGTGTGACCAGGTCCTTCCTGATGTCCCACATCAAGCGTTTCTTTGTACGATCTGTCACAATGTCACTTTCCGTCGCCCTCTCTATCACTGCTTTAATCTCAGGGTAAACACAGCCGTCTTCTCAACTTTCCTGGGGTCTGATTTATAAACGTTGCGTACGCACAAAACGGGGCTGAAAATGTGCGTACCCACTTCCCACGCAAAGGTTGTGATTTGTAAAAAACTAACTTGACGACAGAACGTGCGGTCCTCCACGCAGACTCTGACCCTCCCGTAGGCCTACGCACATTTTGGAAACAGTGGGAATTGGCGAGGCAGATGACTGTACTGTAGTCAGACTGCAGAAAGTAAATGTGGGAAGAACGATTACTTGTAATATTGATATTTTAATTTTCCTCACATACGTTTTTTTTACTCCATTTCATCATTATCATGAAGTTAAATCCAGCAGTGTTATTTGCGGTTGTACTGAGTGATAATTGTTCCATAAACACCTTGTACAATCCAACTCAAATTTGACAAAAAATCTGCGCTTTCACCATCAGATTGTCCACTACGGGAGTGCAGGAGGGGGAGATGCCCCGACTGCATGGAATAGGCTACAGGATAACATCACATGGAAAGTGCAACCAACCCTGAAGTAAACATGGTTGGAAATAAAAGTTAACATTTAAGTTTAAACACTAAGCTCACTGATGATGAATATAGCCAGAACTGTGTGTAGTTTGTCCTTTGATACATTCAAAATATGCTTTTAGCAGATTTGATCCAAGAACATGACTATTTTGCCAATAATGCAGCAAAGTGCTGTCCCATTCCTATTCATATCATTTTGAGCCCTTGTAGCCTCTTACACTCAATCACTTACCATGTGACGTCAAGTAAGTCTGGGAGGGTTTAGGGGGAACATTGGGATTGGGCCTGAAACTCAGACTGGGGTACGGCCGTGGGCATGAAACGCAATCAATAATGAGATTCATAAATTCTATTAGCCGAACAATGTGAATGACCCACCAGCCCATCATAACATGACAATTTCCCCAACCGACGTAAATGCTCACACGTGTCCATAATTCACACTCAATCACAACTCTGAAACACACAGGAGAATCAGCCCATGAAACACTTTTGAAGTGCAATTTATTCATTTAATTTCTGGACCCCCCACCATACCTCTAAAGGTCTAGTCTTATAAGCCTGATCCAAACCACATGGCTACTACCATCGATATTACAAACACAGGGGTGGGGGCGGGGGCTCTACTTATAGTCATGATGACATCAGAGACCTTGTTGCTGTGGCACTGAGGGGCCAATAGGATGTGGTTTCTTCAGTGAGGACTGAATCATCTCTGCCACTTGAGGGCGACATGGCTTGCTGAGCACCTCTGGCGCGTCCCACTGGAACGCACAGAGCTACTGATCCAGGAAGTCTGCTGTTGACAAACACTGCAGGGTTAAGTTGCCCTTCCAGTGTTTCTGCTTCTCAGGGGTTTTGCTTTTATGATTCTCCTTCGATAAGAAAGAGAGTCTAAGATTGATTATAAATCTGCGATAATTATGTTATCATATTGTGAGTTGATATGGATTATACGGGTCACTCTGCCTGAATTAATGAAACTTCATGCAGACATAGGCAGCTTGCAGCATCTGGGAAGGTAGAATCTCACATTGTCAGACAATGCTAATGTAATGAGAGTGTAACAGATGTGGTCTTGCTCCGTCAAAGGCATACGGGCCGAAATTGCCACCTCTGACTTCCCAAGCACAACCACTACTAGCTACGCCACAGGAAAGCTATGACGCGGGTGGCCTGTTACATATCTGAGGAGTGAGTTTCACCGATTCACACCGGTTACACTAATTCCAAACAATGACATGACTTCAAACTAATTGAGACTCAAATGATGGCTGTTGACGGGATAGAAGCATAGACTGGTTGTGTGTAACTATGGTGATGATGTTAGAGGGCAGTCTATATCATAAGCCTGTCTAGCCAGATTAGGGCTGGAACTTTCAGACAAGTCAACTCTTTCCAGGTTTTCAATCAGATCTTGAAGGTAACCTATATTACATTTGTGTACACTGCCAACAGTACAATCACAATTCCCAATCTTATCTTCACCCAATCCATGCTCAACACAGATGTAAGTTTTTCCACCAACAGACAACATGTCCGCTGTTGAAAGTCTGTGACCCTGTACCTGATCCAGAGTGTCTCTAAAATCCTTCTCTTCTAGGAATGAATCATCCAACTTTCTCACACCGTCATGAACACTCCAGTTGTCAAGGTAAATGCTCTGGCGGTGGCAGCATTGAGCATCCTCGTGTGGACCTTGGAGAATGTATTTCTCCCGGCTGGGCCCTCTCTTTCTGCTGTCCATTCAAACACCAGATTAACTCACAACTCAGCAGTGGAATGTCATTACTAGCTCTCTCCCAGTGTCTCAGTATCTATGTCTGTCTGTCAATCTGTCTATCTATCTTTCTGTCTATCGACTCTATCTATCCGTATACTAAACAGAATTGCTCTCCACCCCATCTCTCTCCCTTTCCTCTCTGTCTCCCCCTGTCTCCCTCTCTTCCTCTCTCTATCTCTCCCTCAAAAATCTGAACTCTGGGTAACACTAGGCTTCCGTAAACAAGGGGACCTGGTCTTGACCACTATCTTTCTGGAGAGGCCATAAAAGAGTGGGTCAGGCTTACTGGGGTCAAAGAGCACACACATGCACGCACGCACACGCGCCCTGTGTTTAAATAGCCAGCAACACAACATGCTAGCAGACAAACTTGTAGCACAATGGCGAGTGATGTTTTTGTCTCCTTGCCAAGTTTATTGCCAAAGCAATAAAGCTTTCTTAACTTGTTCACCGACTGGCTGTGCAATGCTTGATAGATTAATATTTATGACACCCTCTCTCTCCCTCTCGCCCTCTCGCTCTCTCTCTCCCTCTCTGTCTGTCTCTCTCTCACCCATACACACATTCAACAAGACAGCGCCAGCTAGAGAACATGAGCTGACCTGCATATTACCTGGGAATTTGCATCCTACTTTCCCATTCTCATGACCTAGAATACAAAACAAGAAAACAATGAAGGACCAACTTGTCTCTGCTCATTGCCTAGGGTACATAACAACAAATGCTTTCCAGATCAAAAACAAATTCCTCCCACCCAACACAGCTAGGTTGGGATAATGTTTTGAACTGTTAATAAAACTTTGTGAGGAACAGGTTTACAATTTTTTTTGCCAGTTTTTATTTAAAAGTATTTACATAACAAACGGTAAAAGCATTAATAAATATTCATACTCGCTCAAGGCAGAGAGCCATAAATCTTCATGAGTTGAACCTGACTGCAATCCTTAAATAGTTTGTGCTAATGTCTCTCCAACAGTCCCAACAGTGGTTTCACCCAACTAAAGGCCGAATTACACTGGGGGCAGGCAGGTCCGTGGTCGGGAGACTAAACAGGCAAAGATCAAAACCGCGAAGACAGAAGAAACTAGCAACGATAAAACAGGATCAGGAAATGCTGGAAACGACTGTGAAGCACAAGACAATCTGGCAACTGACCGAACAGATAACAGAGGTTAAATACCGAAGACAATAGGGAACACCTGGTGAGGGGTGGAAACAAACCAACAGGTGAAACGACTCAGGGTGTGACATCCATTTAGTTGTGATTTAAAAAACATCACACCCCAGCATGGCATTTCCACCACCTTGCAATGTGCTTCTCTGCTCATTGCTAAAATAAAAAAGGGGCCGTTTATTTTTTAGGTAATAGTCCTCCTTTTTGTGCCAGAGCGGCCAACATTCTGTTTAAAGCCCCAGCACTCTGTAAAATCATAAGTTGATAGTCAGTCCCCACAGCCATCTTTGGACTGTGAGATTGTGGACAGATGAAGGTAAAAGTTCAGGGGTCAAACCATGGAGTTTTATTTAGATTCTGTTGTGTGTCCCCCTCACTCCAACAGGTGCTGTGTGTGTGTGTGTAAGTGTGTGTGTTTGTGTATTTGGGTTGTATACTTCAGGGAAGTGGTCTAATCTACAGCTTATGATTCTTGTTATGTAATGATATGCACACACACACACACACACATGCATAGAGACAGACCCCCAACCTCACCATCCTTTCACACAAACACACTACAACACATGCTGGCTGACATACATGGGGTGGCCCACCCCCTGAAACATAACCCAGCTCGGAGTATACACACACACACACACCCACACACACACACTAAATACACATGCTCCCAAGGTAGTGTTCTTCAACTCATGATTATACTATCTCCATGACTAGCACACTGTCATCTCTAGGAGTGAGTGTGATGACACGTCCAGCTGACCTCACAGAACCAGTCCCCCAGTCCCCTGCAGAGTTGACTTATGAGCCATGTCACAGGGCGGACCACAGGGTCCCTGTTCAGATGGACCTAGCCCTGTGGTGATAGAGCCCAGACTCAGAACAGAGACTAATAGAGGCCCTTAAGAGGTAATACCCTCATGCCCCTCCCACCACATTCCCCTCCACTTCTCCCCTCACCTCCCCTCCACCCCTCCCCTCCTCCCCTCCTCCCCTCCTCCCCTCCTCCCCTCCTCCGCTCTCTCCCCTCCACCCTTCCCTGCTTCTTCTGTTGATATTACTTTCACTTGACATTCCGTTCCCTGGGTTAGATTTAGAGTTAGGCTGTGACAGTGGGGCAGGCCGGAGACCGTCCATGTTGCAGCACACACAAATACACGCACACGCAACCACACACACACACATACACACACATCCAGAGGGAGAAAGAGAGAAGACAGAGACGGAGAAAAAGAGGGGGGAATGGTTTTGTAGGTATTGACAGTATGCAGTCACCCCCCAGTGTAAAGGGTGAAGTGGAGCATTTCAGATGCAGGTGTTCCAGGGCCTGCTCCAGGGTTAGATAACTAATGAAGGTGTATAAGCTGCTGTTGTTTTGGTCTCAAACTGAGGCTGGAGACATCTGAGGAACACAGCTGTCATCCACTCGTCCCTTTCTCTCTCTTTGTTTCTCTCTGCTCCTTTTTCTTCTTTTAATATATTTATATCACTCTATCTATCTCTCTTCCTCTCTCCCTCTCTCTCTCTTTATCTCCCTGCCTTCCTCTTTCCCTATCTTCCTCATTTACTCTCCCTTCCATGTCTCTCTCTGACTCGCTTTCTCCCTCTCTCCCTCCCACCGATCCATTGTAATGCAACACAGAGCGGTCCACTCATAGCCTGGACAAAGACTGCTTGTATTTTAGCAGACCTGGACTGAGAGTCTGTGAAGTTAAGATGACCTCACTCATTCTCCTCCTCCTGCGTTTTAAACACACACACGCTATATATATACACTTGCAAATATGGATGAAATTGTACAAACACACGCACAACTAAAGTGCCAGGCTTCTGCCTCACTCACATAATGTTAATGGCCTCAGCACTGTCAAGTTCAGGGACACACACACAACCACACATGTGCATATACACACAATGAAAGCCCACTCTGGTTGCATGTGAGTGAGTGGTGGGTGTGAGGTGAGAGCCAAGGGCACAGGCAGGCTTTGTGGCCAGTACTACACACTAAGCTTCCAGAACAGGACACTTTACAGTCTGATTTTGCACTGGGCCTTGCTGTTATTTGCTCTCTGAAAGGACAAACCAACGCTAGCTTCAGTAAACTCTGTCCGTCGGTCATCTGCCGCTTCTACGGGGGTCGGGTCGCGGGGGCAGCAACCTAAGCAGGGAGGCCCAGACTTTCCTCTCCTTGGCCACTTCCACCAGCTCTTCCTGGGGGACCCCGAGGCATTCCCTGGCCAGCCGAGAGACATAGTCCTTTCAGCGTGTCCTGGGTCTTCCCCGGGACTTCTTCAGTAAACTCTCACTACAATATCTGTGACATAACGAGCCATGCTTACACACAGTCACACATACACTACACTTTCACAATACTCAATCTTTCTATATGGTCTGGCAGAGGTCAATTGTGTGTTTGCACTCGTTCAGGATATATGTATTGGTTGATTGACAATAATGTCAGAAACAGGTCTCGAGTCACCCATCCAATTACAGAGAGTGATAAACACACTGTGGTAGGAAGTGTTAGGTGTGTTTGTATATTTTTATGTGTGTGCATGTTTTTGTGTATTTGTGTGTTTGTGTGTTTCTGTATGTATGTGTGTGTGTGTGTGTGTATGTGTGTGGGGGGGTCTCCTCTAGGACTTTAAGCCCACTGTATGTTTACAGTGAGTGTAGCTCTTTGATGTGACTAATTGAAGGTAGAGGATATTTTGTGCGGCGGAATTTGAACAATCAACTAACTCATGTGAACCGCTGAAGCTGGAATTGACATTTAATTTAGTTTGTTTTGAACATAATTTTTTAAATGGTGCCTCAAAAATGCAGGGATAATGTGCTCCTGTTATCATGACTCAGCAATTACTGTAATTAAGTGTGAGTTCTTTCAAAACATAAGAAAAATACAGTGGGTGTTATTGTTGCTTGTATCAACATGTTTTGATGAAATACATAGTTTAAAAAAATTAGAAAAGGAATCACTGAGGGTTAGCAATGTGCCTTATGTATCATGGTTCAGTGGTCGCTAGGCCTCATTAACACAGAGGGACAAGGTGTCCACCCTAACACCCTGTGTGTGTGTGTGTGTGTGTGTGTGTTTGTGTGTGTGAGTGTGCATGCGTATGTGTGTCATTGCGTGTGTGTGCCTACTCAAGATGGGGGTCAGATGCAGTTTGGGAGACGGCTATTAATCTGAAGGTTGCCGGATGGATAATAATTATAAACTTCTCTCTTGTCCAACACATTTCATCATGTTGTTGGAGGTGACCAGGGCTGTCTACCACACTCTACTGCACACACACACTCACGATCCTCCCATCACATCACTACTCCGTTTCTCAGTATTCCCCTCCTCACCTCTCCACCAAACAGCACCCACACCCTCACCTACAGCCTCCTGCCACCCCACCTCACCCAACCCCCATCCACATGCGCACCCGCACCCCTGGGTCCCTCTTCGACCCCAACCCCACCACACACACACACAAACACACTCGCCGGCATAATCAGATTGCCGAGCTAAGCAGAGTGAAAGCTCAGGAGAGACAGAGAGGCCATCGGGCTGTCCTATTCAGGTGGTGGGAGGGCCAGGGCCCCCGGGGGCCTAAGAGCTCAGATTACACTCCACATAATGAGAGGCCTGCATCAGCAGGCAAGCCACACACACTCACCATTATGCTGGAGTCCTCCCTCTCTGTGTTTTTACCGCCTGCCCGGCGTTGACAAATGCCAGCACAGCTGCTTTGATGCAGGGACGGAGCGGAGTGGCGCTGTGTGAGGACGATGTGTGAGCGAGGACGTAGGGAAGCTGGGTCAGGGGTGTGTATGGAGGAGTGTGTGTGTGTGCACAGGTTGTAGGGGGGGGGTTGTGCTGTTGGTTTAGAGATGTGAGAGCGTGAGAGGAGCAGCAGCACGGTCCGAGTGTGGGGGTGATGCTTGGCAGCATACCCGCTTGTGAGTCAGCTCAAAATCTCACACTGAGCACAGCATGTTGTTTCAGAGGCGGGGGGAGGGATGGAGAGAGAGAGAGAGAGAGAGAGAGAGAGAGGGTGCTGCAGGAAGTAGTTGGCAGTGAAATATTTGTTCCATTATTCAATTAGGGTTAGCGGACACTGGCAGGTGACAGATAAATCGCACCACACTCACTATGAGACACCACAAAGTCCCTTACCTTAAAATGTATGAAAGCTTAACATGATATTAAGAATCCATTATGCTTTATTGAATGACCATGTCTCTATTATTTGTGCTGTCCATTTGGTTGATTTGAACACTTGCGACCTATCCAACAACACTGGCAATCTTGGTGATTAAAATGGTTTCTGTGCAGATAGTTTCATTAAATAATTGTTCCTGTAGTTTAATGTGTTGGTAAGGAGCTTTGTAACTTTGCACGCAAGTTTAAACGTATTTCCATCATCATATGGTGGTAAGTGATACACTTGGAAGTGAATTCTGTGTATACACAGCTGGGTAACAGAGCTCAATGCTAATCCCCATGCTAGCAGCTTTATCTCAGCATTAGGCAGCTGGGACTGTTCCTCCTACTACAGTAGAAGCGGCTCAGTGGTGGAAATCCAACTGGCCAAAGGAAGTACACACACAGATGGACACATTTTCTCCCTATCTCTCCTTCTTTCTTTCCTACTTCCGGCCAAACAGAACACACATCCAAAGAAGATCGTCCATATACCCTGTAAGTGTGTGTGTGTGTGCCACCAGTCCACAGCAGGTTGAGAGAGGACCCTCTCTCTGGTTAGATGGAGCTTTTCTGAGAGGTCTCCTGTCTCCAACCTCCTGCCACGTTGAAGGGTTGAGCCTGGGAAACAGGAGGAGCCTTCACTCCCACCCCGGACCATACTCACCTCAGCCCCCGACAAAGAGATACAGCCGCTGATTTTTGTGTCTATTTTTGTTTGACCTGACTCGGGCACCATGGACCAATTGCAAGGCTCTAAAGGCTGGATCTGCGGTGAGGGATCTTTCAGGGTGTGTGTCTGTTGGGACTGGTCTTACAGCAACCTGACCTCATTTTAAGGGGCTGTGCTCAACTGCACAGAAACCTCTCCCCAAAACCCTCTAATCGAGTGGCTTTAAAACTATCTAGCAGTAGTCACATCTCTGGGAACTAATATGTTTAGCTGAAAAACTATTGGTCCTCCTTGAAAAACAATATGTCATCACTCATGTACTGTTATATCATTAAACTCTGATATTTTGGGATGGTAAAGAGGAGGTGCACCTGGAGATACAGACACAGACACTAATACAGACACGCACACTTTACCAGCAGTGCCCTTATTCTGAGCTGCTGCAGCAGCTAGTTTTGGCTTTATCCTGACTTGCTCCACCAGCACACTCATCTCTCTATTTCAGTCCTGCAGTTTGGAACATACTGTTCAGAGAGGGGTAGAGGAAGAGAGAAAGAATGGGTGAGACAGAGAAGAGGGGAGAATGGTGGTGAGACAAAGCAACAGAGAAGGGTATGGAGAAAGGAAACACAGACCCCTCAGTATGGCTCAGTTCAGCAAGTCCAGACAGCAGCCTGGATTAATCAGTCTGATATTGAAAGAATAAGAACTGACAACAACACACAAGGTCCCTCAGCATCGGCATCCCAGGCTCTGTTGTAGGAAACCCAGAATCACACCACCACACTAACCAGCACAAGCTTCCGCACAACATGACACACACCTTCCTATACACTGGCCCACGGGGACCCCTTTTCACCCTTTCTATATCCTATATTTACCTGGTTAAAAACATGTCAGATGTAAACAAAAAGTCAGTGGGTAAATTAATTGGAGTCAACAATGGAGTGATATTACTCCTGTAGCGTTATAACTTCAGCGTGATTGTTCGGGGAGGGGACAGTTCTCCCTGAAGGTCCTTCTCATTCATTTAGAGCCGGAGGAGTCATCTATCACATCTCACTTTTAAATAACTGTCGGCCTGGTACTAAGAGACTGTTTGTGTCCCGGATTGAAATATACTGTACATTCTGGATTTAATCACGGGATCCCTCTGTGTCAGCAAAGAAGAATTCCCACATATAGATATGGGAAGCACATGAGGTGGGTCGATTTCAATAGAGTGAGCAGCCTTCTCCTTCCCACAGGGTGATGTGGCAGTAGACCACCTCTGAACAGATGGAGTTGGGTGCAATAATAACCTATTGCCTGAATATCCAACCTTTCCCCCACTGTCCCAACCATGCTTGCTGGCAGCCATCTTGGTATGCCAACAGAGTGCCGGGCACTTGAAACCCCCTCTTTATGCCAGGTCATCTACCCTCACCAAGCCCAAAACACTTTGAATACTGCTGCTTTTAGTAGTTTCAGCTAGATGTGTGTGCTTGATTTAGTCAGCCTGGTTGTTATTGATGTGTAAAAAAATACTCCACCACAGCCTTTTCAAAAATGCTAAGCAAATATAATTTCTTATTACTTTAACATAAGTTTACTGGTCTAAACCCTTCACTGATGAGAGAGTTAAAACACTTCAACATTCATGCTATTGTAACAACATCCTCACGTGAAAAGGGGCCTTTAAAAAAAAGAACTCTGGTGGCAAACTAGTCCTTGATCAAAGTCTTTATTTTCTACGCAATCCTGTGAAAACCCCAGCAGCTTCCTATAACTCTAGGGACTAGGAATATATCTATTAAATCAACATGATTGATTGATGACTCCCACTCAACACACGGGTTAGTATGTGTGTGTACCCAGCTATTATTATGCCTCCAGGGTGGCACGATGGCATGTTTGCCATTCTGGTGCCAGCCTACTGCTGTGACATGGAAATGCTGAATGTGAAGCTGGTGCAAATTTGATCACGTAAGTGCTCAGGGATACTCTGGGTGATGGGCTAATCATCCAAACGCTGCTCAAAGCGAACCCCCTTACATTAGCAGGGATATCAACTATTCATGAAGATCTATCTCTGGATCCCTAGTCTGTGTGCTAGTCTGCTGTAACTTCCTGTATCTTCTTCTTTCTCCTCTGTATCATTAAATGTGTTTGTCTGACTGTCTGTTGGTCTCCTTGCCTCCTAGTATGTCTCTTCAGTCCTCTATTTGGTCTAATTATCCATTTATTATATAGAGACAGGCTTGGGTGACGTGGGCAATTATTCTGTAACAGACACTCAGACACACGTTGCTTGGAAACCGTGTTGACCAGTTTTTGTCTGTGCCTGTGCGTAGGAGGAGGCCACCCTCTGTACACGTCAGGAGGGAGTGTGTCCACGTGTGTGTCCAGTGTATTTCACAAACAACTGTTATTGTGGGATCACAAAGCATCCCAATGAATTGTGGGTAATTTATGATGTCTATAGGACTAATCAATACTGTTGTAGAACAGCAACCTGAGTAGGAGGCACGTAGAGACCCCAGCAGACATGACACAGGCTCACCATGCATTATGGATGATGCCACTCAACCCTCAGAGCCCACATCAACAATTCCATCTTTGCTGTTACCTAAGAGCAAGGCTGATAATTTCTCAGACTGAAGCATCAAAATGTTGTTTACATTTGACCTTCACAGATTTTCTGAGATTTAACGCTGCCGTGATATAGGACAGGGCTCAGCAAACAGACCGGTAATGCGCAGTAAGATGTATCAGCAGGGATGTTGCAAACTCTTGGATCATGGTTCTCAGTTTTCGGATTACATTTTCCATTCAGTTGCCAAATTTACGCTAACGCAAACACAAAGACACACACACACAGACACAAAAGTTACACAAACTTACCTGAAAAACACACACAGACACTGTAATGAGTGCCTTTAGTTTCCTGTTGAGCGGACAGCTAAGTCTAAATGATGATGGTTATGGTGTAGGGTAGCTGGAAACTCGTAGTCTGTGTGTGTGTGTGTTTGTACCCATCCATTACCACATCCACTGTGGACGGTTGTTAGTGCTCTGTGAGTAACTGGGGGTTCAATTGTATGGTGGGGGGTGGAGGTTAAACCATCCTATGAAAACATTAATTTTCAACACCAGATGGACACAATAAGCTACGGTGCTATTTTACACCACAGTAACTGTCTCTTTATGTGTGTTTTTGTCTTCTGTATGAGCATGATATTCTTTCTCCTCTCTCCTCTACTCCTCATCCTCCAAGCAGGTACCTTTAAAGAAAGAGCCCTGTAGTGGATGTAGTCCTCTCTGGAAGCAGCACCACTCTGCCTGTATAAAACCACAATCTTCCAGTTAGCCTACTCAGCTAGATTGCAGTGCTCTCAGCTGACGGCACATGCCACCTCTTTGCTTGTGACACCAAATAATATTTGATGAGTCGCTTTAGGAGTGTGCACTGCTTTGGGAATACACCATGCTAATAAGGATTGGCAGCATGCTCAGAAGTAGTACATTGTTCCTTCAGGGTCATGGTTATTCTGTAAGGTGACTTGAGTGCCCTCCTCCTCCCTGGTTCTGTTCAAATCATCAGCTCCCCCTGTTTCAAAGTAAATATTCCTGAATATTCCTGAGTGTTTTCACACCCAGGGGACACAGGGTGAAGCTACACCGTAGCTTCAGGTCTCTGTCTCTCAATCTTTTCCCCTGGTTACTTTTCCACTGATCTTTGTCTCTGTCCTTTCTCTGATCTATCCCTTTATCTTTGTCTACCCCTCTTCCCTCCATCCCCTCATCATTCTCAGCCAGCAGGCAATGCTGACGTCTGCAGTAGCAGCGGAGCGCAGCCAAGAGCTGCTTTAAATCACACCGGCTCCTAATGAAAAACACGCACGCACACGCACACATGCATTTTGGTATCTCAGTATGGAGTATAATAGTATGGGGCATATTCCGTGCCACGTGTTGTTATGCAAAGGACTCACTAGCGCCTGCATACGCCTGCACGATTATATCAAACTTCTGAACACACGCGTGTACCTAGAAAAGTATTATTGTTTTTATTGATTTTATGTAAAGCAAATTGAGCTGCAATTCTTGTACAAAAAGTGCTATGTAAATAAAGTCTTATTATTCATATTTTGTTCATTTAAGTTATGCCCAAAACCGAGGCATGAGGGGCGCTACGTGTTTCGATTTTTTTTGTCTCTCTCTTAACCTTGCAGAGTCATCCATGCAGTCTAACTGACACTCTTAAACAACACTGCCCACTCACAGCTTCACCTTCCACAAACACACAACCCATCAGGGCATCCACACAATGCATCCACACACACTGACCAGCCTTTGGCATTCCTACTGTGTGCCTTGCTGGAGAGAAGTCACTCACCTGTATTGCCTGCATAAATGGAAGGGCCACAGTCATGTCACTGACCTTGGCAATGGCAGCCCTGAAGCATCTATGAGCCCCAGTATGCTGTGTAAACATGCTAGGGAGTGGCCATTGTGGTATACTGGTTGTAAGGATAGATTGCATAGCACAGGTACAATAGAGTAAAATGTCAAATTTAAAAATCCATAATATCGTCCGACAGTGGCATGCTGAAAGAAAACACACTGAAACTTACTGAATCTCAATTCCAAACAGCCCTACAGTGAGATGTTCCCTACTTTATGAATACAAATCAACCACTCTGTGTCTTCTGTTAACCTGCTGGTGTGTGGATTAATGTGAGCATGCTTCAGGCTCTATGATAAACTCAGTATCACAGTCATTGTCACAGATCATTGTGGCTGGTATGTCACAGTGAGGGTGAGAGATAGGCGTTACAGTGACATGGAATGCTGGGATGTATTAGCATGTACCCAGATGTCATCATATGCATCATAGCTACAACAATGACAAGCTGCCATCATGATTGGGCGCTGGCTATGCGTGATAATGCAGTGGACATTAACAGGACTGTTTAAAAATGCCTCTGTGTACTGTACGCAGAGACTGATTTCATACTGTACCAGAAGTGCCCTCAGCTCAAACGTTTTACTGTTAACTGTGGTTCAGCTCAAAAACAACCATAGCATCCCCCACATGTATATACTCAAAGCACAAACGCACACACCATCTCCACAGTACCCACAAAGTAAGAGGGTTGGTGGAGGAATGTTGAACACAACAACCATGTCGGCTGTCACGGGGCCTCCACTGTATGGCTTTGGGCTATACTGTAAGTCTACATGCAGGTGTTACATTCTGCAAGACCCCGCAGTGGAGGAATGGGCCAGTCAGGTCAAACCGCTGTCAAATGGGTGGAATGATTTGGCAGACAAATCTTTGTCTGCCAAAGATTGTCTGTCTTTGGATTGGGATAGAGTGTGTGATAAGGTTGTGAACTGAACACAGTATTTCAGTTTCAGTGAACACCACATTTGTTCCAGTGACAATTACATTTGGACATAAAACTGTTGAATATAGTTGGGAAACAACTATTGAGAAAGTAAACAGTGATATGGGGACACAGCACTATTATGGGATCAGACATGACCATAGAAAGAAATGCAAGCACGAGAACCTTCTCAGCTGAAATAAAAAGTGTCCTGACACCAGTCCAAGGCATTAATCACTGTATTAACCACATTAAAAACTGTATTCACCATTTTTGAAGGTTGAGCCTATCCTGGAGAGAGAGAGAGAAATATAGGGAGACAAACAGAGGGAGAGAGAGGAGGGAGAAATATAGAAAACAGAAAAAGAGACGTAGACTAACTTCAGGGATTGTGTGTTTGTGTCTTCCCCAGGATGGTTGGGATTCCAAGGGGCCTGAGTCAGAGCAGACTTTTCCAGCTGTGGAGAGCTGTTCTTCCCTCCTCTCTGGGGATGTTCCAACATGTTCTGGTGGGGCTCCGAAAGGCTTACCTCCCTTTTGAAGAACGCCCCCCACTCCTCTAACATCTACACACACACACACATAGGCAGACATTCAGTACTGTGCAAAAGTCTTGGGCACACACACAAATACTAAAAAGCTTGAAGAAATACAAATTAAAAGACTAACATAAATGTTCTTAACATTGCACTTTTATACTGCTGCACAAATACATCTATACTGAATATACTTTTGCACAGTACAGCAACATTCGTAAATGCACACATTATACACCAAAATTGTGTACACACAAACACAGTCTCAGGGAATGACTATTTAATCAACTGATACTAGTTGAAGTAATACCTTTTCTTGAGTATTATGTGAGTTCAAGTCAAATTGTATCAATGGACAAGAACCTGGTGGAGAAAGGGGGGGTCAGACAATCAAGCGTATTGGAACTCAGCCATGCACAGGGGCTTTTACAAAGGTACCATTCTCTTCACATATTAAGACTTCCCTTTAAACCGTTTTAGATCTGTGTGGGACTATCCAACAAGACAATCTTTACATGTCTAAGAGGAAAACAGAGCTCAGCTCTGTTGACTAAAAACATCGGGTGGTGTAAAGAAAATGGAAGCCTGTTTTGGAAAAGTCCAACTTTCTCTGTTCGCAGGTTAGCCATTTCCCCAAGCTAAGGTTTTACATGTTAATGTGTGTAAATATTATTCATGAAAACCTTTTAGAAGTATTCTGTGGCATTAGTCAGGTAAATCCAGAATGACTTTAAGAAGACAGCACAGTGTATTGAAATAGGAAAAGCACTTATTTATAGCATCAAAACTTTCTTCATGAAATGGACATATAAGGATCAAATGGATTAGAGGGTCTGGTGAGAAAAGTTAGTGTGAAAATATTCTTAGATAAATGCGATACCTCCAACATCCTCTGTGAAATGTCACAACGCCTTCTTACTAGGCTGTCTACTCATCCCAGTTATGACTTGTCTGTCCGTGCCTTTCCCTGTCTGAGCATGTGCAGAAGACTGATCCCAGATGATCGGCACCCAGTAGGTATCTATGGATGGGCGTCTGACATGCGTGCACATTGGTGTGTGTTCTGTCAGTTCTCTATTAAATTCTGAGTCCATCTACACACACACACTCACTATGCCCTGTGGTACAGTAGCACCGGTTTAATATCTCCTCATGTCTACTGAGCTTCAGCTTGCTACAAATCATTCTCTTCAAAGGACCTCTCTCACACACAGCAGAATATTCCTTGGTTGCTATGGTGCTCTTTCTCATCTATGGCGCATGCACGTCACAAGTCTGATATGCTCCTCTGGAAGTTAGATGTTGGTCGGGGTGGGGGGAGGGCAGGGTGTGTTTGTTTTTGGTGAGCAGGTCCTCCTGCAGATAAGCAGCAGCTGGGGATGGGTGAGTGGGTGTCTGTGAGGGATATGTACAGTGTACACAACCCAACCGGGACTACTCCCACACACCACAGCTTCAGATAGGGCTGTTTTCTCTATGTGTGTCCAATGGTAGTTTCCCAATACCTGATATCGGAAAAATCAAATTTAATGTCAATATGTTTTAAAGATGACATGAGCCTTTGGAATGTGTGTGCACAGACATACATGGATAAAAAAAGAAAGAATGCAGAGATTTAATTCCAGCGTCGTTCCAGAGGCATTTCAAAATTCAGCCTGAGGCCTTCTCCATAGTATGGCCTAGGTTGGCTCTGTTTGACAAGCAGACATGTTGAGCTTGTCTATGGATGTGGAACCACTATTTGAAGAAACATTTGCCTACTTTTACATTTCTGAAAATGTAAAACGTTTCTTTATTGTCATCATCCATTTAACCCTTGTGATATCTTCGGGTCATTCTCACCCACACCCATTGTGTCGTATTGTGACAACTTTACCTCAAACAAAAACAAAGTGAAGCATTTTCTTTTAACCGTAGGGCTGTCTCAGATACCCACATCGCGAAGGTTAAAAGAAAATGCTTTTTATTTGTTTTCGTATTGGGTAAAGTTGTCGCAACACAACGATGGTTCGGCACAAGGGTTAAACACATTGTTGACGAGCTGAGCTTGTAAAAGAGACGACGACAACATTCAGTTCAAATGCTATGGTGGTGGCTAGCTATAGACAAAGAAAAAGGGGTGGTGTGGAAAGTCACCTGGCGAACAGACTCAACTAGTCAAGTTAACTAATCTGGGTCTGGAAATAGACAGGGGATGGCTCAGAGGAATGGGAAATACCACTGACAGTTTTGCTGAGATGCGTGATATCTACATAACACCATATCTCCACAGGTGAGCATCACCTGTTTTTATGACACGCCTCAGCCCATGGCTCCAGCACACAGGACAATTATGCTGCAATCTCCCATCCTCTCTCCCATCCTTATCCATCTCTGTCTACCTATCAGTTTACTTCTCTCTATCCCTCTCTCCTGTCGCCATTGCTCTTTCAAGCACTCTATCTTTCCTCCTTCTCTGTTTCATACCCCATTCTGTCCCTTCTTCTCCATCCCTCTTTAGGCATGACTCACTTTTTATTCTGTCCTACACTGTTCCCCATCCCTCTCCCCCCTCCCGTCTCTTTTTACATCAGAGGTAGGGGAGTCTCCTGAAATTCCAACCCAGGTCAGGACACCACAGGCAGTCTAAAGTGGAAAGGGAGAAGGGACAGATCAGTTTAGAGCAGTGGTTTTCAACCCTGGTCCTCAGGGACCCCCTGCCCTACATGTTGTAGATGTTTCCCTGCTCCAACACACCTGATTCAAATGAATGGGTCTTTATCTAAGCCTGATAATGAGCATTCATTTGAATCAGGTGTGTTGGAGCAGGGAAACATCTACAACATGCAGGGCAGGGGGTCCCTGAGGACCAGGGTTGAAGACCACTGGTTTAGAGGAGAGAAAAAGGGATCATCTTTTCAAAGGCATCCCCAGAACGGCTCATTCCCAACACACACACATCCTTATTCAACATACACATTCACAGTAGGAAAAAGGAAAACACACACGTCCTGTAAACAGTAAGTATACATACCTACTTTCGTGTTTCATGCCTACACAAGTACACAAAGCAAGACACTCAACCTACCAGCTGGCTATCCATGCTGTCACCTATCCAACACCATGATTAACCCGCTGGTGTTCTATTTCCAGAAAGGCCGCAATCTGCAAGACCACTCTCCATTCACATTCCTTTCCTTTCATACATACACCACAACCTTAGCAGATGACTACTTCCTCTCTGTAATCTGCCCTTACGTAACAGCCCCCAAGTTATCCATTGATGTGGATAACTCCACAGGACACTGGGGCAAATGTGATTGGATAAGCACTCACCTAACCCGCATGTAAAAAGGCAGGGAACAACCCTGTGTCCAACTCTATTCATCCTTTTGTTACCCCAGGAGGGCTTACTAGTCTGCTATGGCTTCCTTCCCTTGTCCTAGTTCAGTCTCAAATGACAGCCAAATAGAAAGTAACATTAGAGCTGTTCAGTGGCTGACAGTCTCCCAGATTACTATATGACAGTCAAGAGACAGAAGACAAATAAACAAGTTTCAACATGCTTTTCTCCCAGTCTATCCACATTTATACCTGTCCCAACAGTGGTCGGTTAGAACAATGCAAAACACTAGCAATAGCACTCTAGCACCAGCAGTGCACTGGTCTAGTACTCAGGTAAGCAGCCGTTGTAGACATGGATGTAAAAACAATGTAGCATTGACACCCCTTTGGGTCAGGGTTAGTGTCAGTGGACTGAGAGATTCATATGTGCCGTGTTGAGATAAGTGAAGGAGAAGGTTATGAGGATTACCCTCATCATACCCCCATCCATCCATGTGCCTAGTGCCAAGAGCAAAGGAACCATACTTGGGTTTCAGATAACATGCAAATGCCAGACTGAAGCATATTCCATCGTGCTGAGGGCTATATATGCTGCTGATTGTCCCAGCAGAGAAGATGTAAGATCCCTTGGACATCAATACATTTTTTAAATAACAGCCTTGCATTTCAGACCATCCAGATCTGGAGGAATACCTCCCATCCTGGAGTTAAGACCAACTGACTGTAGGGTGTGATACTGATGACCTGATCACCTGCAGGGTTTAACCCATCTGCTCAGTGAAAGGCTTTATGTAACTATGGTATAACCAGCCCAGGAAGTGTTTACTGCACAGCTAATGGATTTATTTTAGGATGTAGGACACCTGGAGTACACCTTGGTTGTGGCAGTTATACTTTGCTGATGGAAACATATGGAAACTTTCAATTATATACTGTTGGAGAAGCTTGTGTGCATCAACTATGCCAAAAGAGCAATAAAAGTGGTACAGTACACAATATTTTCAAGCTTTTAATACAAACTTAAACTATCAGTTTCTCTTAACATGTAAGACACCGACTCCAAATACTTTGTTATACCGTTTTTATCAAGTATTGCACAATGTAGGTACAAAATTAATATACGATAACATTTTGTCCATAATATAGCAAAAAATCTTTAAACTCTTGACAGAAAATACAACTCTTGTTTTCAAAAAAGCTAATATTCTTTTAATCCCACCACTACGGAATATTCTGTACACAATCTTTAGAATAGTCAATGTTTTTTAAAAAGATGGATTCATTTAACAATTTCAATAAAAAAAGGAACATAAAGTCGCTGCAGCCATCACAGATCACTGGAGTAGTAAAAAGATATAAATGCAATACCATGTCGTAGAAACAATATATACTCTGATATCTTACAAACTCTGTACTAAATTAAATTATACAATTAGAAAAAAGACCAGGAAATACCCCTTATTTATGCCAATTCCTTGGACAATTGGCGGTGTCCAGTTATGTCTTAAATACTTAAAGAGGCCATGAATTGTGTCCTCTTCTTTTGTAGATATATATATATATCTTAAAACAGTCACATAAAAATAATTTTGTGCTTGGTTGGCAAAGAAATAACGATGATGCATGTCGAGGTTTAGGTAACCAAGCTTTATCGTAAAAAAACAAAAATATGATTTCACTCAAGGGGGCTGAATGAATCACCCTTGGGCTCATGCTCTTGGACTTGTCACAAAAGGTCTGACAGTTTGAGTAGTCACTTTTCCTTTTTTCCTTGAAATTCCTTTCAAGTTTCCTTTTTTTCCCCTCCAAATGAGCGTCTGTGTTTACATTTTTCCCCGTCACATATCACTGGTCATGTAGTAGTAGTAATAGTAGTAACATCTTTGTGTACTAGTTGGCCATGACTGGCTGGAATTGCTGGTTAGAATACTGCATGTTGTTCAAGCTGAAATTCAAGCCGTCCATGAGGGACTTGTCGTTGAGGCCTCCGTAGGCCGCAAACACGTCAAAGGCATTGCTGTACTGCAGAGGGCTGAGGCTGATGGTGCTGTCCCCGGGGAAGAGGGCGCTCGGGCTCCCCTGGCCATGGAGGCTGGGGAACACAAATTCCTTGGCATTGGGGGAAAGGTCAGAGGCCTTCTGGTGCTGCTGTGCGCCCAGGCCCAGCCCGTACAGAGAGTGCATGGAGGTGGAGATGGCTTTCTGCTTTAGGATGGTGTTCACATTGAGGCCCAGGTTGGTGGGAGAGGTGCGGGATGCCTTGCTGGAATTGGTTCCACTACTGCCGCTGCCGTTGTTGTTGCCACCACGGCCACTGCTCTTCATCTTGGTGGAGCCAAACTTGGTTGCAGCAAAGGTGGCAGTGGTAAAGGTCAGCGGCTGGGTGGAGCGGGGCATGAAGGTGGGGCTGACAGTTGCAGAGTGACCAAAGGGGGGCGAGGGCGAGCTGGACGTGGGAGACGGCCCCACAGGCTCACTGATGGGCATGAAAACTTGCGCCTCCGGGTTGAAACTGTTCTTGATCTCCTTGTCCAGCTGCTCCAGCCCGCTGCTGCTCTCGTTGCTGTCGTCCACATAGAGCACCTTGACAGGGCCTTTCTCCCCGATCTGGTAGGACACCTCGAAGGGGTCGATCCACACGCTAAGGTCCTGGGGAAGGTTGTGACGGACGTCCTCGATGTCCAGGCCACTCTCTTTGGCCGCCTTCTCCACCACAGGGTCCACCTTCTCCCCTACATGGATGCACCTGAATCCTGAGCCCTTGTATGGCTTATCTGGGTACCAGTGTCCCTCGTATTTCTGCTTGAGTTGGCGTTCCAGCTCCTCACCGAAGATATTCACTCGTCGCCGTGGTAACTTGTTGTACAGGTACGAGATGATGAAGTTGAGAGCTACTTGGATTTCAAGCTGCATAGCTGGCTGCTGAGATGGCCCTGGTTTGAGTGGAGAGTGTCGCTGGCCTTGGTGGGGCGTGTTTGCTTATCCGTGGTGGTTGACACAGATGTAGCTGTCCAGGCAGGGATGTGTCAGGCTAGAGCCAGGGGGGAAAAGGCTTCTTGTCACCGTGTTTAAAAAAATAAAAAAAGTGGCGTCCTTCCACAGGCAAGTAATATTTTTTCCCTGGAATAAAGAGAAGAAGATACAATATATTAGTACAATTAAGGCAGGATTCAAAGCTTGGTCAAAGCTCAGGATTCAATGCTTGGTCATGTTCAAAATGAATACTCATGTTTCCTTTCTGCCTTATGCCATTTTACATTAACATGTATTCATTCATTTAGCAGGAGCTCTTATCCAGAGTGACTTACAGTAAGACTTATATTATGTAGTTAACCCAACTGACCAAGAACTAGACAATATATTTAAGAATAAAGCAACATCACAGCACATTTGTTGAAACTATGGAGGATGAAATCGATGACGTTGTATTCAAAGCTGGTACAACATACATTATAATTGTCCTGTGACCTGGTAGCCTACGGAATCGTGTTACATAATGAGATGTTACAGCCTACTAGAGCGCTGATATAGAACCTTATTAGATGTCGCCAGTGGCTAGTGACCAACTGAATTCGTTACATAGAGGAAACGTAGGCTTAACTTGCAACAAACAGTCGAGTGGCACATACACTTGAACGTTCGCCTTCCTTCTGTTTTGTTCATGAAACAGACACGTCACTGAGGATACAGTGTCTGTAGCTTAACTGTTGAGTTCAAACGAAATGAGACCCATATAAAAAAGCCTTCGTTGGTCTTTTGGAAAGATTTTCAACGACAAAACCTAAATTGCCCATTAGTCTATGGAGCTACAAATAGGCCTACACGTTCACTGGTTGTGAAGGCTTCTAAAATGTGTTTCTGTCCCTATGGCAGTATATGGATTCATCCATTATTTGCGGAGTGAAAAAAAGACACTGATACTGTGTGACAAGTATCCCTATAGGCTACATTTAAGAAATGATATTCCTTCCCATCTCTCCATCGGCAATTTTGTTAATCCGAATGGTTTTGCACAAGCAAATTGGGTAAACAGAAAGAAAAACAAGCAGCCTATATTTCGCCTTTAGCTGTAGTTGGTTACCCCTCCCAAAGTTCTGGACTGACGCAGCAAATCATTTTAATACAAAAATGTAACGGCAAGATAATCTAGAAAACTACGTGACAAAGAACCCAACATACTCACTAACCACGGAAACAGAGTGGATAGAGGGCTATAATAGCAATTACAAATACTTACGTTTTCGTACAAAATAAAGATTCTCAGTAGTTTTGAAGTACCGTTAGTTAGTGCAAATAGAAAAGTGTAGTCTATATATAAATACTTTCTTCACATATAATATATTTAACATAAAAAAAAAGTATTCCAGTACGTGTTGATGTCAGGGTTATTGTATACTATTTGTAGCTTTGCTTTCTCTCGTTTTCCCCTTTCAACAGGTTTGCAATTTTGCTCCCTCCTACCTAGGAGTTCTTACAACTTAGTACCCGACTGCTGTCACCTCCCTGTATTTATAGCTTTCCTCCGCCATGGGCACGAGGTAGGCGGTGATACGGTTTCAGAGGTCAAAACAATGCGAACGCACTATCTGAGTATGTGATTGGTCAAACTGAAGAATCCAACCCTCTGGAAAACTACCAACACGTCGGTTTATTGGTTACCTTCCTCTGTCTAACATGGCATATGATTTCATGGAACGATGAGACGATTTACGTCACAGCTTTGCTAGGCGTGCATTGACCAGCCAAAGTTATTTTCTTTAAGGCTGAATACTAGCTCACCATAACTTATTTGCATATGACCTGTCTGGATTTTATGCAAGGTTATGCTTATTGTTGATTGGAAAATCAGGTTCCTATTGTCTCTTTAATTATAAGTCGAATTGTCTTGCACATAATTGAAGAATTCCTCGTTATTACGCGTACATTCCCAAAATAGCGTATTAGATTTAACCACTCAGCTGAAAAGTTAAGCAGAGAAACTCGATAAATCACGTTCGATAAAAACAAAGGAATTTCACCTGCGGGCAAGTGCAAGATGCTTAAATAAATACCTTTTATAATTTGCATACTCAATTACTTAAAATATAAATAATTTACGTATACTGGAATAGGTGTAGGCTAGTAGGCTAACTGTATTACTAATATTATGCTGTCTTTGGACGAAGACAGTAGAGAAGATTCCCAAAGCGAACGATACAGCTGGAGGAGAAAGGGGGTGGGGTTGAACTCTATAGAGAAAACATGAGCGCTGATTGGTTTAAAACGGGGCAGGAGCCCTCTGGTGAATGGTGTTCCCGTATCTAAGGTGCTGATGTAGCTTCCCCACGTCATACCTGTGTTCATTGGCCGGACATTTACGAGTTTAAAGTTACATATACTCTTAATCTTCCCCGATCATTTAAAAACTAGATTTAGCTAATAACATTTGTAACGAAAATGTTTCATTTTGAAAAAGGTATTCCACCACAATTTAATCAGCTTAGCAATGATTCCCAGTACCATTTTAAGCACAACACTGTATTTCATACATATTATTTTCTCTGTCCTTTTCTATTAGGCTACTCTCTTCTCATATTCAAAGTTCAGTGGCAGACATTCTTCAAACACTTTTAGGTTCACCCAGCAACCAGCACAGGGTCACATGCTACAGGGAAACCCTAAACCCTAAGCTAAACCCTAAATAAAGAGTAACACTATAAGGCAACATAAAGGGGGTAACCTAAGAAAGTATTAGAGGTCAATATGTTTGGCTCCTACAAAGTTTTTTATAAGGAACACAAATAATTATAATGCAATAGAATGGATCCAGCTCAGTATATAATTAGGGGTTATATAATAATAATAATTTTGGGTTAAGTGGAGTGTGTTGACTTGGGTGATACTGGGAGCTTTGTGGTCCTGGCTGTCTTGTCACTACCTCAACAGCTTAGATGAACATAAAGTCACATGTTAACTGAGTTCAATGCCATAGACTTACTTTCAGTTTGACAATTTGTCACTATGCTAGACCTCAAACATCCTCTGGAAGTAGCATTTGCTTTCTGACTAACAGTTTATAATTGTGGATGTTTTTGAGACCCACTGTCATATCTGTGTGTGTCTGCATGTGTGTTTGCTTTTTATTGAGTTTGCAAGTCAGTATGCAAGTGTGTGTGTCTGTATGTGTTTGCATGCGCCTTCATCTGATTGATTTTTCTCAGCGATGGGAATCACGTTAAATCCTCAATATTGTCTTAAGTGTAATCCTATAATATACCCTCCGCTATCTGGTGTTGGTGTCACTTGTTCCCATCAACAGCACCAACCCTTTAAAATCTTGAATCCCTTGGAACCCCTTTCTCTGAGAAAGAAGAAGAGAACGAGAAGAAAAAAAGTTGGTAAAATCCGGAATTTCTTTCTCACAATTGTGACATTCTTAATGATTAAACATTAACTTTCATTTTGGCTTCCTTCTAAACATAATGTATATATACGTCTGTCTAGAGTCTAAGCTGTAAATATCTAAGCTTGGAATAACTTGCTACAGTCATTAAAATGAATAATATACTATACTTACTACACAAACTATATTGTTATTGTTATATTATATGTTTTATTATATGTATATTGTATATATACTTCTACAGTCTTTCCGTTAGTCTGAGAATGCATGCAATGTGAAGTGATGTCAGATGCTTTTAAAGCAGGCCTTTTTCCCAAACTGAAATTTCTGTATATCACAGGCTGTGTGAGAGTAATATCCACTAAACTTCACAGTGTTGCAGTGTGTATGTATCAGTGCTTGTGTGTGTGTTTGTGTGTGGGGGTGCATGACCGTATTTAATGGTCCGTTATGTCCCTCTTTCAACACAACTAGCTACAAGAAGATTGGCTTGTTGTCAGGGAAAATGGGATTTTGTGCATACACACATACACAGACACACACATACACACACTTAATCTGTCACTCACACAAGACCATTTGTTTCCAGGCCCCCCTACACCACCCTACCCCAAACACACACACAGAAACACATTCACACACTCCACCATCCTATCACCTCTCCCCTCTTAGCTTTTTTCTTAAGATCAAACTGTGAGCCTTTGACGTCACAGGTTGTTATTACTTAACACTGGTCTGCATAGCGCCCTGGGCTTCACTTCACAGACTGATGCATGGCTGCTTTGAAGTACAAATGAAGAGAGTGTCTGAAAGATAGAAAGAGAGAGGAGATATCTGAAATAGATACTATGGCTGACAGACCTAGAAGTCATCTTCACTCTTTCCCTCAATCTTCTCTTTCTTTCTTTCTTTCTTTTATTTATGTCATTGTGCCAACATTTTAGGAATATATCACTAAAATGGTTTAAAATGATTGGGGTATTATGTACATTTAGCAGAATTCACCATGGAAAACAGCTACCTAGTCCTACCCTACCTAGTATAGGCCCATTAAGCTAGGGGAAAACAGGCTTCCCTGAAATCCGGAAAAAGCTAATTATCTTAGTGAGGATCTAGATAGGGCTCTGTGGGGCAGAGGTAGGGAGGCTGTGGTGATGGATGGGCTGACTCTGTTAGCCTTCGTTAGCATCAATTAGCATTAGCCAGTTCAAACAATAGGTAGTTGGTATCACAGACTAACAAAGAAGTGGTCCCATTTTCTGCCTTGCAATGTGTCTGTTCTCTTGTTTGGCCTGCACATTAGCATCAATATTTGTGTGTGTGTATATGTCTGAAACAATTTTAACAAATGTAATGTCAAACTGGCTCTATAGAGTGTTAACCACGTTGGCTAAGTCAGCATGCTTCGATTTCTTCTAGGACACACTGTTACTATTGCTTTGTTAAACATTAAGCAGCACACACACACACACACCGTGTGAGGCTTCAATGGTACAGAACATGTAAACACAGATGTTTATGCTATCAGTTCCAACACCATCACCAGAAGTACTCCTTGAGTTGCTCTCTTACATAATTTCTCCCAACACCCAACCTGGTATCATGGACTGAGCCACACCGTCAATAGACTAACCCTCTATCTGTGAGAGCGGGGATAAGGGGCCCAATGAAGAGGCCAAATGGACCGTGGCTGAGTTGAAGGACACAACTACTAGATAACAACGAGAATTACCTAATGATAGGTTTGTTTTTGGTCTCACATAAAAAGGGAAGCAGATTATAATTGCTGGTTTCTGTTTAAGGCTCAGTTAATACTAGGGCCTGTTGCTTTCGAAAGCTGTATGAAAAATCTCTGTATGATAAGGAGACACGCTGGATCTACTCTAGCTTTATTAACAAGAGCAGAATTTTTTCAGATCATTAATTTGCTAGGTCATATAAAACATACAGTAGGAAGTGTAAGAGCCTTTCTCACACAGTACTCAACAAACAGTTGATGTGGGCCTATATGCTTGTGCATTTGTGTGTGTTTGTGTAAATCTATGCCACAATTTAACATTACTATTACTGAACGCCCCTCACCAACACACATTCCCTACTTACTGAATCACTCGCCACTTCAGGGCTCACTACCATGAGCAGTGAGCATTAATTATTTTTAATTATTAATAGGGTACTTATGGAACGCCAATTTAGTCTAAATTAAATAAATAAATAGATCTGTAAATAAATATACAAATACATAAATATGGCTATGAAATAAAGCCTAAAATAAAAAAAGATGGCAATAAATATATAAATAATAAATATATACATTTTAAAATGACGTTTTTGTTAAGACAACATTTATTTATTTAATGGGACTTTTATTTCCTAATGCCAGATTTATTTATTTTTGAGACTTTTACACTCCACACTCCTATTGACTAAATCGGCGTTCCATAGGTACTAGATTAGCACAGGTAATAGATTATTAGGTTAGTTAACCCCTCCAGCCTACTTCACCGGTCAAATGGAGCTTGTTCAATCAACATTGGACACTGCAGGTCTCCACCCCCTGCCCTCTCCTCTCAAGGACACTGGGAATCAATGTTACTGATTAATGTTATGGTGTTGCTTTGACCACGCACCGGTGCTTTTTAGAGTTTCGGGTGTATGAGGTGTTTTATGTGTTTTGTGCTATTTAATGCTTCAGATACCAGTGTAAATGTTCTGTTGCTAGTATAATATATGCTGACAGGATGAAGACTTCAGTCAATAACAGTGACACACAGATGGTGAATTATTATACCAATTATGTTCAGAGAATAAGGCGGAACTTCACAAAGCAGTGGCTTTTAAAGTAAAATATTCTAAAAAGATGTGACTGTGTGGTGAGATCAAGAGGTGAAGAATGGGATAGAGAGTCTGTCTGTGATCAGTCAAGTCCTGTTGGGCTGTGTGGGTCACATGTTCCAGTGTCACCTCAGGAGGTCACCTGTTAAGAAGTCTCTATGACCTGAGGACAGCTAAACATAGATTTTTCTCTGTGGATTTGGTAAATAACATGGTTAAAATGTTTGGAAAGGATTGTTTTGATTTGATAAAGTAGTTTAAAGTATTTTTTTTTCCACTTTTAAAAGACTGACTGTGTTCCTTTCGCTAATAAATACTGTATATGAAGAGTAATGTTACTGTGTTTGATGATAATATTCCTGCCTGTGTTCTGTCACATTGACAGTTTTAACGAGACCCATATAATTTATGCGCCTCTTCTTCAAGTGAGTCAGAATAATGTTGTCCATTTAAGAAATGAAACAGAGCATTTGTCTTGTCTTGTGCCATGACTGAAGGAAGAGCTCTCTGATTACAAGGAGAGAAGATGTGAGAAGGGGCCATGTATTACTTTACTTTGCTTTCCACATTATTTGCCCACGGAGGGAAATTGGTTTTGCAAGACAGATAAAAAACAGAGATAAAGTACACACAAGACTTTCAATACAAGAAGATTTGGAGAGGAAAAGGGTGGTCTTAAGTTGACCTTCCAAATCATGGGATTGCATTTAAAAGCTAAAGTGCTTACAAGATAAGTGCTGAATTTTGGGACATTCATTTTACGATCAACATATCCTCAATACATCAATACAACATGGATATATAAATACATTTCAACAACCTAATGGAAACCAACAATGTTATCAATAACACAACCGACATAGCTAGTCAAGGTCAGTCAGTCGTGTCAAAAGGTCAGTTACATTGTGAAACATTGTCACAAGTCAAGGTCAGTCAGTCGTGTCAAAAGGTTAGTTACATTGTGAAACATTGTCACAACCCTCTTCATCGTCACCATATCATCAAAGATCAACACCGTCTTCCCCCCTGGCCTGAGTTCAGAAGAGAAACAGAGATGGTAATGACTGAGTGACTGTATCTGTTGCTCTGGACAGGGGGAATCTGAAACAGGAGCCAGAAGGTAGGATTTGAAACTCCCAGTGAAGTGAGCAGGGTGCTGTTTCAGAGGATGGAATCAGCATGGGCAGTTGACGTAGCTTTAGGGGCTAGTCTGAAAGAGTCTTAGGGGAGGTGGAGGGATAGACGGGATGGGATGTGAGGGTGTGAGAGACAGCTGTGGACAACCGGGTAATGTGTGAACAGGAAGAGGCATGAAGAGAAAAGAAGTATGGATGAAAGAAGTTGAGGTAAACTTGAGGTAAACTGGAGTTCTGGGATTCAAATCAATCTTGTTTGTGCAGTGATTAACATTTCAACAAGAGCCTTTCTCTAATAAGGAGTAAAATGCAGTCAGTGAAGCGGAACACGACCACCATCAAAGATGGTAAAGATGTCCAGTGATGAGTCTTGACAAATAGAACTCCTCTCATCAAGCTCACCCTGGTACAAATGGAAGTGACCTCAGGACAGTACAGACAGGCAATCAACATCCAAAGTGAGAGAAATAGTCCCCAGTAATATTTTGTTAATTTTCGACAAAAATATTTAGAACAATATATTAGCGAAACTCATTCGTATTATTATCTATTATGTTCGTCGCCCAGAAAAGTGAAAAATACATTTCCAAGTTAAACTGGACGAACTTCAGCTACTGGGGTGGAAAAACAGAGACTTTCATTCGTCTTCCGTTTTGTGCTTCACGGAGACATGGCTGAGTGAACTGATCCCGGACTCTGCGCTACAGCTAGCAGGCTTCAAACTGCTGAGAGCGGATCGTGACTCCCTGCTCTCTGGCAAAACGAAAGGCGGTGGTATCTGTTTTTTTTATTAACAGTGGCTGGTGTGAAGATGTGACAGTGATCCTGCAGCACTGTTCTCCTGATCTGGAATCATTTTTTATAAACTGTAAACCTTTTTACTCGCCACGTGAGTTTGCTTCATTCATACTGGTCGGCGTTTACATGCCGCCTCAGGCTAGCGCCAATGAGGCTCAACGTGTGCTCGCTAGCCAGATATTGTGTGTGGAGCATGAAAATCCGGATTCCCTGGTTATTGTGCTAGGCGACTTTAACAAAGGCAATCTCACTCAAGAACTCCCCAAGTACAGACAATTCATCAAATGTCCTACCAGAGAAGGGAACACTTTGGATCACTGCTACTCTACAATCAGTAAAGCATACCATGCGGTCCCCCGTGCAGCACTGGGTCACTCAGACCACGTCATGGTCCACCTGATTCCTGCATACAGGCAGAAGCTAAAGCGCTGTAAGCCTGTTGTGAGGACATCGAAACAGTGGACCAGTGAGGCTATGGAGGATCTGCGGGCGTGCTTGGACTGCACCGACTGGGATATGTTCATGACTGCCTCCAATAGTTTGGATGAGCTCACAGAGGCTGTGACGTCATACATCAGCTTCTGTGAGGACTGCTGTATACCAACACGCACCAGGGTGAGCTACAACAACGACAAACCCTGGTTTACAGCTAAACTCAGAAGGCTGAGGCTGGACAAAGAGGACGCTTTTAGGAGTGGGGATAAGGACAGATTCAAGGAGTCGAAGAACAGGTTTAGCAAGGCTGTGAGGGAGGCTAAACGACTGTACTCGGAGAGGCTGAAGCGTCAGTTCTCTGCTAACGACTCTGCTTCTGTCTGGAGAGGGCTCAGGCAGATCACCAACTACAAGCCCAGAGCCCCCCACTCCACTAACGACTCACGCCTGGCCAACGACCTGAACGAGTTCTACTGTCGCTTTGAAAGACAATTGGAATCCCCTGAACTATCCCTTCCCTCCCCCCCCCTTCCCACCAACTCTGTGACGTCACTCTCCATTCAGGAAGGTGAAGTAAACAGACTTTTCAAGAGGCAGAACCCACGCAAAGCAGCTGGGCCGGACGCTGTCTCCCCTGCCACCCTTAAGAACTGTGCTGACCAGCTGTCTCCGGTGTTCACCTACATCTTTAACACCTCCCTGGAGACATGCCATGTGCCAGCCTGTCTCAAGGCCTCCACCATCATCCCTGTGCCCAAAAAGCCCAGGCCAACTGGACATAATGACTACAGACCTGTCGCCCTGACCTCTGTGGTAATGA